>OX421494.1:48053638-48653638 GCA_949126835.1 Anisus vortex | reverse complement strand
TACTGGTTGGCCCACGTCCTATCATTTAATGTACTTGTTGGCCCACGTCCTATCATCTATTGTGCTGGTTGGCCCACGTCCTATCATCTATTGTGCTGGTTGGCCCACGTCCTATCATCTATTGTGCTGGTTGGCCCACGTCCTATCATCTATTGTGCTGGTTGGTCCACGTCCTATCATCTATTGTGCTGGTTGGTCCACGTCCTATCATCTATTGTGCTGGTTGGCCCACGTCCTATCATCTATTGTGCTGGTTGGCCCACGTCCTATCATCTATTGTGCTGGTTGGTCCACGTCCTATCATCTATTGTGCTGGTTGGCCCACGTCCTATCATCTATTGTGCTGGTTGGCCCACGTCCTATCATCTATTGTACTGGTTGGTCCACGTCCTATCATCTATTGTACTGGTTGGTCCACGTCCTATCATCTATTGTATTGACTCGAGACGATAGAATAATTAGTTCACTAATGACATTATGTTTCTTTCCTGTCTGTCATGAACGCCCCCACCCCCTTTCCTCTCTACTCCCACACACTCCACCCAACCTTACGCCTTCGGTCAGCGGCACTAACCAGAGTCTCGTGCAGAATGCTGATTAGGGCTGTCCAAGAGAGTTGAGGTCAGTCCGCTTGACCAATATTCTTCCCCCTCGAGGGAACCAATTGTCGTGTGTGTGTGCAAGTATTTCATCGATGACCAATAGATGACCAACAGAGTATTGAGGAACTAGATGACAAAAGTTTTGTACATTAACCCACAGCCTTGGTTTCCCCATACAATAAACGTATTGTAAACATATTATTAAAAAAATGTAATCTGAGACGTACTCACCCACCCCCAAATTTTTATCCTCCATAAACAATAAAAATAATCCGCTTCTGTTTGACACCATTCTGGAGTTCTGGAGCAAACTAACCTCTACTAACTAGCCTCCCAGAAGTATAACTTCTTCTTCTTCTGCCTTCTCGTCCCTGAGGAACAGGCGCCGATTATCGACGTCTGTTGTCCTTCCTAGGACATAGGCCGCCAACAAGGGTCCTCCAGGCATCTCTATCCTGGGCCAGTCTCTCCAGCTTCCCCCAAGTAAGGCCTCCCAGAAGTATAACTGGCCTCCCAGAAGTATAACTGGCCTCCCAGAAGTATAACTGGCCTCCCAGAAGTATAACTGGCCTCCCAGAAGTATAACTGGCCTCCCAGAAGTATAACTGGCCTCCCAGAAGTATAACTGGCCTCCCAGAAGTATAACTGGCCTCCCAGAAGTATAACTGGCCTCCCAGAAGTATAACTGGCCTCCCAGAAGTATAACTGGCCTCCCAGAAGTATAACTGGCCTCCCAGAAGTATAACTGGCCTCCCAGAAGTATAACTGGCCTCCCAGAAGTATAACTGGCCTCCCAGAAGTATAACTGGCCTCCCAGAAGTATAACTGGCCTCCCAGAAGTATAACTGGCCTCCCAGAAGTATAACTGGCCTCCCAGAAGTATAACTGGCCTCCCAGAAGTATAACTGGCCTCCCAGAAGTATATCTGGCCTCCCAGAAGTATAACTGGCCTCCCAGAAGTATAACTGGCCTCCCGGAAGTATAACTGGCATCCCAGAAGTATAACTGGCCTTCTAGAACTATATATGGCTTCCTATAACTATAACATGCAGGAATCTAAGCTTGACAACAATCTGTAATGAATGCCATCGTGTTATTTTTTATTTTGTCCAAATCTTGTTTTTTTAATTATTCGGTTCAGTGAAATAAAAGGTTTTCGGAGTGTAGGATTTTTTTTTAAACGTTAATAAGAGCCATTGATGTGGAAAGTAGATACAAGCCCGATCTCCTCTCTGGAGCAGGGCATTTATGCCCTAAGCTGAAGCTTTGTACTGCTCCAAGCTAAAAAAAAAAATATATATATAAAAAAGACGGGTAATGTTTTATTGTATTTATTTATTTGTTTTTAATTGGGTTTTTGATGGGTTTTTAATTGAACTGAACAAGCATTATTCAAAATATTATCGCATCAAAGTCACAGATCGAGACTGTTTTTTTTATAGTTTCGTCTTACATTAAGTTCTAGTTGTTGTGTTTATATTATTATTTAACTGGCGATAACGGACATGTTATTGGGTTGCGGGCAGTCGCGTCGACATCAATCACTTTCTCCTCCCTTCCAAAAAAAATAAATATATATAATATATATATAATAATAATAATAATAATGAATAAAGATATAGGACTGCCTCCGAAAAAAAATCAGTAAAAACTAGCAAAAACTGTAGCAACACAAAGACTTTTTAAAAAATAACAACACACCCTTATAATATGAGAAAATTTACTACGAGAGTCTGAGAAAAGCCAAATCTAATAGTCTACATGTATTATAGAAAGTCTTAATCTCTGTAGATGTGCAGATAACTTAAAAGGAAGTACACATTAAAACGGATGGTGTGTGTGTGTGTAGTGTTACGTGGGCACAGGAAATAATTGAGGAGGTGATAAAAACACTTGACGCCTATCAGAAATAGAAATTGTCATCTTCTTATCCAATGAAATGATAAGCGGGGGAAAAAAATACAGGAAATGATACATGCTCTTTTTATTACTTCCGGATTACGTCATCTGGCATGTCTTTTTAACAAAACAAAAAAACGAAAACGAAAAAATGGCAAAATATTAATCGTATACAGGTCTAACAGCTATTAACCCGTCTACGTATCAAATAATCTTGCTGCTTCTAGGTAGAAATATATATTATTTAGGCTAATCACCACAAAGAATGTCGAAAAATGGAGTGTGGCCTAATAAAATGGCTTTGTGTTATGCACCTAGGTCACCGCCTTTTCATTCTTTCATTGACAAGTCTTAATTAGGTGTGACCTTTTGAACTGGGATGAGCGTGAACTTCCGGTGAAATTTACCGCCATTTTCGTAAATAAAAACCATGCTTTTGGTGCCGTTTGACAATTGATTTCAACATCGACAGCCAGTTCTGGTCTTTTAGAAATATACAACGGCTATAAGATTAGTTATGAGGAATCCGTTTTTAACATCAAAAGTGAGTAGGCGATAATTAATACTCATAGTGTTAGTCGTGTTTGGTTAAATTTAGCTTTTGTTTATAAAATAAGTTAGTCAAGAGTTGCGTCCTTGGTAATTAAAAAACACAATGCGGAAATTCATAAAAAAACAACACGAAAATTCTTTTGCATCAAGCAATTAGTTTGGGATTATAAATAGGTGAGTCTTCAAATCTGACATTCACAATCCATCGTTTTCTTTTGGCGCCATCTTTTGGAAATGAAATAAAATTTAATTCTATACATATTTTCGTAGCCTACAACCAGTAACATAGCACACATGGCAGACATGTTTTTTTTTTTTTATAATCTGATCGAATTCGACCGGAAATGTTTTTTCTAGTGAACTTTTATGCATGCATACACGTTAAGACTTGTCAATTGCCTTTGTCATTTTTGTGCTGTTTTCTAATTTTATAAAAATAATTTCATAATATTTAGATACAAAAATCGTATTTAAATTTTTTATTGTCTTTTATGTTATTAAATCTTAAATAAAGAGTATCCAATTCTGAATAAAATTATATATAATAAATATATATATATAGATATACAACTGTATTTTACATGTTCCATGGTTTACTTAAATAGAGTAGGCCTACCCATAAACTAGTTAACATTACATAAAAAGGTGCTGCCTTTTAAAAATCTCTAGTTAAGTAATTTCGGTTTATCTTTCGTTTTCGGTTTCGACCGAAGGTTTAGTGAAACTTTCGGCTTCGGCGGAAAGTCAATTTAAAAACTTCCAGTTTTGTTTCGTTTTCGGCCGAAACCAAAAAGTCTCTGCAAAAATCTATAAACGTACAATCTGAAGACCTTGACAATCTTCCAGACAGTTTAAGAGTGCCGTAAACAAAATAAACTGCACTCCGATTGACTCTTGGTGTACAGATACTCTGAGTGACTCTGAAACATTTGTGAAGATAATCTATTGGCGGTGGTCTTCCACACTTTTTTTTAGCACGCCCCCCCCACCCCCCACCCCCCGGGCTTGTGAGCATCTGAACAGTTCCGATGTTGATTACACCATCATACCTAGTGATTTATTACATAGTATTACTGATTGATTACATAGTTATTACCTTGTGATTGATTCAATAGCACTACTGATTGATTACACAGCATTACAGAGTGACTGGTTGAAATAATTATTGTGTATTGTTCTATTTGTAATTATGTTTTCTAATATGTTCACGTCGCAAACAAAATGATTGAGACTAAGGCCAATGTAATTATGAACCTCTCCATTATCAAAGATTGAGAACGAAGAAGAAGCGCCCGAAAACGAAGATGACAACTTTGACAAACGTGTTTTTTTTTCATTTGCATAATTATTCCTAATAAATATTTAAAAAAAATATATATGTACACCCACACATTTTTCAAAACCTGTATTCGTAATTCGTAGTCACTAAGGCTTCAACCTAGTTAGCGGCTAAAGGTCAACCCAGCTACGTCAGTGCTTAGTTACTACACCAGTATTATTACCGTTTGTCAGGGCCTACTTAGTGCGGGCAGTGTGAGCTTCTGATAAACCAATGAAACACGTGCAGGGAGTTTAAAAAAACAACACAAAAAACAAAACAACGTGACTGAATGTCACAGTGATTCCCGCCAAATCATAATATTATGGCGTCTGTATAGTTGAACCAAAAGTTCATAAGCACACAAAACTTAGGCTACACACAAAAATATGAAGGGGTCAAGGGTCACATGTCACAGACCTACAATGGCGTGTAGGCTTGCCTTCTAACATTTTTAGATGTCCTTGACCTTTGACATGTTTATATACTACACATGATGTTGGTATAGGCGTGTCAGCAAAGAAATAGAAAACAAAATATTTAAAATATTATGTTAATGTAAAATAATAAAAAAAAGTTTCTGTCCGTTTCCACATTTCTTCTTTAGCCTACAGTCTCTCTGTAATACTTTCTCTCTCTCTTCACATATTCTCTCTGGTTCTCTATTTGGTTTGTTTTCTAATGTCGTCTCTCTCTTTCTTTTTGTCTCTCAAAATGTGTTCACAACTCTCTCTCTCTCTCTCTCTTTACTTTTCTCCCTGTGTCATTAGTGTAGATGTCTTTCTCTCTATCTCCACCTCTCTATCTCCACCTCTCTATTTCCTTACCGTTCCCTCCCCATCTTTCTCTCCACTTACAATCCAGTCTTGTCCCCATCTACACAAAATGACGGAGACAGTCGTCGAGGACGTCTGTCTAGACCACTCCCCTCCCCCCTTCGCTCCTTTCTCTCACACGTGACTTATAACTGTCTTGAGTGAAACATTGCCGGTCCGCGGGGCAACAATTTCCGGCACGTCAGCAGATGACTCAAGCATTTTTACTGACTCCCATCCATGGCGGCTTGTTTATGTTTCTGTTTACTTTCGTAATGTATTGAACGTTTTTAAATGCGGTCTATGTGATGGCCCCGGGACACGGGGATCTGCTCGGCGGAATGTCTTAGACATCTCTGGTTCGAATCCAGGTTAGGGTGGAGTCCTTTGAGTTTAACATCCCGGCGATTGAGCGTCTTACACTAGTGCACCCATGGGTCTCATCGTCGGCGAAGTGTGGAAAGTGGAAACCACCAGTGCGCTTGCATAAAGAGCACACCGGCGGGGCCTAACGCATGGGAGACAGCCCAACGTTTAAAATCCATCCGAGGATCATTTCTCCCCTCAACTTCCCCTCCCGCCTCACTTCCAAAGGAAAAATAAGGGACAGGCGTTGAAACTGGAACCTGCTCTTGTTACTAGCTATACCCAGTGCTTGCCTGTGAGTACTTCATTGGTACTTTAATGTACTTACTCGCACACAAACACACACACGTTTATACGCGTGCATCGTCTTGTCGTACACAATGCATAGAAGTACCCGGAGAATAAAACTTTAAAAATAAAAGTAAAAAAAAATCTATACAAGTTTATGACAATCATAAATCTAGAGTTGAACTTTGGACTCTCAGCTACCACCGTGACCGCCTCCTCTCTCTCTCTCTCTCTCTCTCTCTCTCTCTCTCTCTCTCTCTCTCTCTTTTATTTCCTCTCAATTTTGTTCCCCGTTTGGACGATACCAGAAGAAAATATATCTTTTTTTTTAAATATAATAATAAGAAGGGGAGAAAATCTTTTGTGTATGATCTCCCCCTTGATAACCTGTTTGTAATGAAGCGGGTGGAATAAGGCGATTGTATCAGGGGGACTTAAAGGTAGGGGGTAGTGTGCTGTGTGGGAGGGAGTTTCTCTTGTGTGAGATCAAACCTTCCTAAAAAAAACAACCCCACGCGACGTCGGCACAATGAAACAGAGAGGGCAATTTATCGAAATGCAATGATGATTACTTAGCTCCTCCCCCCCCCCCTCCTGCCCCTCACTCCCCACCAACGACCTTTTCCCAAACACCCCTACCCCTCTCATTGTGTCTTACATTCACTGTATTTATTTTAACTAAAGTATATTGTTCCAGAGTATCTTAGTTCTACCCCAACACGATACACCTCCCCATGTAGATCTAGAGTGGATTCATTTACACGTATCGGTTATTGAATAGCCCATAAATCACAAGGGGACGAGACTCTTATCGAGTTCTTGTTCTTGCGTCTTTTTTTTTTTTTGTTTCCTTCGTAGACTAGCTTTGTTTGCGTCAATGTAACGCACTAAAGCAACGTAGATATGGGGAAGGGGGCAGACGATAAAGCCAAACTAGGCCTTTTACATGTAGAATGTAGATCATCAACGGTCTTCAGTGATGAACGAATCTTCAAGATGTAGATCTTGTGTCGACCTTGATAAAAATTGTTTTAATAAAGATTCAATATTATAAACATATAGACGATACGTAAAGAGATAAAGAGAGTGGGACAGAGAGTAGAAGTTTTTGTGTTGATCAATTATCACATGACCTTTAGCTGTTGACCAATCAGCGGACGTTTAGTTGCTGAGCAAGCAGCAGAAATGTAAAACCGGCGTCCTGTTTCAATTTAGTCCAGCGAGCAATGCAAAAAATCCCGTTTCAAAACTATGACTTAGGAAACCACGAAGAACGATAATCCATTACATAAATCATGACCTTTAAGCGTCTGCTGCGCTTGGAGTGACAGTTACACAATTTTACAAAGGAGAACGTCAAAATGAATATTTTAAAACCAAAAAAAAATATAGTCTCATTATGACGTCATCAATCGATGTGTACAATATTGAATATGCTTTTAGAAAGGACGCACAAAGAAAAGGGAATTCCCGATTTTCGTCTATTGACGTAGGAACACACGTCACGTGACTGTTAGGTGAATAATGTTTTCTAATCAACGTTCCCGGCGCCTAAGTAACCGATAGATGTTTAAACTAATGAGTATGTTGTACAAATGGTCTAAAAAATGTTGCACGAAACCAGGAACTAGCTTTACTTCGGTTCAAATGACTAACGATGCTGCACAGGCAACTGCAATACGCTAGACACTGGAGGCTAAGTGGACTTTGAACTTTTGTTTTGTACAAGGCTATTGGTGGGGAATGTTTGACCATCGCCTTGAGTTTATAGTAGTTCACTCATTGTATTAGCTCACTGCGGCGTGTCGCACGAAGAAGTCACGAGGGACGTTCTGACTGCTTGTCTAGGTCAACAGTCTCCAGTATGACGTGTAGGGGCGCTATAGCATGGGAAGGGGGTGAGTGGTTCTCTTGTTATTGGTAGCAGGCACAAAGCGTGCGCAATTGCAGTTTCGTATTGCGTGTGAAACACCGTGGGCGCTCCAAGGCTTCTTTGACCACCGAATTAATAATGTCTCAATAAAAACCAGGGTGTAACGCTGTAGCAATGGGGGGGGGGCGCACCAAAGTTCCGTCCGGGCGCCAGCCACCCCACGGCAAGCCGAAGGCGTGGCGTGCCGTGCAAACATAGCGCATGGTCTCCGCAGCCCTTGCGCAAACGGCGGAATTCCCCTTCGGATCATTGTCGCGGTGGCTCGTAAACGTGCAATGTCGTCCGGTAGTAACGATCCCATACTATAGGTACGGGCGTCCAGGCATTAGGGCAAGTTTTGAGACGGGATTGCTGCACCCATTGCCTCCCTCCACCGAGGCTCGGGGCCTCTCTGCGGTGCGATGAACCTCGGACGTAGGGTTGCCAGACGTCCGGCAAAAGGACGTGCCCTGTGTCCTCCGTCCGGCAGGCAAAGCTAAAAACCCTTAAAATGTCCGGCTTTTTTGTGCCAAAGGTTTTATAAGTCCTTAGTGCACTTTTTATGTTCTTATTTACTGTCAATAAGTGGCTGGGTCGAGTAAAGCATAACACTGGAGTATTTAGAAGGAAATGTAATGAATTAGATTGTGTTACCTAATGCAGGGGTTGGCAGGAAATAGCGATTTTCAATGGCATGCGAGAGACCTCCAAGATTTTTTTTATTGATGAAAAAAACAAACAACAGTTTCCGGTTCTGAATGAGGAAAACTGACTGTTGAAGCCGATATTTCTGAAGTATTCAAAGCGGTTTTCTAACAAAAGGCAAGACTTTCAAAAATGGGCATCCAAATGTGCCCATTTGCAGACAAAAATCTGAAAGGGAGCTTCTTAGCTTAGGAAAGTCATCTGCTATTCTCAATATAGGGATAGGGATTTGCTCTTCTACTTTCAGCTTTTGGTAAAACCTACACTTATAAAGAAATAAAAATAAGTCAGTAATATTGTTTATATTACAAAACATAACTTGTTTGGCATCGCTATTGAATCAAATGTGGAAACGATTTTTTTAATTAGAGGGAGATAATTAAAATATTTTATTTGCGGTAATAATTTTAGTATGTTTCCGTTTTGTTTTGTTTTTTCTTAAAGAATTAACGGCTTACAAGTTATAACTTTGAAATGAACAAACTTTAAAAAGTACCGGTATTTAAAAATTGTATAAGTATTTTATGACTAAAGAATTTCTATGTATGTTCTCAAACATTACATTAACTACCCTATTTGCCTGATTACTACGTATCTATTCCACTTAACGTCAGTATTCCGAATGAGACTTTCTAACTTAAACACATTAAATGACATCTCAGTAAACTGAGATTACAATATAATTTAGATAAGTGTTTGATCTTCATCTTGAGTACGGTACCAAAATAATGTTAAGACATTAGACAATAATTACCATAAATGTCTAAGTTATGTAGACTAATAAAAGATTGTAATTGATATAAATGCAAATAAAAAGGATGATAATCACAAACACGTTCATTTTGTGGGCCTTGGTCTTTCTACGGAGTTAATTTAATTGTCCTATAAAAATAATTTTATCAAAGTATTATAGAATAGGTTGACTTTTAAGCTGTTGGCATGCAGATTGATATAGAAATCCTAGTTTGGCACATTGTTAGCAAAAGGTTGCCGACCCCAAATCTAATTCTTTGTTAGGTTAATAATTGCAGTGGAGATGTTGTTTTTTAAAGTTTCCCAATTTCAAGTTGCTTTTCAGAGTTACTAAACAAAATTGAGAACTTTTTTTCTGTTTCCTGGACTCAATGGTAATATGAAAAGAGTGTTCCCATTGATAAACGCTCAATGGACAATGGAAAGAAACAGACTCAGGGCATCATTCTTACAAAATAAAACTTGAAAAATCTCAAATGTAGGCTAAACAGTTTTATAAATGTGTGCTTGTAAACAAGAATCTTGTGCAAAAAGTTGGCTCGCCAGAGATATTTTGTATTTAAGAAAGATGATAATGTATAAACTGTAGAATTGACTGTTTAATTTTCCACTAATATAGTATTTTTCCATTATGAAAAAAAAATTCTATTGAATTCATAGTTAATATTTTTTTTACAATACTTTTCTTGGTGAATTTACTTACAAATAGATAATTATTGGCAACCATTGAAGTAAAATTGTACTGATAAAATCAGCATTCAATTGAAAATAAATTAAATGATTTAAATGAAACACTCAATGTGTCCTCCTTTTGGTAGCCATGTGTCCTCCTTTGTCCTCCTTTTTGTCTCTCTGTGTCCTCCTTTTGGTACCCACGTATCTGGCAACCCTACTCGGACGCGCAGCAGGGGCTGTCCCCCCCCCCCCCCCATGCGTTCGCTAGCCGGTATAATCTTAATGTGAACGTATCGGCGTTTACGCACTTCGCCAGTCTTTGAGGCCCATGGGAAGAGAAGTGACTTTGGTCAGACTAGAACCACACTTCTCTAAATTGAGAAAAAACTAGTCTAGACTAGTCTCTCGGGACTCGAATTGTAGCCAAGTTGTGATATATGTTCGCTGCAAACAATTCGAAGTTCAAATCTATTTTTTTTTTTAAACTCCTGCAAGACTGGGCAGTCTTAAAACATGGGACCCTGTGCATAAGACAATAATAGACAGTGCTACATTATGTATAGGATTATAAAGCATATATATAATAATATTATAAAGCACCAAGTACTTACTTACTCTAGTCTCTCTTAAGCTCTCTCTCTCTCTTTTTATCTCTTTTTCTCTCTCTCTCTCTCGTTCTTTTTTTTTTTCATGATCACAATACTATCTCTTTCTTCCAATCACTTTCTCCCACTCTCTCTATTTCTCCCTGTATCAATCTTTCTCTCTCTTTAATACACATTCACTCACCTATTCTCGCTTTCTCTCCCTCCACGTCTCCCCCGTCAATCAAAATGACAATCATGTCCAGCTAAAGCCAATATGCAAAACAAAATATTTTTTTTGTTTACTGTGTCTGTCAATGTTGTTTTGTTTTAAAGTCATTACATTATATGATATGCACCACCCGCAGCATACCTCTTACATTCTATGATATGCACCACCCGCAGCTTACCTCTTACATTCTATGGTATGCACCACCCGCAGCTTACCTCTTGCTCGGGACGGTGCTGTGCTGACAAAGTAACCGATAAAGTCAATGATCTCATTTGAAGAGTTTTAAGTGTTCAGCCTGATTACATTTCACTATATTTTTAGAGAGACAGACAATTGTCTGTTCCGTGTAATATGATAGAGAGTTCGTGGGGGGATTCTGGAATCAATCGCCCGAATTTCACGCATCAGTGGAATTGCTTTTTTTTTTATGTCTTGTCCACCCCTCAAACGCAAAACCCCTCCCTCCCACCCTCTTCATCCCCCACTGACGCCCCATCAATGCGCCTTTGTATTCATTTCAAATGCTTGACATTTTTTGTATTGATTCAGGGACGCACCGATACTGAAGTCGGTGGTACTTCAATATTATATAATTTTTTTTTACGGGGATTCTAAAAATTGTTATACATTTCTGTTCTCTTGTAGTCCAGTTTCTAAGTAGCTCTATTTCTACGTAGTCCGATTTCTACGTAGTCCGATTTCTACGTAGTCAGATTTCTACGTAGTCAGATTTCTAAGTAGTCCAATTTCTAAGTAGTCCAATTTCTAAGTAGTCCAATTTCTAAGTTGTCCAATTTCTAAGTTGTCCAATTTCTAAGTTGTCCAATTTCTAAGTTGTCCAACTGCTAATTAGCCCAACTGCTAAGTAGCCCGATTGCTAAGTAGCCCGATTGCTAAGTAGCCCGATTGCTAAGTAGCCCGATTGCTAAGTAGCCCGATTGTTAAGTATTCGAATCGCTAAGTAGTCCAATTTCTAAGTAGTCCAATTTCTAAGTAGTCCAATTTCTAAGTTGTCCAATTTCTAAGTAGTCCAATGGCTAAGTTGTCCAATGGCTAAGTTGTCCAATGGCTAAGTTGTCCAATGGCTAAGTAGTCCCATTTCTAAGTAGTCCAATTTCTAAGTAGTCCAATTTCTAAGTAGTCCAATTTCTAAGTAGTCCAATTTCTAAGTAGTCCAATTTCTAAGTAGTCCAATTTCTAAGTAGTCCAATTTCTAAGTAGTCCAATTTCTAAGTAGTCCAATTTCTAAGTAGTCCAATTTCTAAGTAGTCCAATTTCTAAGTAGTCCAATTTCTAAGTAGTCCAATTTCTAAGTAGTCCAATTTCTAAGTAGTCCGATTGCTAAGTAGTCCGATTGCTAAGTAGCCCAACTGCTAAGTAGCCCAATTGCTAAGTAGTCCAATTTCTAAGTGGTCCTTTTTTTAATTACTCCAATTTCTAAGTCCAACTTTTTTCTCTCGAACACTTGCAGTTAAATTAAGCAGAAAATCGCAATTTAAAGTTGTCGAGAGAACGCATACAAAAACAAATAAGGTTAATTATGCAGATGGATTTAAAAGTAGCGATGATGTAGAAAGGGTTAAAACTTAAAACTGAACAGACCACCAGCGTAGCATTCCATTGCATTTAAACACTAATCAGCCGGTGTCGTGGATGGATTTTTACACCGGAATAGAATAGAAGACCCCAGCGAACTAAAAAGTCATTTATACGCCAAGTTGCGTTTACTGGCGTTTGTCGTACGAGTCTGTTTGTTCGTGCGTGGTGATATATGCGGTCACGTGATAATAGGGGCAGGCCGCAAAATAAGCACACAATTAGTCGGATTAGCCAAAAGCTGATGGCGTGGGGAGGGGAGAAGGGGGCGTCAAGTATAGCTGACAACAGATGTGGTGGCCCTCTAGGGAACAGCTGGTCGCGTGAGAGGTTTGACGTCAAAGAGTGCAGTAATGCGCCCCTGTGTTTGGCCTTTGCTGAATTCTGGAGTACATACACATAGGTTACACAGACGTTACAAAGTACACGTAAATATACACACCGGTGTGTTGTAATTATGTATTATACAGCGACAGGTGCATTCTCATTACATACAACACATCAAATTATTCACTCTGTAACGATTCACTTTTCTCTATCAATACAAGTATATATTTACATTAGACTGCTTATATAATTTTTAATATATATATATATATATATATATATATATATATATATATATATATATATATATATATATATATATATATATATAAAGAGAGACATATATAGACAGAAAGATATACAGACAGGCAGGCAGACAGACAGATAGAACGCACATCGATCTGCCACTGTATGTATATATCCGAGTATCTACGCAAATGCAGCGTCATTACATATTCTCACAATTTGGTTAACTTTAATTTAATTTGTATCACCGAACACCGCATCCGCGCAGCTTATTATTATTTCGTTACATAAACCCCCCATCATGATACAAGTAAAAGCTACTGCTGATTATAGCATTAGTTTATAGGGGGGGGGGGGGTGATCCCAGGCGAGGTGAAGAAAAGGAGGGCAACTGGCTGGGGGTGGTTGGTGGGGTTGGGAAGGAGGGGGCGTCGTAAAACTTCATTTCGTATTCTAAAATTTACAAAGTTTTATTATCCCCGCGAGGAGTGTGAAATTCAATGTGATCATAAGAACAGATTACTTAATACCTGTAGGCGGTGAGACAGACACTAATACAATCAAGGCAACATTATCAACACACACACAAATAGTTGACGCTTAGTTCATCGTTTTGTATCCATCCGCCCATCACATTACATGTATGTATAATATAGTATATATGGGGACACGATGGCCGAGCGGCAGCGTGTTCGGCTGGCATGCCAAGAGATGCTGGGTTCGAACCCTGTTGCCGGCTAGGATTTTTTTTTGTCCGGGGGTCTGGAGGGTGTCCACCGAGTCTACCCAGCTCTGATGGGCACCTGACCTTAGTTGGGATAAAGTAAAAGGCGGATGTGCATAGTGCTGGGCCACATAGTCACCTAGTATGCCGTGGCCACAGAAACTGGCGAACGCTGCTTCACCGGGCCCTAGGGATCAATTTGGTCCGACGGGATACTTTACTTTTATATAGTAGATTATGTTCTAGAGATTTTAAGTAAAAAATAAAAACTACTACCGATAGTCTGAAATTCTTAGCCTGTTTTAGAATACTTTAGATATGTGGGGGGGGGGGGGGGCAAAACATCTGGCACGCACTATATAAACGTGCTTTAGATCAGCGTTTCCCAATTGCCGGGTCCGCCACCCGATATCGGGCCACGTAATTGCCGGGTCGCAGCAACAACAAAAAAAAAAGCAAGTAAATCGCGTGTAAATTCGTACATGTTTTTTTTTGTTATTTATAGACTAGAAAAGGCGATAGTGGAACAAAAAGTTCAAGTGTCACAAAGCAGACGTATAATAATAAGCGGGTTACAAAAACTTGAAAGTTTCGGAAACACTGGTGTAAAGTCCTGAAAACACGCCATAAGGGACGTTGAAGCAGCGCTCAACAGTTCAAGTGGTTATGGAGTACATAGAAGATACTGTAGCCAGCACAATGATCAGACATTTTTTTATTTTTATTTTCAAACAACAAAAAGAAAGGCGTTAGAGATTTTGGATACTCAGGGGTGGGAGGAGGGGGGCACTCCCCAAACACCCTCCTATTGGGGAAACATGAACCTGAATTTGGCGTTATTGTATCTAAATGTGAACTATGGGCACACAATGACCCAGACAATGGGACTCACTAAATGGGACGGGCTGTGACTATTGATACTTTGCTGGTCAAACACATTTTTTTTAAAGATACAGGCTATAACTCATACGAGTGAGAATTTAATTTTAAGGAAATAATTCCTACACGTTTCAAAATTATATCGCAATGGTTATTACCACCCCACAATGAGGTTATTACATTAAAACGCGATAGCTCAGACACTAAAAGTTGTCCACAGTAACAAAGCAGCGATAATTCCTTAACGGTAGCCATAACTCATACAAGTTGTGATAATTCATTCAATTGGAGGAGGGGGGGGGGGACATCAGTACACCAATAAAGTATTCGAATTTAAACTATTCTTAAAAAGATTTGTTAAAAAAAATATATATCATGGATCGGTTTATGATGGAAGAGTATTAAACATCCTTCATTACAAATCATCCATTGTAATTGTCATCTTAATCGTATCGTAACAGGCAGCAGTAGAAACATCTACCCCCCCCCCCCCCCCAAACTCCACGACTGAAACGTGGAAATAGAACGCACCTAACATGCTACAAAGTTCTTTGAAGGGATATACTGCATATACGCCGTTAACAATAATGACAATTACTGTACTACCATTATGACAAATCAGTCCCTTATAAAATAGTATGCCTTTATTCATGAACACGCATTCATTTTTCAAAAGAAAAATATTGTTCTTTCAAACGAAAATTCACTATAGCTACGAACGAGTGTAACTATTGTGAAAATACAGACGGAGATAAACCAGTTACACCTGGTTAAAATATAGCCTAATAATTTAATTAATTGGATCATAAGCAATTATGTAAAGACTTTATAACGCTCCGTTTGTTTACATTTAGAATTCATTTGTCACAAGAGCAATTATGCAAAATACACATTATACACTAGACGTATCAATTGCAGCTTGATATAGGATGATAATAAATAATCTAATAGTGAAGTAAACTAATTTAAAATCCAAGAAAAAAGTATGGTTAAAAGAAAGAAAAAAAAGAAAAACAACCTTATTTGTGTATTGTTAATATAAATGTCAACCTTATTTGTGTATTTTTAATATAAATGTCAACCTTATTTGTGTATTGTTAATATAAATGCAAGGTTTATATGTTACCTTAAGGATTTCGTTTATAAAATTGAGAAATTCATTCAAATTAGGATACCAAAATAAATGTCATACATGGAAACTATAGATTGTTTTTTTAAACACAAAAATAGTTTAGTGATGTGTAAATACAAACAGTACTATGTCACTACAAAGAGAGTGTAGCCATTTAAGAGTACAAAGTGATTATAGAGCCAGTACTATACAGAGGGTGCAAAAGTAGGTATACAGTGATAATATGTCACTAATTTCACTATAAAGAGTTTAGTAGTGTCTATTCATAGAGTAAACAAAATAAATGAAAGGGCATTACCTCATAAGCGTCCGGTATGTTGACAACTTCTCCCATTTTTGCCACATAGCCAGCGATTCCGGTGCCAAGAGGTATCCGTATTTCGTCCGCCCTGTCGGAGACGACGGACTCGAACTCGGAGTCACAGGTGACGTCGAACAGCGTGGAGGCCAGGTACTTCTCCGACGCCCCTTTCACCAAGAACAGCGAGCACCTGTCGGCGTTGAGTAAAATACACAGGTTCTGAAGGATTTTGAAGCACAGGCTGGTCACGTCGAGGTCATTGCAGATGTCCATCACGAGCTCGTGCATCAGCTCCTTCTCGTCCAGAGCCTTCAGCTCGCTCTTGGAGCGCCTCCGGCACTTAGCCTGCGTGGGTGTCGAGGACGTCGACGAGGGCCCCAGGAACGTGGGGAGCCCGTCGACCGTCGAGACGATGGGGTTCAGGATGCCGCCCCTCTCGAACTCCTGGGCGGAGATCTTCCGTACGGGGGTGTTGGCCCCGGAGCTCGCTTTGGAGTTGGATCCCGCGCTGGAGGTGCTGAGGTTATCCGCCCCCGAGAGCGCGTGGGCGATCAGCCACCCGTCCACCATGCTCTTCCGGGCCTTACGCGCGAAGTAGTCGTGGACGAACTCTGGGTGCTCGTCCAGCCACTTTTCCATGGACTCGAACTCCTGCCTCAGGTCATCGTCATCGCTTTCACCCCCGTGGAGGTGGGTGCCGCCAGGTCCGCCCGCGCCGCTCATCCTGCTCACAGCATAGCACGAACCTCGGCTGGCGGGGCTCCGCAGGCTCCAGGAAGAGCTCAGACCGCCGGTGCCGCCGCCGCGGGTGTAAGGGGGCCAAACCGGACGCGGAGGAGGACAAGAGCTCGTGCTGTTCACTGCCGCAGTGCCGCCGCCGCTCGCACAGGTGGGTATCCGTTGACCCGTACCGCTCGTGTCACCGCTTGCACTCCTGTCCCGGTTGGTATCCAGTTTGACGGGATATCCAGGCCAACGAGAGACTCTTTATATACGGTGGTCACCAACCTCCGCCCCACCCTCTTTTTGTTCTCCCCCCACGAGCCAGCACTAAAAACAATAGCGGCCCCCACAAAGCCTGCAGTAGCTTACCACGCACACACACGATTAAAATGAGAGAACTCGGCGAAGGACTCGGCGAAGGAAACGAAGCAAAAAAATATCTATTATAATATAAGCTCTCGCGAAATCGATAATTTCCTCGTGTTGTTTAAACTGGCTCGTCGCTTTACTCACTAAACCAGCCACAGGTCACTCGCTTTTTTTAAAAAATGTTACAAACTCTCTTCTTTACAGTAAAGTTTACTTAGTAGCTGTGTATGCTTTAGAATAAATCCTAAATCTGGGTTGCATCATAATTCACAAGCAGCCATGCGTATCAATTTTACGTTTATTTAAGTGTATAGCCCTATACATATTTTGCTTAGGACTACACAAAATATTATGTCGTTGGCGTTTTGAACATGGGGGAGAGAGAGGAGAGTGGCGTTTGCTATATTAGCCGTTGTTGGTCCATTTTGTCTTTCTTTTATTTCATACGAGTGTTTACTTTTCAGTCCAGGCGTTGGCGATCCGTGCAGTTCCTCACAATGTAGGTCACGGGCGAAACCCTGACTTAACAGCACGAGTTGAAATCTTCATAAACCATGTTGTTGTCTTTTCCCACCCCCGACGAGACAACAACAAAAAAAAACAAAAAAAAAACACGACGTTTTCTTTTGTTAGAATATAGTTGTTTGTTGCTCCCCTCTCTACTGCTTCTATTTTTTTGTTATTTATAGGCTACGCTCTACACGCCGAAGGAATGAAAAGTGTGACACGACACGCCGGCAAGGCGACACACGAGCGGGGGAAGAATTGCACACACACACACACCACACCACGGCACTTGTTAGAATAAAAACAACACGGGACGGCAGAAAACGATAAAGTTAAAATCTTCACTTGTTCGTGTTTATATTATCCGTGTTTGTGCACACACAAAATCAACACAGCGGACCACTGAAGTGATATATTTATAACACATCTTAGCGGCGGCTTCCTCCCCCACTTTCCTTGTAAACGATTGTTAGACACCGAACACAGAAGAGAAATACACGTGTGAATAGAATAAAAATAAATAAATTAAATACGAAAATATTCATAACACCATAGATATATAAAAAAAAAGAAGAAGAAGGGGGGAGGGGCAAATAGCCTCGAAATCCACGCGCCGTGGTAAGACCTTGCGCTAACACCGCCGCGCAAGCAATGTTTACTAGCAAGTGAAAATCGTGCTGCAGACGACACCCCCCCCCCCCTCCCATTCACTACGATTACGCTTGTGTGTCCCCGTCGACGAGATAAAGAAAACGAGTTCGATACCAGAACATCTTCACTCTCTCCGCGTGAGATTACCCCCTCCCTCCCCCCACCCCTCCCTCCCCCACCCCTCTCTCCCCCACCCCTCTATTTTTTTCTGTCTCTCTACTATTTTTTTTTCTCCCTCGTTCAAGCGAGCGACACTGGCAACGTCTGCCTATATTAACCGTTAATGAATCAATTCGCATCACTTCCCGCCATAATGTCAAATTTACTGTAAGCACTCTAAAAAAATGACACACGTTTAAAACAATTTATTAAGCATATTTTCATTTTTTCATATTTATGTCCCGGCAATTTCCAATTATGATACATTTTTTCTTGGCATATATTTTTCTCGAGTTTTTTTTTTGTATTTATGATCGTTATAGAAGGAGCGTCTGTAATGTAGGCCTATAAGAGGATGAAGTTTCTTTGGTTTGTCAGCGAATTCTTCACGCGTGTTTCTAAAGAGGGTCTTCTTTTTATGGGCATCATGTTGTGAAGTATAAAGGTTTCTTCACCACAAATAGATCTAGACGTAAACAACTATAATCTAGATCTAGAAGGACTAGATCTAATCTGAAACCCAATGACGGATTCATTTTCAAAAACTTGTCAAAGAGGGATTAGAAAAAAAAAACAAAGCAGGTAGAAATAGCCTACAATTAAATATTAGGTTTATTTTTGTTTCTACATTTACCACCAATTCAGGCGTAGGAAACCTATGGCACGCTTGACAGACTTGGCACGCGGAGCGATTTCCAGTGGCACGCGGAAGACCCCTAAAAAGGCAATTTAAGTCTCTTCTACGATAAATTGATTGGCAGAGCAGGATAAGTTTTAGGCTGCTGGCACGCTGAAAAATTTAGAAATCCTTCTTTGGCACACTTTCATCAAAAGGTTGCCGACCCCTGCCACTATGCTTTTCGGCCAAAATATTTTTAGATTAAAATGAATCTAGTTACCGGTAAATGAAGTCTTTTTTGTTCCATGTAATTGCCTGGAATTATTTTTTTATAGACCACGTGTTCAATTTTTACTGCGAATCTAATTTTATGATACCATATTATACATTTTATTGGTAGGCCTAAAGTACAGACATTTAAATAAATATTTAAGATTATATCACAGGTTTATGACAGAGTTGAAAACCTAGGCAATCCCTTACACGTATAACCTTTTCTTGTCATAATAAAATATTGGTATTATATCGATACGCTGACTCGTTCATACATAGCCTACACATTTAGGGCACACCATTCGCTTAGCAGTCACTTATTGCAGTTTAACCCTTACAGTCCCGGGCGCGTATATAGCGGAACTGAAGGCAGCATAGATAGAAGTAGGTCGGTACGGGAAGGGTTAAAATAATCAATGAGTAGAGAGCCCTACTTCAATATTATTTACAAAACAGCAATGTAGTTAAGTACTAGATGTCTAGGACATCAAAGACACATTAAGACAGCGGCGCCAAAGAGAAATCTTTATAAAGGTTTATAGTATAAACATTATACCATACACTTCAGACACATATTTCATGTAACGCAAGGGTGTGCAAAAGGCGGCCCGCGGGCCACAAAACGGCCCGCCAAGCGTTTGAGTGTGGCCCACGAAGAGCTTCTAACGGCATTTGTTTTTTTAAAAATTGGTTGCATTGATAATGCAAATACATTTTCAGACTGTGTGGCCTGTCTTGTTGTATAAAATTTCATACGCGGCTCAAAGCAGAAAAATGTTGCACACTCCTGATATGAAGTATCCCATAGGACCAAATTGATCCATAGTGCCAGTGAAGCAGCGTTCACCAGTTTCTGTGAACACGCTTTCCGACACCTGTATCGGACTATACAATTTGGGCCCTATCAGTATTTAAAAAAAAACAACAACACTATTTATACATGCCCGTACATTGAACCTCTTGAACCTGCCGCGCTGCACGTCGCGGAACCTTGAATACGTAATGGCTTCAAATGACGTCATCCAGCGATTGAGTGATTTATATATCCCTCGGTCGATAAAAGTTAAAACGTCCCGTCACCGAGTACCATTAACTCTGGCAAAAACGCCGTTGGAGGAATGCAAATTAGTAATTGACCTTCTTTGCACTGAAAGTACTTTTTTTTAATGACCTTGTGAAAATGTAAAGCTGTTAGGTACGGGGAGCGAGGGAGGAGAAGCCGAGCTTTGAATAGTATTTCCGAGGGCTCAAAGATAATACAGACGAATGTGGACACATTCCATAAAAGGAGAAAAGACATAGGCCTACATTTATTTTGGCATATGTCATTAAGGGAGAGAAAAGACATAAATTTATTGACATGTGCCATTAAGGTAGAGAATAGACAAATCTATTGGCATATTATGTCATGAAGGGAGAGAAGACACACATTTATTGGCATATGTCATGAAGGGAGAGAAGACACACATTTATTGGCATATGTCATGAAGGGAGAGAAGACACACATTTATTGGCATATGTCATGAAGGGAGAGAAGACACACATTTATTGGCATATGTCATGAAAGGAGAGAAGACACACATTTATTGGCATATGTCATGAAGGGAGAGAAGACACACATTTATTGACATATGTCATGAAGGGAGAGAAGACATACATTTATTGGCATATGTGATGAAGGGAGAGAAGACACACATTTATTGGCATATGTCACGAAGGGTGAGAAGACACACATTTATTGGCTTATGTCATTAATGGAGAGAAGACATACATTTATTAGCTTTAATTTGTCATTAAGGGAGAGAAAACAAAGGCTAAACTTATTGGTATATGACATAAAGGGAGAGAAGACAAGCACCAATACGATATAGACACATTCACAAAAAACATTTTTTAAATGTATTATGCCCCCCTTCCCCCTTCCCTTAAATATCGCTACCCTTTAGCTGTAGTTCTGTCAGCCCCCTTCTTTGTCCAAAGATCTATCCACTTCTAACACGTGCAGCGCCATTAGACATCATATTACTACTTTAAAGACAGCCACCCTCAGCCATTAAGACTCTTACTTACTTACTGCCCGTAACGCCGTGGGCGCATAGGGCAGCAACAAAGTCTTTCCATCTTTCTCTGTCATGTGCAAAAATTCCGATCGTACCCCCAGGAGTGACCAAAGTCCTTTAATTCCTGCTCCACTGTTCTGCGCCAGGTTACTTTTGGCCGACCTCTCTTTTTTTTCCCTTCTGGAGTCCAAGGTAGGGCTGTCTTGCAGATGTTCCCTTCCTCTCTTATCAACAGATGGCCAATCCATCGCCAATGCTTTTTCATTATGATAGTGCCCATGTCTTCGTGGTTGCATCGGGACATTAATTCTTCGTTGGATATTTTCTTTGGCCAGAAATTTTTCAAAATTCTCCTGAGGTTTTTCGTGTGTAAAGTGGAAAGCTTCGCAAGATCCTGTTGTGTCCTGCGCCAACATTCGGCGCCTTAACGAAGGACAGGAAGTACACAGCTGTTATAGTTTTAATTTCGTTCTGGTACTATAATATTGGCAAGATTTCCAGATGTTTGTTCATGTTGTTATATGCAATTCTTGCTTTCTTTAGTCCGCCTCTTAATCTTGACCGTTGGCTTTGTGCACTAGTTAAGCACATGTTAGGCATACAGACACCATTTTGTCACTCTTGTCACAATATATATGTGCCGAAATAGCTCAGTTGGGAGAGCGTTAGACTGAAGATCTAAAGGTCCCTGGTTCGATCCCGGGTTTCGGCAATGTTTTTTTTGTTTTTTTTTTTTATCGAAAAAAAAAAAACTTTTATCGATAAAAAACAACTTTTGCTTTAAATAATACCTCAACTGATAATTTTAAATTACTCAATTAGATTTGAGATGAGTTTTATATATAAACAAGATTTTTTTTTTAACCCTTTAATAGGCCTACATGACATATGAAGTAGTTGTAAAAAAATGATGAAAACTTGGTAGATGTGTTCAGCTTAAGCAATACATGATAGAAAAACATGAATTATATGCCTGTCTGGTCTGTGAAAGTGGGGTCAGATTGTCCATTATAATGGACGCCATGCACCGGAAGATCTTTTTTTTAGGAATATTGTAATATTTCTGTGCATCAGTAAACATGTTCTGAAATCAGTATTTTATAATTACACAACATCATAAAGAATATTAATTATAAATTGCTCATAAAATAAACAAGAAAATAAAAAGGGAACAATATATTTATTTAAAAAAATAAAATATATAATTGTTATAAAAAAATATATAATTATTATAAATAAAATATATAATTATTATAAATAAAATATATAATTAGTATAAATAAAATATATAATTATTATAAATAAAATAAATAATTATTATAATTATGCAGATACCGATACGGTACACGAAATTGAAAAAAAAAAATTTTGTCAGAAGGAGCGTATGTAATATATAAGATAAGATTTGGTGTGAAACCATTGACTAGTCTATATATTTTAAAGCGAAATAATATATAACTCAGAAAAAAATTATTGAATAAAATTACTATATAATTATTATTAAAATAAAATAATTATTACTTCGTCTCTGTGTTTTTTTAATGCTTGTAACTAGAACGAAAAAAAAAAACAATATGATTTTACTTGTCCAGGGGAAGTAATTCATGATAAATAATCGGATCATAAAATCTATCCATGGCCTCCCTTATTTTTATAATTTATTAAAAAGCTTTTAGTTGTGTGTTTTTTTTCTTCCCACTGTAAATATATTTTCTTTTTAATGTACACCAAGATTAGATATTTTTTTCATTAATTAATTTTTTAAAAATAGAGATCAAATGCATATAAGTAATCTTTCTTCCCGAGTGGCATTCGGGCATGTACCAATCAGGAAAAACAGTAACTTAACATCATTTAAAACATAAATAAATAAAGATCCAAGACTAGACTCGGACCACGGATGAGCGTGGGACGCAGTAATCTTCTTTATGGAAAGAGCGTCTGTAATATATAAGATAAGATAAGAAACATCATACAATTTTTTTTATGAGACATTGGGTAGTTTATGTACAAATAACAAGCACGTTTTGGGATACAAAAACAACAACAGTAAGCTATGCTGGGAAAGTTCAAAGGTTACATTATTTTTCAGCCTCTTCGTGCCACTCCTTATGGGCGTAGACCACCTTACAGCTGGTAAATCCCAAAGGAGATGATATGTTCTATTCTTTTCGTATGAGTCATCATACTTGTTAAATAGCTGTAGGATATGAATAGTCTCGGAGCCCTCTTGTCAGTTGATCTCTTCAGTGACTTAGCCACACTACATCAACAACATCAACAACGTCACGGGCTCTTGGAAAGTATTTAATCCCTGGTCTCGGTAAAACATGTGAGGCATGGTGGCCGAGCGGCAGCGCGTAGGACTGACGTACCGAAGGTCCTGGGTTCGACTCCCAGTGAAGGCTAGGATTTTTGTTTCCTGAACTCTGAACCCAGCTCTGATGGGTACCTGACATTAGTTGGGGTAAAGCAAAGGCGACTGAGCGTTGTGCTGGCCACAACGATCCCCTAGTGTGCCGTGGCCACTTAAATTTGGTGAACACTGCTTCACCGGCAGTGATCAATTTGGTACGACGGTTACTTTACTCAGTAAAACAAAGCGGATTGTTGGTTTGGCCATGCAAGCAGTTTCCATCTATCTTTCATTATAATCCTCCATCTTTCCACCCACCCATCTATTTGTTTATCTGTTTTAATATCGTTCTAATTATCGATCTATCTGTTTGTCCACCAAATTATCCATCTATCTTTATGTCTGTATGACTATCTTTCCACCCATTTATATATTTATCCATCCATTCATCTATCTACCCCACTGTCTGTCTGTCTGTCTGTCTGTCTGTCTGTCTGTCTGTCTGTCTGTCTGTCTGTCTGTCTGTCTGTCTGTCTGTCTATTATATATACACAGAAAACTCTTCACGCGATCAACAACATCGTAAGAAATAAACAAAAAGTCAACAATCTTCTTTATCATAAGTGGCCCAGATTCTTGAAATAAGACGAGTAACACGCACAACGGCAACCTGTACAGCTGATATATATATATATATATATATATAGAGAGAGAGAGAGAGAGAGAGAAAGAGATAAAGACAGAGAGAGAAAGAGAGAGAGAAAGAGAGAGAGAAAGAGAGAGAGAAAGAGAGAGAGAGAGATAAAGAGAGAGTGGTAGAGAGAGAAAGAGAGAGAGAGAGATAAAGAGAGAGTGGTAGAGAGAGAAAGAGAGAGAGAGAGATAAAGAGAGAGTGGTAGAGAGAGAAAGAGAGAGAGAGAGATAAAGAGAGAGAGAGAAAGAGAGAGTAGAGGGATAGAAAGAGAGAGAGGTATGGCTATGACGATAAGGTATCCACAGTGTCGCTGTGGAAGAGAACCAAAAACCGCCCCCCCCCCACACACACACACACTTTTGCTCAACGTTTCGTCTTCCAGCTCACGCCCGAACCTTTCACCACAACCCCTCATTGCTCACTCACAAACACATCAGTTCTAACTTTGGATAAACAAAACGTGCGGAGTTTTAAGGTAAGGTAGTTGTTGTTGTGTATCTTTGTTTAATATTACTTTTTTTTTTCATGTAGGCGATATGAATGCTTGCGGTCAAGACAGGTTGTTTATCAATAGATAACTAGTTTGCTTTTGTAGTAACAATTATTCCCTATTAAGCCACGATGTTTCACAGGGCTATTGAAACATCGTTCACGAGTTTCCATGACATGCAAGAAGATTTACCAAAACTAATGGCTGCCTACCCGCCTTAGTTTGGGTCGACGTAGGGCCGCCCAACAAACTTTCTTTAAAAGTCCTTGCCTTCAACAAGATTCGAACCCTGGATCTTCGATATGTTGTCTGGAGCGCACTGCCTGCTAGGCCACCGTATCCCCGTCTGCTTAGCACTAACTCAAACATTCTTATGGAAAAGTTTCATCGTCTGCTTGTAGACACCACTGCAATATTCTCTGTCACAAGAAAAACTATAATCTAGTAGCCTACAATGGCCTACATAATCCTACATAATTTCGGTTTTCTTCAACCATAAATAAATAATATCATTTGGAACATAATTTGATAGTTTGCTAAAAAAAAACAAAAACAATAATAGGCCTAGGTGCGTGCATGGCAGCATCGTTGGCCCAAAGAGCAAATCTATGGATTATAATGTGAGGACGCGAACGCTTTGTTATACCTACGATATTTTATTAAGGATAAATGATTGATTCAAGGGTTAAGAAAAAGATTGCATTTATTTTGTTTAATCAGTCGTATGCTTAGATCTATAGAGTTCTGTTTGGTACACCGTGGAATTTGAAAAAAACTTCCGCAGATTATACGACATTTTTCCGTGGTAAATCATACCCAGCACATACGCTATCTATCTATCTATCTATCTATCTATCTGTCTATCTGTCCATCTGTCTATCTGTCCATCTGTCTATCTGTCTATCTGTCCATCTGTCCATCTGTCCATCTGTCTATCTGTCTATCTGTCTATCTGTCTATCTGTCTATCTGTCTATCTGTCTATCTGTCTATCTGTCTATCTGTCTATCTGTCTATCTGTCTATCTGTCTATCTGTCTATCTGTCTATCTGTCTATCTGTCTATCTGTCTGTCTGTCTGTCTGTCTATCTGTCTATCTGTCTATCTGTCTATCTGTCTGTCTGTCTATCTGTCTATCTGTCTATCTGTCTATCTGTCTATCTGTCTATCTGTCTATCTGTCTATCTGTCTGTCTATCTGTCTATCTGTCTATCTGCAAGTCTATTAATCGATCAATCTATCAATCAATATATCAATCAATCTATCAATCTATCAATCTATCAGTCAATCATTCTATCAATCTATCAATCTATCTATCTATATATCTATATGTATATTTATCTGTTTAATTATTTATCACTCTATCTGTCTATCTATATGTTTATCTATCTATATATGTATGCCTAATGTTGGCCCAATATTTTGCAAATTGTAAAATCTTGACACAAATATTGGGCCAACATTGTGTGCTGTTAGGGTACAGTTTTAAAATGGTTAATTTACTAGATTGGTACATGATCATTTTTCTTCTCATACTTGTAAGTATAAAATGTCTGAACTAATGACCTTTAATAATGTATGTAAAGTGCATACATTTTAAAGTATTTATTCCCATAAACCACCTGCCATTTAAAATTAAATTAATTGCGAAACAGCCCCGGGCCACAAAAGAGCCAACCTAAACTCTTACCTCTTTAAACAGTCCCCCCCCCACCCCACCCTACGCCAAACTCTTTATTTAAAAAAAACAACAGGAAAAGTTTCTTTTTTAAACTGTGTTTAATTTCTTTGTTTGTATTTTAAGACTCACAAAGTCAGTTTGCCAGACGTTCTAGGGTTAATCTGTTCAGCCGACCAGTTTTATTTTCTTTTAAAGTTTGGGCGTGTGTGTGCATTTGATAGCACGTGCAATGATGAATTTTCTTTGCCAGGGGTTTGTCAAGGGCGTGGGTGTTATTCTTGAGAAAGTGGGTGAAAAAACGTTATCTCCTTTCTCTTTCTTTCCCTTGCTCTCTCGCTCTCTCGTTCTTTCTTTCTCTCGCTCTCTGGCTCGGTGTGTGTATGTGTGTGTATGTTTTCGGTGTATGTGAGTTAAGGGCCTCTGAAGATAGCCTTCTGCACCATCGACTCACATCAGGTAAACAGATTTTGTTTGTTACTTACAATGTGATGGAATCGTGAGAAAGACGCCAGTGCGCATTAAACGCTTCCTGTTGTGGGAGGGTAACAAATGGCAACGGGAAATATGGCAAAGTTGAAAATGACCTTGATAAAATTGCAAGCTACATACAAAGAAATGCATGTGTTTTTTTTTTTAAAGATTTCTTTTCCTAACCCTCATTTGGAAACTCGTTTTCCACCCCATGCCATTGATTAACTATCCGATAATACAAAATGTGTAACTTAATAAATACAAGTTTTGCATTGCACGTTTATGGAATATTTAGGAGAGTCACAACAGAAAAGAAACTTTGAATAATTACATTTAAAATGACTTAAAATTACTATAAAATTTATTGTGTTAATACTGATTGTGAGTTTTGGTTTTAGACTACGTTATTAGTATTTGTAAAAAAAATGTTTAAATACATTTTAGGGTTATTATTTGCAGTTTTAATTTTATTATGTTGAGAATACGTAAAAAAACACTTTCCTTATCCTTTATGCGAGAACAAATGCATATAAGTACTCTTTCTTCCCGAGTGGCATTCGGGCCTGAACAAGCCAGGAAAACCAGTAACTTAACATCAGTTAAAAACATTAATAAAAACTCGTACCACGGATGAGCGTAGGACGCAATAATCTTCTTTATAGAAGGAGCGTCTGTAATGTATAAGATAGGAGTGTGGGCAAGCCTTTAGCAGAATCAGCAGCATTGAACTTCAATGATCTAAAAAACAACAACTACAAAAACAACCGAAATTGAATGCAAAAATAAAGAATTTCGATTGCAATGAAACAATATATTATTGAAAAACGTAAGTGGTGAGATTAAAAATTTACCAGTTTGTCGACTATAAGCAACTGTTGATATTACGCAAAGTGGAAACAAATTTTCCAAACTGCATAGGGTCTAGTCTAATTATTGAGATTTAAAATTTTGAAATAGATGTTTTGAAACTAAGAAAAGTAAACTTCTGCACCGTGCTAACATACATCCACACACATGCTTCCCGCCGACAAAACATGTTCATTAAAGAATTATATTTTGTGGCAATTTCTTACCAGAATAATTTGTTACGTTTGCTGCCAGCTTTAAACAAGTACACGCCCAAAAATGACGTAAGTCATTCTTTCAGGTTTTCGCCCCCTTCCCCCCCCCCCCCCCCCCATCGGTTAAAGGATATAGTCTACATATTCAGTCATGGTTTTTCACGATAATCCGATAGAAAAGAATGGATGAAATTCAAAACTGGCAAAAACCATTTTATTTAGCCTGAAGTTGACCGGAAGTAAATCGGAAGTACATGTATGCATTGTCACCTGACCTATATAATTAGTTTAGTGTATGCAAGTTGTAAAAGAGCCCAAGTCAAAAGGTGCTCTTTCAAGGGAAAAAATTTCATATTCACAGAGAGGTGTAAAAATGCACTTAAGTATTGTCAGAACCTTCCTACACATGATTTGAATAGTGAGAAGATAAGTTATACACTGGAAAAGACACAGTGACGAAAAACGCGAAACAATAGAAATGGCTGCTAAAGACACCTTGGTGTCACTTAGGACAAATGACAACAAAAAATTGACTTCAGAAAGAAACATACTAATTCTTGATGGATTTCTTCAAGAATTTAACACATATATCTCCATAGCCTATATTTATGATATTCAAGAGTATTACAATCATAGGAGTTGCAAAAGAGGGGGTTTAGGAGCATAAACTCCACTCACTTGAAATGACAACAACTGTCCTAAGCAACACTATTTTTGTTAAACCCTTGTAAAAAAATTATCCCTGCATCAATTTGGGCAAACTTTGTGGCAAATAGTTATTTAAGGGTTTCTTGTATTCACCAAATGAGTTTGAGATACATATAAAGCTTCTAGGTTATTGAAATAAAGTCTAGAAAAATTGCATGTAATTAGTCACTTAGAGTCACCGGCAAAAAACCGTAACATTCTCATAAAAAATGCGTTTTGAGGCATATTTTAATCAACCTAGGTCAAAATGCTATCTCATGCTATCTCGTTGTCCATGTTTGGTGTGAACTAAGTCCAAGTTTTAACTATTTCATTGCATTTTGATCCTTTAATAGCGATTTAAAAAATATCAGTTTTGAGGTACGACCTTTTGACTTGGGCTCAAAGTACATTTTTAAAAATTAAACTTAACGCGACTATAATTAATTATTGCATACTCACTTTTAATGTTAAAAACGGATTCCTCTAAACTTATCTTGAAGCTTTTTTATATTTCTAAGAGCTATGCTTGAAAAAAAAAAGCCGAAAACATTATTTAAAGATTGTTGCCAGAATTAAACCTGAAGTTCATGTGTGCAGTGAGCCGAAAAGGTTATGCCTTATTAAGACTTTTCATTATTTTACGTCATTCGTGTCCCTTATTGGTCTTTTAACATGATTATCAGCTTCAGTATTAACAAAAAGTAAACCATAAAAACGAAGTTTTTATTATACTCCCTTATTTGCAAACTAAGTTTACCATCATGTAATTAAATAATTGATTGACTACTGCAAATGAAACGTACAGAAAAATATATGTGTCGCAAATCTCAAAAATATATCCTTACTCCGTATGAATTGTTCTAAAAATAATCTTAGCGCATAATTTTTTTTTCTAGCATTGCGCCGAAAAAATATAAAAAGTTGCACAGGCATTTTTAAAGTGAAACCAAAATTTTTCTTATACTTTCCTTTTAAGAAATGAATATTGTCATAAGTGTAGTATTATTAAGTTGTTTTAACTGAACATTTGATAGTATGTATTGTTAGTCGCCACAAGTCTGCTGTCCAAATTTCAGCTCGATTGGACCACGGGAAGTGGTCGAAAAATCAAAGCCAATTCTTGCTCCCACGACGCATGATTGCAATCAGACAGACAGAAATTGCAACTTAAAATAAAGGGAGTAAAAACCGAAACACATTCTCCTTTGGATAACAAAAATTGAAACCGATGAAATCTCTGCATGAACACATTATGTAGCCTTGGTCTAGCAGGCAACCTAAAAAAAACAACACATTAACACACGGAAACGAATGAAAATAAATTTGCGTGTATAGGCTTTGAACCTCCTTTTGCTTCCGGTGTTTAAAAAAAACAAAAACATTTTCGTTAACAACACAACCCAAACACTGTGTTTACATATGAAAATGTGCACCGAGATGTAATTGAATGAAATACACACACACAAAAAAGATACAAAAACAAAAAAAACAAAACATTTCCAAACCAGTGCCCCAGAATAAAATCTCAGGTAAACATCATATAAATTACAAATGTCAGGTCGGCCTACATTTCCGATACATTACCTGCGGTAATAGATTACACACCTTAATTATATTCCATTAGTTCTAATTACAGACGTGCGTTCAAGTATGCCCTCTTCAATTCAAGGGTTGGGTTCAATGATTTATTGTAACATGGAGAGCAAAACGACACCGAAATAAAGTTCAACTTTATCTTTAAATGTTCTTGCATATTTTTTTTGCTATCAAAATTCTTATTTATTACAGAGGTTACTACAGAGATTATTGCGTAATACGTTTATCCTTGAGTCTGGTCTTGCATTTTCATAAGGGTTTTCAAATGTTGTTGGGTGTTTGTTTTTTTATTGCAGGTATTCCTGATTATTTCGGGCAACCCATTTTATGCCCGAATTCCACATTTGAAGATACATAATTTATCGGTTCAAACTGACCAGTCATCAGTTTAGTAAATTTGCTGATAATGAACTGTACATTAAAATTAATAAAAAAAAAAAATTGACATTGTACTCAAAAGCATATGCCCAAATCTATCAGCCTCATTGCTTGACACCGCCTTACCTTCGAAAAGGTGTATGTAAAACATTTAATTTGTATATCATACACATTTAAAAACAGGGGCCCGGCCTACACATAAATAGCAGCACAGTTCGTGAGAGCAAACGTAGGCAAAACGTAGGTAAGTGTCTTGCCTGTAATGTGTAGTATGTTGGCAAGTCATGCAATGCCAAAACATAATTCGTTACAAAGATGACAAAATGATAAAAAGATAAAAATAATAGGCTATCTGGATTATTCTTAATCTAAATCTAATGAGCGTCGTATCCATACTGCGATCTATGTATTTTTAAAATTCTACTATCACATGTGCACACGGGGAGATACCGGACTGGCCGGTACGAAACCGGATTCCCGGCAACCCTACCCACATCTATGTTGCACAATAATTGGCGTGAGTAAATATAGGTTGAATATTAGAGTGTCTGCACGTGCGTGTAATGTCAGGTTTTATTTAGTCATGTTATGATACTGAGATGAGAGAACTTTAGATGGTAAATTAAAGACTATCTAGAATAGTTATTTTTATCTAGCTCTCTTCGAAATCGGAGAAAAAGCACTGACTCGTCTCTTAGACCGGAAATAATTCCTCAAAGACATCGAGGACCCTGAATAATTGCTGTCACAGGCACGAACCCGGGAATTTTTCAAGCCGGGGGGGGGGGGGGGGGAGGGAGTTGTTGGATTTTCGCGTGTCAAACATTTTCGCAAATTTAGTACAGTTTTTATAAAACTGTTAAAGTTATATTTTTCCCAAACTTTCAGGGAGTTGGCGATGAGGAAAGGTTTAGGCCCACTCGTGCCTTCGCCCCTGGTCAATCCCGCCTACTCTTTTAACCTTCGCAAGTTTGGACAGTCTCACAGAACGTGCTTGACCGTATCTTCTGCATTAATGACAGCTTCTGTACTCCAGGTCATGAAGTGATGGAAAAATTACTGAAAATATTTTTCTATCGGACAACGTCCACTTCGAAATCCTGAACATTGTAGCCAGTTCCCTTTTGTGGGGCTTTCATCGCGGCTCAGCTTGATTAGATTGTCTGATTGGATGCCCTCGAAATAATTATCACCCCTCGCCAATATCCTCACCAGAAAACAAACTTCTCTCTGGCTTAGAAAGCATAACTCAACTGTCATTGGTGTTCAGAGCATGTGTGCATCTAACAAAAGAAAATGTAAAGCATAGGTGTCAAACCGGCCCGGTGTACAATTAGTCCCGTCCCGCGAAAGAATTTGAATTTTTTTTTTTTAAAGGTTTAAAGATCAGCCCAAAAACCGTAAGTGCTATATGAGTTTTGGTCCACTTCGCAATTGAGTTAAACACCCCTAGGGAGTGTGAATTTCGCAATTAAATTTAAACTAATTAAATACTAGTTCAATGTTGTATTTGGCAAAATTACAACAAAAAGTTATGATTTCGAAATGTAATTTTGTCATGTAAAAAGTAAATGGTGTGTGTTGGGCTACGAAATATTTATTTATGCATTTAAAATTGAACAGAAAAAGAAAGCTATAAACGCATGTATCACGGAGTACACCTGCTTAACAAACAAATTATATATCGTTTTAAAAATACAAGGAACTTTCGAAGAATGTAAAAATGAACTAAAATCTGTGGCTCACTTTGAAAGAACGCAATTTTACAGTAAAACTAGATGTTAGTTTTTTGCAAAGCAGAAGTAGTAACTCTAGATATTCTCGAGAAAAAAATAAAGAAAATGACAATAAACAAAATATAAAACGACAGAAATAACAGGCCAAATGGTTGCACATTAAAAACTTACAGTATCTCGGTTTCCCATTTGTGTAAAGCTTTTGGTTGTTTTGTGCTGATGTGGATATTTTGGATATTTTAATAACTTTTGTGATGGGTATCAAACATGACAAAATAGATGTAGTAACAAAAAATAAAAGAAGAAGTTTTTCCTCGAGGTGAATATAACCACGGCTTTGGGGTTAGATAAGGTCACAATGACATTTAAGCTCACGCGATCTTGAGCGCGCGCTAGTGTGTGTGGGTGAGTGAGTGCGCACGCATCCAAGATCTCCAGAAGCCTGTGATATGTTGGTTGTTTTCTTGCTTGTTTTTGTTTGTTTGTTTGTTTGGGTTGTTGTTCGGTTTGTTTATGATAAACCTAAGGGAAACAAATATTTGTTTGTTCCTTATTTTGAAATTATGTTATGAATAAGCGCACACATATAAACACACACGTAGAGAGAGTAGATTAAATATATGGAGGGTTTGCTGTGCACAGTTTACTTATATCTAGGTTTAAAACCTTTGAACCAGGTCTTTTTTTGTGTGTTCTTGAGTGTGGAGAAATTAGAGAAGTTATTATAATATATAATTTTCTTTTTTATTCTTGCACCGTGTATTTTTTTCTCTCTGTGTGTTGGTGTGTGTGTTTGTGTCATGTTTAGTTTGTTTTAGTTTTAAATTGATTACCATGACAAGATAAAATAATTACATAATATTTTTACCCAGCGGGCACTCCACGTCGAATCGACAGAAAACAATAACGAAAACACGTGAAAAACCACGTTTTTCCCCCGTCACTACGACGTGGTGTGCCTGCTGGGTAGAGAGAGAGTCTATATAAAAGCCCTTTAGCCTATCATTTCTCTACTTGAGTCGTTTTCTCTATATAAAGGAGTTTAAAAATAAATAAAACAGGAATATATCAATAGTGTATAGTAGGCCAAGGGTCGGCAACCGTTTGATAATAGAGTGCCGAAGTAGGATTTCTTAATCATTCAGCGCGCCAATGCCTAAATGTCAAACAGTTGCAGCACTCAATTTTATTTAGAAGTGACATGAATTATTGCATTCTGGAGTGTTCGGCATGCCATTGAAAATCGATCTGCGTGCCAAGTTTGGCACGCGTGCCATAGGTTGCCGATCCCTGTAGTAGGCAATGTGACACGTGTGTTTGTTTGCTGTTATTGCGGATGGTTGTTCTAAGATGGCAGGGTTGGTCCAATGTGACAGGGTTGGTTTAATGTTGCAGGCTTGGTCTGTTGTTGCGTGTTTGATATTCTGCTGCAGGATTAGTCTAATGATGCAGGGTTGTTGTAATGTTGCAGGGTTGATCTAATGTTGCAGGGTTGTTATAATGTTGCAGGTTGGTCTAATGTGTAGGGTTGGTCTAATGTTGCAGGGTTGTTATAATGTTGCAGGGTTATTATAATGTGTCAGGGTTGGTCTAATGTGCGGAGTCCACACAAACCTTACACAAGCCTATGTTGCGCCACAGGGTAAAGGTTTCAGCGACGCCCCCCTTGCATACTGTAACTGCTTTGTTTAGTGCTATATTTAGACTATATTTGCCGCCCCGTTGAAGTTTCACTCCCGGGCATATGCCCCTTCTGCCCCCCTCCCCCATGTGAGGGCACTGCTAATTTGGAAGGGTTGGTCTAATCTAGACTATTCCTCTTTTCTTTACAGGCTTGAAACCTTGATAATATGGCTTTTCAAAAATTGAATTAATTCATACAGCACATACTACACTGTTAAAAGAAGGAAATGCATACTAATGAAAACAAGCTATTAGCTAAAAAGGTGTTTTAAAAATGACATTTAGAATGTAAAAAAAATAGTTAATTAATTTTTTATTTTACGCATATTTATCAATTTGAGTACCAGTACTGGTATACGCATATACAATATATTTTGTTTTTCAAATGCAAATTGTGTAGTAAAATAAATTGATTAGTAAAATCATTGCCCCAGAAACTTAAAATTATGACTATTATCTCCCTTGGTTAGAGTTAGTAAGCATTTGTTTAATTAATTTTTTTTTAAAATCGGGCTCGCTCATGTCTACTTGCAGATACATCCACATACGAGTACAGAATAAGTATAATTCTATTCTGTGCATACGAGTACCCGGCGTGGTGACATCAGCGCACCAACCCCATCACATACCTACCTATTTTAAACAGTTGCGAAAACAGTCGAACTACTATTTCACACTGAAATCAGCTGGTTGTCGAAAGGAACAATTTTAAAACGTGTTTTGAGCTTCGCGATAAACTCAGAACTCTTTTTTAAAATCAGAAAGCAAGACCGCAGTTTAAAGCACTTTATGGGAATAAAAGTGAAATGCTAAAAATAACTTACTTTGTTGACATCTTAGAAATCTTGAATGAGTAAAATTTATCAATGCAAGGACCAGTTAATTTTTGTAACAAACCTTAATTTGTCTGAAAATATTGGATCATTCCAAATAAAACTTAATCTTTGGCATAAATAATTGGATATCAATAAAACGTACATGCTGCTTAACTTATCTGCTTTCTTTGAGGAACATGTGTCAGGGACATCTTTGAGGAACATGACATCGAACCAGATAAAAGGATTACGATAATGATTATTACGGTAATGATTTTCGTGAAAGAACAGCAAAAGCTTGCAGACGAAATTTCATCGTACTTTTCAAATTTATCTTACACCTCATTTGCACTTGAAAGAAGGTCATGCACAGTCAAATTGGAAGATGTTGCTGAGACAACACAAGATAAGTTCAGTTAATGTATTAACAACTAATTTCTCTACAATGCCAATTACAAAATTCAGGATCAGGTGTTTGCAGTCATATACTACTTTGTCTGAGACTGTGTTGCGCCTTCTTCTTCCATCTCCACAACATTTCTTTGTGAAATGGCTTTCCAGTTTGTTGATTATTAAATCTAAATACAGAAGTAGACTTGTTGTGAAATATGATCTTCGTTGTGTAAGCCGATGAGAAAGACGCAATCTTAATCTTAGCACTGACGTTGTGTTGTAATTAGAAATAAATATTTCACGTTTTATATAATTTCAAATGGATTTTTGTGATTAATCACTGTGCTTTAATTACGTTTAATTTGTAACACTGAAAATACATCCTGCATTAGAGATATTTACATTACATTTTATAACATTAGCAAATTACAGTTATAAGGTAGCGACGAAAACAAGTTTATGGTTGGGGGTCGCCATAACGTGAAGAGCTTTATATAAAAGGGTCACGGCATTAAAAAGGTTGGGAATCACTGGTCTAATGTGTCAGAGTTGGACTAATGTTGCAGGGTTGGGGGTTTGTCTAATTCTGCCGGGTTGGTCAAATGCGACATGGTTGGACAATTTTCTTTATATAAGTGTTGTTGTTGTTGTTTTTGTCAATGCTATAGAGTCTAATAATATTCTTCAATAAACGAAAAATGTCATTCTTTTCATTGTTTGTCTGTTGCAGCTAAATTCCTAGATTCCTACTCGACATGGATCTGAAGATTCTCTTGGTGTGTGTCATGAGTGCAGTGTGCTTCTCCAGGTGTGCCGAGGTAAAACTGTCACGTGCACTGCTGGCAATCAGCACGTTCATGTGCTCAGCCCCCCTCCCCTTCCCCCCCCCCCACACACCCCACCCCCGTAGGGAAAACACAATGGCGTTGGGTTGACTTCTCTGCCATACGTGAAATTGTTTGTGAGGAAACCGACACGGCCATGCTTGTACATTGCCAGTACTCATTAGTTTCCCCCCTTCCCCCTTCTCGCTACCCCTTTCCCCATTGTTGTATGTCTGTCAGCTTTAATTGGCAATATATGTGCAGTCTAAATAATTTTACAATTCTTACATTGTGACTGAAAACTGTTACTAGGGCTACATTTTCTATGTACGTTAACCAGTTTATTTGGTCAATACGTACATTGGGGATTGTGTGGCCAGCAAAGTTAAAGTCCGTTTTTACTTTCCCCATTGACTACAGATATTTTCCACAGACCCGGCGTTTTCAACCCGAAACGTTAGGGATTTTTATTCAGGTCTGCGTCAATTCACCACCGATTCTTTGGTCGTCATTGGACCGTATTAGTATATTCTGACTGTTAGTTTATTCTGAAAAATTTATTCACACGATTAATAAAAAAATGAATTCCAAAAACTGCCGTTAGAAGCTACGTGCGGGTCACAGTAAAAAAAAAAAAGTCTTGTTGTGGCCCGCGGGCCCGTCTTGCACGCCACTGTTATAGTGCATGCGGTGAAGCATCGTTTAATGTTTAATCATTTAATGTTAAAGTCCTAGAGTCCTACAGACACGGTCACGGTCATGTTCGTTATTTCGGCTCTGCCTGTCTTCATGAAATCATTAGAAGAGCTAGGCTCCTTCTTGCAGTTATACAAATTGAATACTTATGACTATACTTATGTACTTATATTTTAGGTAGTCTATAATATATACATTTGGCTAATATTATATGCAGTTTATTGTATCCTCAGTTGGCTGACCAAGGTCTGGTGGGCGTGACTTTAAGTCCATATGAGAAAGAGTTGAGCAGAAGTAAGTGGTCTGTATTGTTTATCATTCTACAACATCATCATCATATTTGGCTCCATAGTCTCGGAAGACGATCAGATTTGCGCTCTTGTGATTATGCCAGCCTTGCAGCATTGGCCTAGCCCAGGGGTCGGCAACCTTTTGAGACGGAAGAGCCAAAAGTTAGAATTTACAAAATTTCCCAGTTTTTAAAGAGCCACTAACATTTTTGTTTCAATAGTATGGTATTTGATTAGGATTAGGCAAATAAATTTGATTTTTTTATTTAAAATAAATATAGCTTTAAAATGAAATAGTATTTATTCATATAAAAACATACAAATGATTTGCACAAAACATATTACAGTATTTTAGCTAGCTCTGCTAGAATAATAAAATTAGTAATCAAATAATATAACTATAATTATTGAATAATAGATAGTTAAAATAGTTACATCACTGGGAGCAGTGGTCTTGCATGCCTTTTGAAAGTTTGGTTAAATCTGGCTCACAACTTGTTGTTTTCAGTTTCTAGCACACCTCTAGATTTGTATTTGTTAGTTGGCTTCTTACTTTACATTTTATTATATTCATGCAAGAGAACCCTCGCACGCACGAATATTTTGACCCGAAGATCGTCACCACCCCAATTTGTATTTGTGTTGAGAGGATTTAATATGAACGCAAGAGTACTTGCGTTTGTTTTGAATTGCTCAAATCTCTCAGTGAATCCATCCTTCATTTTTCAAGCAAGGCATAGGCTGGGTTTCCCTTTCCATGCAGTTTTACATTTAGCTCATTTAGTTTCTTTGTGATATCCACCATGAAGTTGAATTTTCGCAACCATTTGTCTTCTTTCAATTCGATATGGACAATGCCTTTTTCATTGAAGAATGTTTTTATTTCCCTCAAGCAAGAAGCAAAACGTTTCAGTATGTTACCCCTAGAAAGCCATCGCACTTTATTGTGCAGAAGTAGGTCAGTATACTGGCTTTCTATTTCTTCAAGAAATTCCTTAAACTGGCGATGGTAGTGTGCTTTTGCGAAATGCTGTTAATGATCTTAATTACCAACTTCATGACCTAAACTTTTTCGGTGGAAATGTTTTGGCATAAAGCACCTCTTGACGATGCAGTAAAACGTTACAATTTCGTGTAGTTTTTTTTCCGAAGAATCGTTGTTACCCCTTTATGTATTCCTGTCATATTTCTGGCTCCATCAGTTGATATGGAAACGATTTTATTTATATCGATTGCATAGTCTTTCAGACATTTTTGCACAGCATTTGCTATATCTTATCCACGAGTTTGACATGAGAGTGGCAGCAATCCTAGCAGTTCTTGTTTTGGACCTTGGGACGACATATACCTGACAAAAAGTGTAACTTATTGTACCATGTCTTTATGTCGCAAGACTCATCCATAGCAAAGGATAAAGCAGAAGCCAGTTGAATGTCTTCTACTAATTGCCTATGTGTTATATTTGAAGACATTTTATAAGTTCTATCTTGTACTGCTTTAGCAGATAATGGCAAATCTTTGAATTTCTTCATGTTTTCTGTTATGCTTTGCGCAGGGAACTGGAGAGCCGCAACTTGACAGCGAAAGAGCCGCATGCGGCTCGCGAGCCGCAGGTTGCCGACCCCTGGCCTAGCCTATCCTAAGGAGACAGGCTCTGTCGCATCTCTGACACTGGAAAGCTGGACAATTTAAGTTAGTCAGGGGCAACCTATGTTCTTTACTTTTCTTCTCTGCTCTTTTAGCCTCCGCGATATGGCGAAGTCTGACCTCTGCAGCATTTGTACGGGTGTCTAGGGTACTTCTCCAACGGCTTCTGTTTTGAGCATACTATGTAGATATCGAGAGTTCGCTATGATAAAACAAACAAACAACACATTCAATGCTATCCCTTTTGTACAGCTTTTGGTTTTGTTTCCAAAGCTACCCAGACATCGCTATAGTAAAGTACCCTTCGGACCAAATTGATCATAGGGCCAATGAAGCAGCGTTCACCAGTCTCTGTGGCCTCGGCATACTAGGTGATTGTGGGGCCAGCACAATGCCCAGCCGTCTTTACTTAACACCAACTAAGGTCAGGTACCCATCTGAGCTGGGTAGACTCAGGGACACCCTCCAGGCCCGAGAAAAAAAATCCAGGATTCGAACCCGGGACTTTCGGTATACCAGTAGAACGCGTTCGGCCACCGTCTATGACATCGCTATAGACAATATCTTAAGTCCAACTTTCTGTGTGTGCTTGACCTGAAACTATATTTCGACCAGGTAATATTTCCATTTTCGGCACACTAAACAAACAAACATATTCATAAAACTAATAGAACTTATGTTGTATCTTTTAGCCAGTAAATTGCTTTACAAGCTGGCATTCATCCAGTACACGCCTTAAGCTAAGGACACGTTTTACTTCACTATATGAAGACGCCATCTTGTTAGAATCTTGAAAAGCCGAGGTTGACCGCTACTGACTACAAATATTTTGTGTATAATTCTTTGTAGCTAATAATTATTTCTGTTGTTTTTTTTAGACAGATAGACAGACAGACAAATAGACAGATAGGCAGATAGAGAGATATACAGATTGGCAGAGAGTAGATAGGCAGACAGACAGATTGACAGATAGACGGATAAACAGACAGATTGGTAAATAGATAGATAGATAGATATATGCATGAATAAATAGATGAATAGATAGATACATAGAGATAGACACAGATAGAAATGTAGATGAATAGTTAGATAGATATATGCATGAATAAATAGATGAATAGATAGATACATAGAGATAGACACAGATAGAAATGTAGATGAATAGTTAGATAGATATATGCATGAATAAATAGATGAATAGATAGATACATAGAGATAGACACAGATAGAAATGTAGATGAATAGTTAGATAGATATATGCATGAATAAATAGATGAATAGATAGATACATAGAGATAGAGACAGATAGAAATGTAGATGAATAGTTAGATAGCTGGATATATAGTTGGATAGAGCCGATAGAGGTAGAGGAATGAATAAGTAGAGCGATTGATAGATGGATAAATGTTCTAAATTGTGCTTGTGTTGTTCTTTAGATCCATGCTACAAAAAAGAATGTGACAGGGGTGAGACGTGTGTCCTAGACCGAAACCAGAAGGCCCAATGTGTCTGTGTCTCAACCTGCGGATTGGTTGAGTACTTCAAGCAGTCGTTTCAGGTGATGACCCATGCACACTTTCACATTCGCCTAGGGCCTAGGTACAACACATTGACAATCAAAAAAATCTTGCCAGAAAAAAAAAAGTCCAACAAGCATACAAGCCTACACACGATTCGACAATGTGCACATTTTCCAGAGGGAAATGTCATGTAAAGTATCCCGTCGGACCGAATTGATCTTAGGGACTGCGGAGCAGCGTTCAACAGTTTCTAAGGCCACGGCATAATAGGGGAGTGTATGGCCTTTACTTTACCCTAACTAAGGTCAGGTACCCAACAGAGCCTGGGTAGACTCAGAGGCACCCTCAGGTCCCGAGAAATAATCATAGCCTTCACCAGGTTTCGAACTCAGAACCTTCAGTACGCCAGCTGAACGCGCTGCCGCTCGGCCAAAGTGCCCCGTAAAAAAAAATGGCATAAACAACCTAAAATTGCGAACCTGAATTGTCAGATTTTCGAACTCAGCCCACTTATAATAAGAAATGAATCCCCCACTATCTTGAATGTGGTTTATTCTTCCTTGGCTTCGCCCCAATCAAGTCAAATTTCCATTTGTTTGGATTTTGCATCAATTATAATCTTATCTAATCTCTGCAATGTTTATGCTATTATCTTATAAGAGGAAAACGCACGATATCCTTTCTACTTATATACAGAAGATCATAACGTCCAGCGCCTATCCATGCTTTGTGGGTAGTTGTGCGTTTTAATAAGGGTTTTAAATTTGATAAAGAAATTGCTGAGGTTTCTTGTGCTTACGGGGCGACATTAACTATATAACCTGCCTGTGCTTTAATTGCTAGTTGTTTTTTTTTACATTATCTTCTTTATAGTAGAAGCGTCTGTAATGTATAAGATAAGAGATAAGATAATTTGTTAAGAAACACTGTCTATGTGTGAAACCTTTTCAACATCCCCAATGTTCTTGTCATACTTGCCTTTTTCTTGTGTAATGTTTTTTTTAACCTGTCTTTCAGGTGTGTAGCATCAAAAATGTCACCTACCAGTCGGAGTGCCACCTGGATAGGGACCACTGTTTGTGCAAGACCAAAGCTCCCGGGTGCAGCGCCCCTGGGGCGAACAAAGTACTGATGGACTACTACGGTCCCTGCGCAGGTGACGCAATATTTTATACAGCCTCCGGTACAGAACAATGAACGATATGTGTATGCCACCTGGTACATAAGTACAATAAAAGCAGTCAAAATAATATATAAACCAGTACAAGATATAATATAAACATATAACAAAGCGAAGAACGAAAGGCAAAAAAGAGAAAAGAAACGTAGGCCCTATACAGTGTTACATGTCTGTCAGTAAACGGTTTATGGGGGAAGCTTTGAGATACTACCTTATGCGAGAACAAATGCATATCAATACTCTTTCATCCCTAGTGGCATCCGGGCATGGAATGGGTTACCTGAACAAACCAGGAAAACCGGTAACTTAACATAATTTAAAACATTAATAGAAATGCAGGATTAGACTCAAACCACGGATGGGCGTAGGGCGCAATACTTTTCTTTATAGAATAGCGTTTGTAATGTATAAGAAGATAACCGGTGCTTTAATTTCTTTTAATGTTCAAAATATTTTACCAATCTAGTATTACTTTATGTGTTTGAGACTATGCCTCTCTATGTAACCTCAGTCCCCCCACAGACAAGAACATCGTAAGTAGGAGCTATTTACGATGGTCTTGCCACAACCCAGCGCCCCTAACAAACGAAGCTAGACACGCTCTTTAGCCTCACCATAAAAGTGTTTCTCTTCTATATCTGCATTGTGTGATACTGTCTTCCTATTGGATCCACAGAAATCCCACCATGCACCAGTTCGGAGGCTGTCCAGTTTCCTGGCCGCTTGAAAGATTGGTTCTTTGTCGTCATGGATATTATGGTCAGTTTGAATTTAATGATCTCTTTATATACATTGTCAAACAGTATATTTGCCTTATTGACATAATCAGTTAGGCCTGAGCTAGGTTAACAAACGCAAGCCTACATGGATACGTTCAACATTGTAAAAAAAATATATCAAGGCCCAAATGGACAATGTTTATCGTTAATCACCCCCTCCTTTTTGTTTGTATCGCAAATCATCACGTCACATATGTAGGGGCGTGACGTCCTTTATGGACGGCCCCTTGGTCACTTCTCTGTGTTTTTTTCAGAATCAATAATATGCCCCCTCCCCCCCCCACTCTTAATCTTGACCGTTGGTTGGCTTTGTTTACATGTTAAGCATTCTTTATCAATACACAAGATTTTGTCACTCTTGCCAGTTTATATATGTGCCGAAATAGCTCAGTTGGGAGAGCGTTAGACTGAAGATCTAAAGGTCCCTGGTTCGATCCCGGGTTTCGGCAAACTTGTTCTTTTTTTTTTTTTTTTTTTTTTTTTTTTTTTTTTTTTTTTTGGTTTACAGTTTTAGCGAAAAAAAAATGTTTTTTTTGGTTTACAGTTTTAGCGAAAACAAAATTTGCTTTAAACAATAGCTCAACTGACATTTTAAATTACTCAATTAGATTTATAAAAAATATTTTTTTTTTAAATTGTGGAAGGCTGGGGGGGGGGGGGGGGGGGAGAAAAACTAAGAAATGCCGATTTAGGAAAATTGTTATCTTTTATTTTGTACTGTGCATGACTTTGCTAATTAATAGCTTTGAAAAGTATTTTAAAATAATTGATATAAAATGATATTTTAAAAAAATCATCAAATGATGCCACGATATTTAAAATAAAAACAAAAAAGTCTCAACGAATCGTAAAAAAACAACAACATAATGCATTTAAAAGGTAGTGGTAAAGTAATAGTAAACCATCGAATCAAATTAACTAGTTGCGCCGGTGAAGCAGGGTTCACCAGTTATCGTGGTGATTGTGTGGCCAAGCACAATGCCTGTCTGTCTTTACTATTCCTCAACTAACTTCAGGTGCTCATCAGAAAAAACCCTAGCCTTTACTAGGATTCGAACCCAGAACCTTCGGTTCGCCGGCCTGTGTGCATAAAAAAAAATACTGCATAATTTTAACATGTTGTGGTAATTAGAAGCAGAATAGTAGAAATTTAGAAGAAATTATAGATCGAAAATAAATTTTAAAAATTAATGAGGGGAATAAAAGAAAACAGTAGATCTAAGCCTACAAAAATAAATTCTTGACAAAAAAATATTGGTTTTAAAACTTGAATCTTGTATTACAAATTATGTATGCTAATAAAGTAAAACACTTGCCTAAAAAACAATTTTCGGGGTCAAAATAAGCCAGGTTTCTCTCCTTAAGATTCAAATTTTTACATTCTTTCTTATAAGTTTACAGACGTTCCTTCTAGACTTTAAACCTCACTTCACCGGAGTGATCGAATCGAGACTAATCTCTTAGGATTCGGAGTACAAACACACTCATTCTACGTAGCACAGATAAATCACCGTATAGGTTCGGTGCAAACCGTTGACCGTTCCCATCCACTCTTTCCTCCTGCAAGGCAGGGCAGTCTAAAAGCAAATGCTCGACCGTCTCTTCTGCTTCAAAGCAATGTCGGCACCGCGAATCGAAATTGGGTCTAATTCGTCCGAATTAGGCACCAACGGGACAGTGTCCCGGTCTAGAACTGGGCAATGGTTGCCTATTCTTTCATGCGGAGTTTCCACCACGGATCAGCGTGATTTGGTCGTTTTAATTGCCCTTCTAGTTAGAAGATTATTACGTCCACTAGGCCCAAACCTCCTGCAGGGCGACAGGGATCCGTCGGTGGCAGGGATAGAACCAGCGACATGTCCGTTGGTTTTTGGTTGACAGTCCGGTGAACTAACCGCTGGACCAGCCGGCTTCACTACATTCCGAACTTTTAAATATTATATAAGCTTAGTCATATAGAGTCTAGCCCAGGGGTCGGCAACCTTTTGCTAATGTTGTGCCAAACTAGGATTTCTAAATCATTCAACATGCCAACAGTCAAAAGTCAACCTGCTCTATTATACTTGTATTTTTTTTGTTGTAAAAGACAATTAATTTAACTTTGTGACAAGACCAAGGCCAAAAGCAAAGGAGATCTAAAGAGAAAATTGTTAAAGCGATTTAATATTTAAAAAATGTACGTGTTATTGATTATCATACTTTTTATTTGCATTTATATCAAATACAATATTTAATTACTCAACTTTCACATTTATGGTAATTATTTCGTAAACATTATCATTTGAATGTCAAGATGAAGATCTAGCAATTGCTTGTATTGATTATATGTTGTTCTCAAGTTAAAACTGAGATTTTGTTAAATTTATTTAACTGTACACCTGTAATGCATGTAGACTGTCGTTAAAAGGAATTGATACGTAGTAATCATACAAACTGGGTAGTTAATGTAATGTTTAAGAAATGTGCATATCATTCTTTAGTAACATAATATTTATATCCGTTTCAAATACTGTTTACAGTATAGTCATTACAAAGTTATAAGTTGTAGTGCAGGCCCTATAGTCTTTTATAAAAGAAAAATTAGAAACACAGTATTAGAAATTATATTAGCGCAAATAAAACGGGCTAATTATTCCCCTTTAATTAAAATACAGTTTCTAAATTTCATTCAATGGTGATGCCAAACAAGTTATGTTTTGTAATATAACAAATATTACTGACTATTACTGACTAATTATTATTTCTTTATATAATTCCACCATTATGGTATTCATTACAAGATTTTAGTAGAGAGATACAATTAATTTACGTTAAACAGTTGTAAATAAACATTTCATGCATTAATTGTTTGTTCATTTAACCATGAGGCGTTTATCTTTTTAACATTGTCTAATAATGACAAAAACTGCATAATATAATGCTATTAAAAAGTCTCAATATTTATTAAATTAATAAAAACAAACTTTGTTTTAGAATAACTTATATTTATGTTTAATTATAGAAGAGGGGCATAAAAACTCTTTTAAATATAATTAGTCTGTATCAATTAATAAGCGCCTTGTCTTATATACTCTTCGCTTATTTATAATGGCAGATACATATTTAGTAATTTCTGAGTAGTGAAGTGTAAGTGACCTTTTTGTATGCTTAACACAGCTTTCATGTGCAATATATACTGTTCACAAGTGTAAGTTGAACCAAAAGCTGAAAGTTAAAGACTGAATGTCTGGCAGTTGAGAATAGCAGATGACTTTCCTAAGCATCTTCCTTCCAGATTTTCCCGCAAATTGGCATTTCGATGCCCATTGTTTTTGGATATTTTAATTACAACTGGTAGCGTTTTGAAATCGTCAATATCCCTCCACTTAAAATACATCTACATCTAAGAAGGTTGTAGTAAGATCAAGCAAGTTAGGCTTGATGATGTATGAAAAAATGATTCCATGAATTTGAAAGTCTTGCCTTTGTTTAGGGAAGTACACATAGTTAAATGTTTTAAAATTGATTTCACTCAAGATGTAAGAAAATCCATTTCAGTGATCTAACAGGTCAAGTGATGTTTTAACCTGTCCTTATCAATGCGTTCAACTCATTGAAATGTATCGCTATGTCATTCAGAAACATTTGCTTCAACAGTTAGTTTTCCACTTTCAGAACCGGTAATAAATATTTAAAAAAACTCGGAGGTCTCTCGCGTGCCATTGAAAATCGCTCTGCGTGCCAAGTTTGGCAAGCGTGCCTTAGGTTGCCGACCCCTGGTCTAGTCTATTAGAAGTATTTTGAAATTTTACGCTTGTTTTCAAACAACTTTTTATTATATTTGTAGGCACACCGAGCTGAAATAGGCGAATACAAAGAACTATGGGAAGAAGCTGTCAAGGGGGATGATCATAATTATGCAGTCATTTGGAAGTTTTGTGACCTTGACATTGCTCCTCAAGATAGGTTGAAAGCCATTAAATAATTCCTTAGCTTTGTTTAGACGTTTTCTTAACGATACAATGAAAGCGAGAAAAAAAAAAGGTTACTATCCCTCAGAAATATGATCTCTAAACTACACAATCACTGGGAATGTGTAAATACTAAGTATCGTTATTTCCATATCTGACTGGGTCTTTATAAATACTAAACATTGATATTTTCACTTCTAGCTGGTAATGTGTAAATACTAAGTATCGTTATTTCCATATCTGACTGGGTCTTTATAAATACTAAATATTGATATTTTCACTTCTAGCTGGGAATGTGTAAATACTAAGTATTGATATTTCCATATCTGACTGGGTCTTTATAAATACTAAATATTGATATTTTCACTTCTAGCTGGGAATGTGTAAATACTAAGTATTGATATTTCCATATCTGACTGGGTCTTTATAAATACTAAATATTGATATTTTCACTTCTAGCTGGGAATGTGTAAATACTAAGTATCGATATTTCCATATCTGACAGGGTCTTTATAAATACTAAATATTGATATTTTCACTTCTAGCTGGTAATGTGTAAATACTAAGTATCGATATTTCCATATCTGACTGGGTCTTTATAAATACTAAATATTGATATTTTCACTTCTAGCTGGGAATGTGTAAATACTAAGTATCGATATTTCCATATCTGACTGGGTCTTTATAAATACTAAATATTGATATTTTCACTTCTAGCTGGGAATGTGTAAATACTAAGTATCGATATTTCCATATCTGACTGGGTCTTTATAAATACTAAATATTGATATTTTCACTTCTAGCTGGTAATGTGTAAATACTAAGTATCGTTATTTCCATATCTGACTGGGTCTTTATAAATACTAAACATTGATATTTTCACTTCTAGCTGGTAATGTGTAAATACTAAGTATCGTTATTTCCATATCTGACTGGGTCTTTATAAATACTAAACATTGATATTTTCACTTCTAGCTGGTAATGTGTAAATACTAAGTATCGTTATTTCCATATCTGACTGGGTCTTTATAAATACTAAATATTGATATTTTCACTTCTAGCTGGGAATGTGTAAATACTAAGTATCGTTATTTCCATATCTTACAGGGTCCTTATAAATACTAAATATTGATATTTTCATTTCTAGCTGGGAATGTGTAAATACTAAGTATCGATATTTTCACTTCTAGCTGGGAATGTGTAAATACTAAGTATCGATATCTCCTCTAGACAGGTGAGCAAGACCGAACTGCTGCAGATGGTTAAAACACTCAAGGCCAGCGAGCCGTGCTTCGTTCCGTTCTTGGACCAGTGTGACGTCAACCACAACCTTGAGATAACCTTGGCGGAATGGGGACACTGCATGGGCTTGAAAGACGGTGAGTGTGACGTAGTATGTCAAATTTGAATCGGAATCGATACCGCCCGTTAAAGTGATTCAGAGAAACAAGCGCTGAATTATTGCGGTTAATAATTCACAGTAATAATAAATGAGAAAGTATAGTGGAATGCCCATAATCATTTTCTTATAAACAACTGCCCTTACCATTAGGCCTACTTAGACTATTTTGAAAAAAATTTGACCGAAATTTTATACCTTGTTTCACCAATTTATAGTTACCGGTTAATGTATTAGCTTCAGAAAAAATATTAACAAAATAAAAAACTAAATATCCAATTTTGCCTACTTCAATAGGCCTACTATACCGTGATGTTACATCGCCTATTTAAATAATAGTTTAAGTCACGAAATGGTTTTCGTGGCCAAATGCGGCCTAGGGCCGCGACTTTGACATTCTTGTTCTATAAATAGGCCCTACGTAGGCCTACAGTATAATTGAACACAAGTTCGAAGTAAAACCAAAACATATTTGTGTTGTATTAGTATTGTTTTTACTTACATACCGGCAATACCGGTAACTTAAATTACTGGTTTATGTGGTGTTTATATGGTTAATGATTTTATATTATTGTTCCTGTAATGCATTTAACTAGCACTCATCCTCAAAATATATATAAGTCATAATAAGTGTATATTTTTTTCATCTTCTGTCTCCAGGAGAGATTGTAGACAAATGTCATTCCATTCACAAACACAGAAATCCAATGTAGACGACAACGTTGGTGAAAACTGGCACAATCAGCCATCTAACCTTTGACCCGGTGATCTATTGCAATATGCTTGTCTACTTATAATTTTTTGTTTAAAGTTAATTAATCAAAGAATAAAGTTGAATTGCATTTTTTTTTAAATGGATAACCAAATACTCTAGTGTGCTCTATATGGTTTAATTTCTTTGAAAATAAAAATGTCCAAACAAAAAGACCAATAGACAGTGCCGTTGCTAGGGATTTGGAGGCCCGAGGGGGGGGGCTTGGCCTCATTCAGCGCCCCTGCATTTTGACATTCGACATGAGAAAAAAATATTCGGATACTCCTTTGGGCCCCACCCCTCAAGCAGGGGCCCGGAGGGAATTTCGCATGTGGACCCCCTCCCCTAGCTACGCCACTGCCAATAGATCTAGATCTAGATTGAGTCAATTTACACTTAGAGTTTATAGATCTAAATAAGCTTTTGTTTGGCTAACGCTGTTATAAAGACGATTTGATAGATGTAACATATTTTCTCTTTGTAAATACACTTAGATAGCTTAGCCTACTGCTAATAAGCTTATATGGTCAATGATTGGTCAGCCTATAATCTGTATCAATAGTAAATGTATTCATGAATAAAAAAATATTGTCCTTTATATGCACCTTATATCAGTTCATGTTTTTTTTTTAAATGTCATTTTATGAAGTTATATTTGTCTGCTGGTGTTGTTTTTATAAGATTTGGAAGCATATGTCTATCTTAATGTCGGAAAGGGTAGGATGGCACATTAGGCTGGGGGGGGGGGGGGAGTATTTAGATTTAAATGAAAATCTAACACTCTGGGATCAAATAAAAAACAAACAAATATACATCTGTAATGTGGAACTCTACAGAGAATTAACCCTTCCCGTACCGACCTACTTCTATCTATGCTGCCTTCAGTTCCGCTATATACGCGCTCGGGACTGTAAGGGTTAAAGGCATTAGAAACATTCTAACAAAAGAGCCATGTGAGACATTAATCTTAGGCCTGATAATCTCTCAGACTACGCAAACTGTCTGTACATAGGACTGCCAGAGTGTGATTTGAAAAAAACTACTACAAAGGGTCCAAAACATGGCTGCAAAAATTGTTCTGAACAATGAAAGAAGAAACTCAACAATCTCTCTAGAGAAATTGCACTGGCACATATAACACTTATAGGCCACGGTGGCCGAGCGGCAGCGCGTTCGATTGGCCTATCCAAGGTCCTGGGTTCGAATCCTGGTGAAGCTAGGATTTTTCCCCGGGTCTGGAGGGTGTCCCTGAGTATACCCAGCTCTGATGGGTACCTGATCTTAGTTGGAGTAAACTAAAGGCGGCTATGCACTGTGCTAGCCACACACGTCACCTAGTATGCCGTGCCCACAGAAACTGGTGAACGCTACTTCACCGGCCCTATTATCCATTTGGTCCGAAAGGTACTTAACCTGTAACACATAGGACAAAATTCAAAGTGCTGACTATTTCTTAAAAGCCTTCATGGTCAATATCCCAAGTACATCAGATCCATGGTTGAGCTACACACATCAGAGAAAAAGAGACTGCTGCAAACAAAATACATCAACCACTCAAGGTACCAAAACTAAAAACATGTGTCTAGGTTTTGACGTGTTTTTAAAAATACAATTAAAGCGTAGTCCCGAGTCCTGGTACAGCGTCGAAGCACCTCTGTGGTGGAACTTCCGAACACAATTGAACAAGCGGAAAATATTGACATTTTTACAAAACAAATTTCAAAACATTCGATTTAATTTAATAACTTAAATTAGGGTGAATTTAAAGCGAAATAGAAGACTAATTGTTATGAATAGTGCTATATAAAAGATGTAATTTGTAATTTAAGAAACGTTTTCATCGGATGGTGTGTGAGGGGAGACATCTTAGCCACAATATTGCAGTTGTCAAACTCTCATGGCCTGGTGTTGCTACATGCTCAAGTTGTTGGAAAGGGGAGACAAGTGATGAGCATTGCTCTAGTTTAGAGGATGACGGAGCAATTAATTGGGTTCGGGAAGACACACTAGGTTATGAGAAAAAATAACTCTTCTTAAATGACTTTTTTTGTCTTAGAATCACTCATTGTCTGAGGCAAGCCATTCCATACATCAGCTTACTAATTATAGTAGGCCTGTGCTTGAAAAAATAACTTAATTAAAATTAAAATGTGTAGTCCCTAACCATTGATTTATTTCAAGCTGCGCAACTCTTGTAAACTTTTCTTCTGTAAAATATTACAGCAGTTATATCCTTTGGCTACTAAATGTCAAAATAAAAGGATCAAACTACTCAAACCTTGTTGATAGCACTTTAAAAATGCGGAATAAAAAAACAACAACAACTTAAAACAAGCAAAATAAAAGCATATGTTACCATCAGTGTACAGATAGATTTAATATGACAGTTTACGCGGGAAGCTGAACAGCCACATTAGAAAGTGAAACACCGATCAGACGCAAGAACTCCATTATTGTAGTCATTGTAGGCTAACTCAAGACTGAAGAATGGAAACCAGTCAACAAGCCCTAGTTTTATTTTATTTCGGCTTTACACAATGGACTAGATACTAATAAGAAATGCACAAAAATCAGCTGGTTTGAAAACAATTATTTTGATAATTTCCAACCATGCTTTGTTCGTCCCTCATTTCCGAGGAAGACCACGTCTGCCTTTATCTTTGTGGCTTCTCTTGTGGCCTATCATTAAGTATCATTCCTACATGGGCCCTGACATTCTTTTAGCATTTATCGCACATAAATAGTGTGTGGCATTGGGAATTTGCAGCGCTCCTTGAGTTGTCCTGTTTTTTATTTTGTAGTTTTTTTTTAACGTTTTTGTTCAGCCTTGGAGAATCTGTTTCTTTCTGTCATTTGAACCCTTGATGAGTTAGCATTTCGCCACTTGTTTCTGTCGGCTGCTAGTGTTTCCCATTTATCTGGGTCTACGTCTTATTTTTTTAAGGGTTGAATAAGCAACCTATAGATCTAGATCAAGTAAAGCTCTTGGTAGATTTATATTAATATTTTAAATTTTCATTTTGCACATTCTTTTCTCCGATAGGGGGTGAGCAGCATTTCGTTTTTTTTTTGTTTTCATTATCAATTTTTTCTTTTCAATTCAATGCTTTCCTTTCCCCGTCCTTCTCTTTTTCTTTTCTACCGGTAACGTGACGCGTAATTCGTTCAATGCTTGCCAGATTGCATTTACAGTGTTTTTTGTTTATAAAAAAAAGGTTTTCCATTAATTATATAATTTGGCCACTATAAAATGAAACGCAAAGTTAAAATTATTCAGCTATAGATGTAAAAGTTATACAAATTATTTGCTACTAAAACTCGAAACAGCTACACATCACGTCACTAGTTTCACGTGTTAGCGATTAAAAAAATCTGGACAACGCCATAGTTTTCCCATTTACGGAGCAACATGGCAGAGAGAGAAACAGGTGAACATGTAAGGAATTACATTTATTTATTAACAAATATAATTACATTTTTGAAAAACTGACAAAAAGCACAAAACTTACGTTACACATTTATATGAAATGATCTTATTAAGTAATTCCATAATTTAGTTTCAATTTAAAGTGACGCCGAATCACGTTGTAAAGTAGATTTCGCAAATTAAAATTAGGACAGATGTTTCGACCAGCCTTGTTTTTCATTATTTGAAATAGAAATACACGTTTAAAAAATATATCTCTAAACGGATTTTATTTAAATAACGAAATTTCAATTGATCTAGATTTGAGAAAAAATTGTATTAAGAGCTTATCATTTTATGGCTTATATTAACTTATATAAATTATAATCTCAATGAGTGAATGACATTGACTAAAATTTTGTGGCTTTTTCATTTTGCAGACGTCATTTGTTAGCTTTCAGTATCAGTTAGGCCCTATACAATGGTATCAGTTGTAAAGATGTAGTCTATAGTTTTTGTTGTAATTTCTTAGAATTTGAAAAAATATATTTTATAGCACTATCTATCACTGCCTCACAATTTCAGATTTCAAAATCAAGACAAAAAAGTCAAATTTCAAATGTGAGCCTCACATTTCCAAGAGTCTAGTGCTAGTGATCCACTCTAGTGATTAATTGTTTACGTTTATTTTAATGTCTTAAAAATTCGGTAATACTTTGGTTCAGCTGCCTCACGAAAAGTAGGGTTCTAAAAAATTCCAACTGAAAATTTTTTCGCGTGGATCTATTGATAAGTGTCTTAGAAAGAGCGGCAGACTATTGAAAATGGGGAAAAAAAATTTTTTCATAGAAAAAAAAATTCATTTCCATTGTGTTTACCAAAGGCTTGTGACGTCACATAGCCATGAAAAACACGATGTCTGACGGCTTCCTAAGACACAATTATCAATAGCTCCGCTACTCAAATTTTCAGTGGGAATTTCTTAGAACCGATACCAAAAAGGGAAAAGGGGCGAAATAGCACGAAATGAATACAAAAATAAAATTATTCTTACCGTATATCATATGAAATAACACAAAACGACACAAAATCCTATTGTTACTTGTGGAGACCACATCGAATCTTCGAATCTTTTTGCGCATGCGTGCCATGTGGTTTTCTAGATTACTACTTCCTGTCCCAAGATATGGCCAGGTTGGCCGATACTACTCATTAACAAATACTTAGAAAGCTTAGAAACTAACCGATAGTAATCATTAACAAATACTTAGAAAGCTTAGAAACTAACCGATACTACTCATTAACAAATACTTAGAAAGCTTAGAAACTAACCGATAGTAATCATTAACAAATACTTAGAAAGCTTAGAAACTAACCGATAGTGGGGAAAAATCTGGTCCGAGAAGCGCGTGGTACATGGAGTGTGTGCGTTTGATATTATAGTATAGGGATAAAAGAAAAAATAAATAAAAATAAAAAAATCAAAGGGACGTAACACAATTTAACACAAAAAGCTCAAGGGAAGTAACAATTTTTAATAAAACATGCAAAATTACCAAATTTTCAACATTAAATAAAAATCACACAAATGGAACCGCTCAATGAAACCTAGATTGTTGTATTCAGGACAAAAAGATCTTTAAATTGATATATGGCACTTAGAAAAACTCCGTGAGGCAGTTAAACCAAAGTATAGCCAAAAATTCTATTTTATCATCATTTGCAATGAGGAAAGACGGAAAGTGAAAATAATTTTTTAATTTCATTAATATTCATTTTTTTTCAAAATGATTGTATCAGTCTTCTTGGAAGGTAATCTTTTAACTTTTACCCAAGCCCAAGTAGCACATGATTTTATTGGTTCTGAAGGAGTCTTAACTCTTTGCCTATGTGCCCAAAAGCAGCAGATGTAGTTTCAGGCAAAACCTCTGAAAGTGTAAATTACAATTTATATTGAATATATAGCCTAGATCAGGAGTCGGCAACTTACGGCACGCATGTCAGACTTGGCACGCAGAGCGATTTTCAATGTTGCTACAAAAAATGAGTGCTAGAGCATAATGTCCTGTTGGCACGCTGACTGAATTAGAAATCCTGCTTTGGCATACTATTATGAAAAGGTTGCAGACCCCTGGCCTAGATAATGCCTCTTTCTTATTTGGTTTGAGATCTCAGACTCAGGAGTCTTCCTTTGTTATTATTTCCGGTTTACTTAATGTTTGAAGCATCTCGTAAATTTTACAGCACTGTAAGCTTAGACTTTTCTAAAATATTAAACTTTTTTGTTTGTGAAGTGGTGTAATAGATTAGTTAAGTGATAGTGATTTCTTAGGTAGTTTATTGGACATTTATGTTAGGGAGATGTTTTAAGTGGGTGAAGATGAGTTTGATAATGACATAAGTAGTGTGCATACTTCTGATCTATCCAACTGGGACAAAAGGGATAGTGAAAATAGTGAGTCTATTATTGAAGTAGAGCAGGTGGAGAAACCCATGGGTGTAAAAATGTAACATCTGATATAAAAATTGAAGAATTTAGGAAACAAACTGGACCAAATTTATCTGTGGCTGATCAGTCTCAGTTGAGCTACTTTTATGAATTATTTAAAGAAGCAACACTTGATAGAATAGCTTCTCAATGAAATGAATATATGTGCGTTAAAAAAATCCTGTAAAAAATCTTGTCCACACAGAGCTACAAAATGGAAAAATGTCTGCCAAGTACTAGTAGAGGGTGCAAGAATCAACTTCAATAAGAATCAAAAAGCTAATGACATTCAAAATGATTGTTTTTTGCTTTTGACTGACGTTTTGAAATAGATATGCCTAATTAAATTTCTAATTATTACTATTCCTTATTACTATCGCTGCTTTAGTAAATGTGGGCCTACATCTTTAAAACACAATAACATGGGTGGTCTACTTGTTCCTAGAGAGAGAAAAATATTTAAAAACTAATGGCAATTAAAATAACCACAAACAATTGCACTAACTAAGCCGGCCAGTTCTTATGATTAAGAATAATGGTGGTATACGGTGCATATATTATAGTCTATTATCTTTTTTCAAGCTGTTTGCAATTTGTTGTTAGCAGTTATGATAACAGACAACAAGTACTCCTGGTATCTTAAAGCTTTTTTTCTTCAAATCTTAAATCGTAATATTGAATAAATCATAGATGAGAACACATATTCCCACTGCCTCTTGAAATTTCAAAAACTCATGAAAACCTCCTAAAATTTGAAATAATCTCCTTGAAATGTCCCAAAAAATTGAGCAGACCCTGATTTTTCCTTCCCCAAAACGTGTCCCTAGTTTAGTATGTTAATTAAAATCTGATCCCACCCCCCGCCGCCGAGTGCAGTAGTCTTGCTAAGTGTTCAGCATGATTGTCTATTTAGCAATTTTATATGTTACATGCTTGTCTGTTCAGATAAAATTGAAACATTTTTGTGTTGTGTAGAGAATTAATGTGTACAGACCAAGTGATGACGAAGAGAAGGATGACATTGATGATGTCTTACCAGATCCAGACTCAATCATCAAGCACCCTTTACAAAATTCTTGGGCAATGTGGTTCTTCAAAAATGATAAAGCAAGAGATTGGAAAGATAATTTAAGAGTCATAACAACATTTGATACAGTTGAAGATTTTTGGGGGTAAGCCATGAAACTGTTGTTTTTTTATTATTATATATACTTGATTTTAAAAACAACAAAGTTGTTATGCCCCAAGAGGGGTAGTAGGCGTAAGTAAGTAGTTTTTAATAGTCAGATCCAGTAAACAATATTCCAAAATACATCCTATTATAGCTTATTTCATTAACCATTTAAGCTCTAAGCAGTTGCCAGCCTATAAGTCAATAAGCAAGTTGCATAACTCCATATATTGAACAAAAATCAGAGAAAAATATGTGTAAAAAATATACAGTAAAAAAAAACTATAAAAGCAACTGAACTATATTCTTCATAGTTAAATATAGAAATATACAGTTGAATTCAAACCAAAAAATGATGACAATAAAATTATCAACTGAGCACATATCGATCGTTTGTGATTGTTTTTCATGGAATTTAGAAATCATTACATTGGACTCAGTTACTCCTATTTAAACTTCAACACTTTCATTATCACTATTATTTTAGCATTATCAAAATAAAAAAGCCTTTCCCTCATAAGCCTAGTCTGATGCTTCTCTAAATGTTTCCAAAATATCACCAATTTTTGTAGAATTACCTCTAAAAAAAATGCTGCTTTGTTTCCTAAAATTGGATAGACCAAGCTAAAAATAGCAAATGTTGCTTTACTATTGCTCTCTTTGGTTCTGAGTTTGGGTAGCCTTTTATGAGGCGTAGTTGCCATCGACACGTGATATTTTTATTTATTTTTTTTTTAACTAAAAAAAAAGATTATTTTACAAAATGTATAACACAGGGATGCCAGTTTTCAGGCTTTTTGAAAATTTCCGGCTAGCCCCTTTAAAGGGAAATAGACAAACAATAAGCTGTTCCTCCCCTTCTTTTACACATGCTGCTTATGTAAAGGTTGTAAGTACACCACTATTTACATAATTAGGCTAAATAAAAAATAATGTTTATGGTTTGTCGCTATACGTATTGTCACGCGTTCAATCTTGCATATTAGTTTTTGGAGAGAAAAATTTTTCAGGCTTTTTTGTCTAGGCCTGCTGGGCATCCCTGATAACATTAACCAATTTAACCTAAGACCTGCGATAACATTTAATTTGTTTTTATAAGTATATAACAGGGATGCCAGTTTTCCGGCTAAAGTCGGATTTCAGGCTTTTTGAAAATTTCCGGCTAGCCCCGTAAATTCCGTCCGGATCGCAACTTTGATCCGGCCGCCAGTCAGCACTTTAAGGAAATCAAAACTTTAAAGCGATCGTCGATCGGCACATTTAGAAAATCTTCGGCTAGCCCCAAAATGACGGCCGGATCAAAACTTTAAAGCGATCGCCGATCTGCACATTTAGAAAATCTTTGGCTAGCCCCGAAACTGCCGGTCGTATCGAAATTTTGATTCGGCTACCGGTCGGTACTTTTTCGCCGATTTTTTTTGTTTTGTTTCGTGGCAGCCTCTAGTTTTTAGCTAACTAAATCTAGCATAGGCCTATAAAAATAATGGATTTAAAATTTTAGCGGAAAACGAACATCCATATGCAATGTGAATAGCTGTTTTGTGGTTGTTTTCTTTAAAATCATTCTTATTTCTAATCAAGACTTGGAAAATTTTGTATATTCATAATATTGTGATATACAAATAACTGATACCGTAGTCTACTAGTACTGACTAATGAGTTAGTAGTCATTTATGGACTAAATAAAAGATAGTGGCTTGTGCTGGTTTATGAGTTAGTAAGTTAGTAGCCATTTTTACGGCTCTACGGACTTAAGTCTGCTAACTGCCATCAATTCAAGAACTTTATGTATTGTTTGGTGCACAAATGAATGCAAAAAAGAGAAAGGGAAGCCCTTTAAAGGGCAACCCTCTCAAGAAATAGACAAACAATTAGCTGTTCCGCCCCTTCTTTTACACATGCTGCTTAAGTAAAGTTTGTAAGTACACCACTTTTTGCATTAGGCTACATAATAGTTAGGCTAAATAAATTGAAAATAATGTTTATTATTTGTGTCACTATACGTATTGTCGCGCGTTCAAGCTTGCATATTAGTTTTTGGAGAGAAAAAAATTTTCAGGCTTTTTTGTCTAGGCCTGCTGGCATCCCTGATATAAACATAGTGTTAATTTATTGTGGTGGTTTTTAAGTGTTATTAGCTAGTCTTTTTACTGAATAGTTCATTATTGGAATAGAGATTTAAAATGACAGCCTTTTTTTCATTCCAGTTTATACAATCACACACTTCCAGCCAGTAAACTTCAGTCAGGATGTGATTACAGCGTTTTCAAGGTAAATTTTGTGTTTGCTCTGGATTCTTTGTTTTTTAAAACTGCAAAAAAACTAGTTCTAAAAACAAACAGGTGTACAAGCTTTAAACAATTTATTAGTATGTGACGTGTTTGATGTCACTTTCATCTGACTAGTTTACACATTTTTTTGCACTAACTAAGCCGGCCAGTTCTTATGATTAAGAATAATGGTGGTATACGGTGCATACATTAATAGTCTATTATCTTTTCAAGCTGTTTGCAATTATTGTTAGCAGTTATGATATATGACAACATGATTAATTTAAAAAAATGATGATAAGAATAGAGTTACAACAGTAAAAAAGTGATACTCACACTACTACTGTACTACTTATACTTTTCTTAAGCTCTTTAGGAATATATTAATATAGAAAATGGAAACATTTGTTAGTTAATAGCTAGTTATCTATAAGATGATTAAGACAATTGCACATTTCTATTACCTATAGGCAGGCATTCAACCAATGTGGGAAGATGCCCAGAATAAAAAAGGTGGACGATGGCTAATAAATCTCAACAAATCTCAGCGCCAGACACATTTAGACGACTTCTGGTTAGAAACTGTAAGTTACAAGCTGTGGATTAGTATGTGAATATTTCTTGCTGCATTTCTCTTGTTTTATTGTTTACAGACCCTTTTGCACTAACTAAGCCGGCCAGTTCTTATAATTATTAAGAACAATGGTGGTATACGGTGCATAGATTAAAGCCATCTCAGCTTTTGGCATGCTTTACTGTAGGCTATGTCAGCAGTTAATGTGATAGGCAACAGCTTTACCTTAACACCCAAGTGTTTTGCCTGGGTTTCCCCAGGTTTATTATCAACTACCACCTGGAATTTAAATTTAGAAAGTATATGTTCCGGGAAATAATTGCTTGTGAAAGTAAAGCAAAGTTTTATAAATTGGTATAGATTATCATTAGATCATAGACCAATGCTAAGCAATCTTGCTCAACTTTAGCGATCACATGCAATATAAACCATGTAACACTAATATCTTCTGCAATATATTGTAAGGCATGTGAGTTAATTTCTTTCACTAAGAGGATATAAATAAATAGTTAGCTATCAAACCCCTAATGACAAGTGCATTGCTTCTAATTTGACATTCAGTCTAGTAGAGACCGCGGTTTCGGCGCCGAAAATAGACAAAAACCTTTTTCGGTGTAGTTTTGGTTGAAGTCAAACGGTTAGTTTTCGGTTTGCTTATGGTTTCGTTTGAAACTGATATTGAACTTTCGGTCGTCAGCTGAATATCTCTTTTAACTTTAAAAATTCAGACTACTACGTTATTGCTGCATCTATTACTCTTATTGCTACTTTCATTTACTTAAGCTGTTGTGAATTATCTGTGTGAAGTAGGGATGTTAAACGAAAACCGGAATTCGAGAGGAAATCGTTCATAATTGTGTCCCTTGATTTATTTATCTTTTTTTATCTCAAACAAATATTTTTTAAAACCCTGTTTGATTGGCACAAAAAAATTCATTAACATTATATTCCTTGCAAACACTCTTTTGTCAGAAGCGACTTATGTGCCTATTGTTTTTTTTTCATTTACAAATCCCAAATATTGCTTGTGTATTTGCGATACAACAGCAAACGCAGATGTTATAATGCTAGTCGTCAGCGCAGCTATTTGATTTACATTTTCGAACAAAACAAACAACTGGAATTTCCCCTAACAGCCAAATAGACTGATTTCCGAAGTGTTGTTAGAGGCTTGGACATCCAAATGAAGACGTAGAGAGAGACAAAAAGCTACATTTGAATCTTCCCCGTTAATCCCTTCAATCAGTTCAGTTTTATTACAATAGCTGACAATATTTGTCTAGTGGTAAAACTGACCTAAAAAGAGTCTTTTTCAAACTTAAACAGGCTTTTAATTTAATGTACACTGAAAAGCAACTTGCAATAGGGCAACTTTAAAAAAACAACTTTGCAGCATTGTTCATAATTTTTATGGGATTTATTGATATAAGTATTCTTTTGCAAATATTCTTTTAATGTGCGCAACTTGTATCATATCTATATTAAAATAAGAATCTAAATGTCTAAATTTAAAATTCATGACAATACATTTCTCACAATCCAAAATCACCAGGTTCTAAGTATCAATAGTCCTTTCTATTAATTTGGTTTATAAAATTATGTTTCTAGTATAATCTACACAAATTTGTATTTTTCTACCCATAACTTACTTTGCCCAAAAGCAGGAGGGAATGGAGGGGGAACAAAACCCGGTTTAAAATTGGATTTATAGAGCCGAAAATTGGTTTTGAGAAAAAATGATACATCCCTACTGGTTCTATGATTTACTTACATAGAGTGCCCATAAACTAGATAATATTAATGTTACACAAACGTGCAGTCTTTTTAAATGTTTTGCATGACATTTTCTATTTACTTATTTTACGGTTTCGGACGAATGTGTAGTGAAAATTTAAATATCGGTTTCGGAGGAAAGTCAATTTATTACATTCAATGTTGTTTCGTTGTCGGCCGAAACCAAAAATTTTATTACTGTCGGTCTCTAGTCTAGACAATAATCTTTACTCGTGTTGATAATTTTTACTAAGAAACAAAAAAAAAAGAAAATGATTGCAATAAAATAGATAAGATTGAATATTTTTATGAACAGATTTTTTTGAAGGCTGCATAAAACCGCATCATGTCATTATATATACATGGCTCTCAGTGGTTTGGAAAGTGTTTTTTTAAACATTGCTTTTGGTAGAGTGTGAATTTCAGAAAAGAAACCCTCATTAAGTTGAGATGTTTATCATTACTCAAATATTTTAAAACAACCCATTACAGAAGCACCTCAGGTTAGGCACAACTTAACAAATTTTTGTGTTAGGTTACGAACAAAGAGAGACAGATAGGAAGATATAACATAGGAGAGAATCGCTTCCTACTTGTAAATGACTTCTACTTCTAGCCTAACATTAGAAAAACTTGTTTTTAAAGTTAAAAAAATCAATTGATTGTAAACATGAACTATCATAGGCATGAAATAACTATCACACAGTGTTAATATTTTCATGCACTTACAAGTTTCACATTTCACTACCAATAATTTCATGTATATATGTTTTTTTATAGCTATTATGTCTGATTGGCGAAGGATTTGATGAACATTCTGATGACATTTGTGGTGCTACTGTAAATATTAGAACAAAAGGTGACAAACTTGGTCTTTGGACAAGAGATGCAACCAAAATTGAAGCTACAAAGAAAATAGGGTAAATTATAATATTCATTTTTACTCTCTCTAATCCACTAACCAAGTTTTAAACTTCTTATCCCTTTATAAAAATTTTGTATTTAAAGTGATGTGATAACAAAATAGAATAATTTTTCTTTATCTGCAGATTAAAATTGAAAGAATCATTAAATGTACCTTCCAAGATTGTAATTGGATTTCAGGTAATATACTATTCAAAGATGTTTGTTGTAAATTCTTTTTATCTACTGTTGTTTAGACAACCTTGCCACTCTACATATTCCAGAATTGTTGCATAAATTGGCTCAATGTCACCCCGAGATTCTGGTGTTGGTTCAGTTTGTTCTTTAAAATGTTTGTTAACCGTTAAAGTACCGACCTACTTATTTGCAATGTATACCTTCAGCAGGGTTCCCGCGGCCTCCTGAAATTTCAGGATGTCCTGAAATCCTCCTGAAATTGCAAAAAAGTGCAAAAACTCCTGAAAACCTCCTGAAATTTGAAATAATCTCCTGAAATGTCCTGAAAAATTGAGCTGACCCCTATTTTTTCCTTCTCATAACACGTGTCCCTATTTCAACAGCCCCACCTCCCGCTTTGTTCCTTGCTACGCCAAGCCTATCCCTTCTCGCTTTGTGACGGTAAAGATGGTATACATACAGCTCTTCCTCCTCTTTCGCTCCCTCTCCCACAGTTTGTTGTCTGCTAGATTAGATAATGATAAGGACTAAGCTAGCGTTTATAGAGGCGGCGGGTTTCGGAAAATCGCACGCGCGAGTCGACCCGAGCGAACTCGTGCGAGGAATGTTATTTTTTTTGCTTTACGGTTGTTCATAGAGGACGCGGGTCTCTCGAGGCGACAAATTTGCCGACCGGCGCGGATAATTACCAGAACTAGTTAGGTGCCTATTTTCGCGATCAATGTTGAGAATGCCTGATTACGCTACGCGCGGCGCCTACTAGTCTACTTGGGGTCAGCGAACCGACATATTTTGCCAAATTGATTTATTTTGAAATATATTTATATCAAAATACACAGAAATAGGTCTTTTTATTAGTTAAAAAGAAAACGATGACGTTTAAGACGCTATCTTATATCATATTATGGTAAAAATTCCAGTAGGCCTATTTAGCTAGCCCTACTAGAGGAGTTGTTCGCGATTTAGGCCTACGCCGATTGGCGCCGATATCATTATCAACTTTTTAAAGGTGTAGGCCCTACATGGTTTTACTAATTATTATATCGTATGTGTAGGCCTACAATGTGTTTTTTTTATCAATGTGGGAAATGTAGGCAGACGATTTTGTGTCTAGGCATAGGCCTAGCCGGTGTGGCCCTAGCCCTACTGGCCCTAGGTCTATCAGTTTATCAGTCTAAAGACTGGGCCTAATCTAGAAGTCTAGATCTAAGTCATTTTATTCACCAATACATTGATGAAATGCACTCAATGCTAAATATATCTGACTAGAAATCATTACAAACATTGTTAATGGTAATTAGGTTAGGGCACTTGTATAGCGTCATCAAAACCGGCACCGTTCCGTCTAGAAAGCATATCTACTTCAAAAGACTTTATTTTTGTGTGAAGCGTTGTTTTAAATAAGTGAAGCGCTGTGTTTGCCTTTTATGCATGATTGAAACCATTTTTTTTAAGGAAAGTTTCCAAATTAGGGTGAATATTTAGTAACTTTTTATGTTTAAATGGTATGAACTTTTGAGAAGTTAAAAGGCAGTATAACCCCCCCCCCCCCCCCCCCCCCCCCCCCCCAAAGTCAGGATGCAACTTATCCACAGGTGTTGTGTTTTTTTTAAAATAGTTTAAGGAGATATTATATGCACCAGTTCAGAATCAGCTACTCCCTCCCCCCACTGTGGACTATTTCCCCCCTTGCACTATTTGCCCAAGACCACAGTAAGTATTTGCCCCTCCTTACCTAACTACACATGGCTGCTGTAAGGTTTTATTTTTGTTGCAGGATTTTAATAGGCTTAATGATCCTAATGATAGGAAAGTAATCAAATTGGATTATCTACATGTCCTTTACAATAGCAGTTTTTGTCTTGTCATAGTGATAGTTTTTTTAAACTTGTAAATCTGTAAGCTTTCTAATATACTTTTCAATGTAGGCCCATATAAATATTTTCTCTATACTTGTTAATGTAACACTTTATATGTTACAGATGCCCCTATAGGGCCTACAGGATACTAGGCCTATATTTCCATTCTCTCCCCCCCCCTTCTTTGATTTTCATAAACCAAATTTCTTTTATTTGTACTTTAATAAAAAAATATTACAAGATTTCTAAAGACAGTTAAAGGACTCTATATAATGATCAAAGCTTAATGGTACATATTTAGCTTCCACATTGTAATGCCCTTAAAAATATTTTATTTAATTTTATTTCATTGTTTAGTAATGTAGTGAATTCGGTTTTGCCGCGCCTCCTGATATTTTAGATTTTCTCCTGAAAAACTCCTGAAAACCTCCTGAAATTTTGATTTGAGTTTGGTGCAGGAACCCTGCTTCAGTCCAAGCCATTATTTTACTAATTATTCCCTCCATCCCAGACATTATTTCAAAATGGCTGAGACACCGATAGGGTTCCGAAATTATTTTTTACTTTTTTGTTGGTAAAAATTGATGATACCGGTAACACAAAGAGAGTAAATTGCTAGAAACACAATAACTTACCTTATTATAATAATCTAATTCATAAAGTGTATTCATTCGTAATAATAATCCATAAAAAAAAGTATCATAAATAAGTACCGTCATAATAACGGAAGGTAATTCCATAGCGTCCATTAGGACCTCACTTTCATTTTCAAAAAAAAAAACACTCAATAATTGGTCAATTTTCATTATTTAAAATGCGAAATAAAATTCAACTATTCAGTTATCGAATAAATATTCTGCCCAAGACTGGTGAAAGGTCAAATCCTTTATTTTGATCTTTAAATAGACTTATTTGGAGGGAAATGTAAGTGTCTGGGACTGAGTGAAAGAAATTTCTGGAGGAAAAAATACGCGACAGGGGCTGTGAGGGTTAAAGATGTTTTTGTAAGTTTGGAAAACACCAAAGTTTAGGGTCTCGATTGTCTAATTGACAAACAATGTCAAAGATAGTTTTTTTTGTAAATTTTGTCCAAAAGTTTGTGAAAAATGTGCACATTTTGAAATGATTTTTTTTAAAGAAAAATATTTTCTATAACCAGTGAATTTGTTTTATTTATTTCCAGGCCCATTCAGATACAGCTGGTAAGGCAGGATCTACTGTGAAAAATAGATTCACTGTATAACACTAGTTGATAATTTAGTCAAAAAACTTGTTTACATGAGAGTCAACTGACATTGTTGATTGAATTGAACTTAATTTCTGTGAGATGACTGCATTCATTTGTTCAGACTTTTTTTTTTGCCTCCCATTTAACTTTGAAGAAAACTTTTACAGTTGTAAATAACAATGACTACTTTGATCTTGACTACTTTGATCTTGTATGTATTAACCAAGTTTTCCAACCTTTGATCTACATATTAAAGTTGTTTTTTTTTTTTTCAAATAATTTGAGGGATACCCACTTGTTGAGTTGAGTTGAGTTGATTTGGCCTTCAACTTGTGTCAGACAAGGGTTGGGTAATGTAGTATTATGTACAATGATGTATGGTTTCATGCTATTGGTTGTGTGTGTGAGCCTGTCTGGGTTATCTTACATTAAATGGACTGAAGATTGTATGTTGTGCCATACAACTTGTGTATGTTTAGTCTAGTTGGGCTACTTACCCACATGATGACAGATATCATAAAATTCCTCTTTTCAACTCTTCTTCCATTATAAACTTAATTCACCATTATTATTGATGCTTTTCCATGTGTTTTTTCTCTCATTATTTTCATAAGCAGTGAATGAATTTGTGTGAGCCAGAAGTTAGTTTTGCAATTATATTGTCCATTACTTGAATTCTGTATTCACGATCATGTTGTACAGTAGTTTCATTTTAATGTTGTTTTACATTTACAAGAAGTATACTTTTCACATGTACTGTCAAGAGGTTTCATGGGAGTTGGGGCCTGAATCATAACACTACTGTTCATAGCTATTTATTTTTCATATTGTTAAGTGGCCCGACCACTGTGCTTGTGTATATAAATATATATATATATATCTTTATCATCCTGGGCTTATTCAAACTTATTGGACCAGTACACCATGGGGAGTCAGGAGGGGCTTCAACGCTTGTATGATGGTCTGTTACCAGCTAAAACTGAGTTCCAAATGTATCTGTACTACAAAGTACCGGGTAGTTGTATACATTTGAGCTTATTTTCAACAACTTTAGATGGCTGGGCCCTACAATCTGAGAACTGTGTCTGGTTACAATGTGTATATATAGAATTGACTTGTTGGTCATTTGTTTTTTGTCATAGTTATTTGTGATTTATTTTGAAAATCTTTTCTCCATTTCATCGTGTCCGTGTGTGTTGAGTCTGTCCATTGTCTTCTATAATTGACTATAATGTCTCCTGTTGTTTCCTTAGAGGGAAGGTTTTGTTCATTCACCAAGTTCTTTTCTTGTGTTTCACTTGTGTGTTTGTGAACATGTTTCTAATTAAACTGAAATGTTACAGAATAAAGTCAGACTGACAATATTGATTGTTTTCTTCAAGTAATGACAATTATATACGTAAGCAAGAAAACACTCACACAGATATAATATAATAATAATATTAATATACCCTCAATGTATGCTTTTTTTCTACTAGTATGGTCTAGTATTTACTAATAATATACTAAGCATAGCAATATAATAAGTCACCGTAAGCTCAATTGGTAGAAGTAAGAATTGGTAATTCCATTTACATTGTAACATTAAAATTCTATGGCGTGCCCTATGACCCCCCCCCCCCCCCCAACTTTTTTTTAGCGCCCATTCCCACCAACCCTCTAGAAGTTAAAGGTTCAATATAGTTTCCTCGATTTATTTAGACCGTTTAGATTTGTGTGCTTATTTACTATCTTTAATAAAAAATCTGAAAAGGAACCTTATTGTAAGAATTAATAGGTAAAAATATTACCTGAACAAGTGGCTTAAAAATGCATTAATAGTGTGAAGCGTTTGCCTGGTGTATTGCTAGTAGTAAGTAGTAGTGTCTATATTTGTTTCAATTTTGGTTTTTTTATAGCCGTAGGTCTCCATGCTTTGCATCTTTATGCATCTGTTTTTTTTTTTTTTTTTGACAACCAAATAGTAATTAGTATTAACAAATAGAAACATAAAATCCACTTTTCGTAAAAGTGGGAGATAAGAATGCAATACTAAAATTATTGCCAAAACTCACAGACCTAGATAAACTGATAGATTTTCTCCCAAAGAATCGCATTTGCTTTTTAAAAAGTCGAGCGCCGAATCCAAGTCTCATACATTATAATTAAAAAGTCAACTTCTGATAACCAATGCACCGCCGTGTGCAGTAGCCATCGTTTGTGGACCTCGTCAATGAAAAATAGCCTATATAAGTACAATAAAGGTATATATCCAAAGATATAAGTAATATAAAAAGAAAATAATAACATTGGCAACCAATACTCAAAATTAAATCGAGACAATAATATTAATATTAGTACAGATAATAATAAATAAATTAAAGGTATCAATTTAAAGCGGTCTAACAAAAATCATTGAAGGTATACTCATACTCATATACTTATTTGTGAACTGCTGTAATATTTTTGCGAATTATGCAGAGAATCACCAAGACTTTTAGTAATTGAATGTTGTCACAATAGGCAGCCAATACATCTGGAATAGACTACTTTAAAAAAAAAAAAACTACAACATCAATCCATGATACGCCATACCATCGCCGCTGGAGGAATTTCTTTTACACTAAAAGTCTTCAAGTAGGCCTACAATTAGTCTACTAGATTTTTATATTTATTTTTTCAAAACGGGCATTTTTTTTTTATTTTTTTTTTTTACTCAAATAAACATAAGCTAATAGTAAAAGTAAAGCTTGATTGTCTGGTAGCGTGGACTCTTCCAGTTCTAAAGAAAATTGTGATGTCTTTAGGTAATCTCACATTGTACTCTAAATCAGGGGTCGGCAACCAAAGGAACGCGTGCCCAACTGTGCACGCAGAGCGATTTTTAATGGCACGCGAGAGACACCCAAGAGATGTTTTTTATTGATAAAAACAACAACATTTTTCTGGTTCTAAATGAGGAAAACTGATTGTTGAAGTCGATGTTTCTGACACATTTCAGTTAGTTGAACGTACATTTACAAGGACCACAGGAATGGAATTGCATTGAAACTGGACAACTTGCCCTAAAAACAATTTGAATACATTTAACTACATGTACATCCCTATATTAAGGCACATATTAAGATAGATAGTTGGGCTTTTTCAGAAGTACATCGAAATACTCAAAGAGGAGTTTTCTAATCAAAGGCAAAACTTTCAAATTATTGGACTCATTTTATCATACCACACCAAGCCTAACTGATTTGATATTTCTACAACCATCTTAGATGTAGATATTTTTTTTAAGTGGAGGAATATTGGCGATTTACAAATGGAGCAAGTTGAATTTTAAACATTTAAATAATGGGCATCCAAATGTGCCCATTTGCGGAAAAATCTGGAAGGAAGCTGATTTGGAAAGTCTCCTACAATTCTCAACTGCTAGGCATTCGCTCCTTTACTTTCAGCTTTTGGATCAACTTACAACATTACTGTGAACAGATTTTATCGCACATCAAAGCATACAAAGAGGTCACTTACACTTGACCGCTCATTAATTGATACAGACTAATTACATCTAAACCAGTTTTTATGCTCATTTTCTTTAATTAAACATAAACAAATTTATTTGTATTATTAATTTATAAATATAAAACACTTATTTAATGTAATTTCAGTAATTATTAATGATATAATGTTTAAAATAAAAACTCCTTAAATTGACAAACAATTAATACATGACATGTTTATTTACAACTGTTTAACATACATTTTTTTAATCCTCTAATAATTATATAAAGAAATAATAATTAGTCAGTTATATTAGTTATATTACAAAACAGAACATGTTTGGCATCACTATTGAAACATGTGGAAACATTATTTAAATTAAAGGGAGATAATTAACTCGTTTCATTTGAGCTAATATTTCTAAGTGTTTTTTTTTTCTTTAATAAAAGAATAAATAGCTTACAATTTTTACAACTTTGAATTGATCCAACTGTAAAAGTATTGAAAAATGATATAAATATTATATGACTAAAGAATTTATATGTATATTTTCAAACATTACATTAACAACGCAGTTAGTATGATTACTACATATCTATTCCACTCAACGATAATTTTATCGTTGCATAGAACTCTCAAACGCATTAAAGGACATCTCAGTAAAACTGAGATCAAAATATCATTCATATTAGCACCTGAAGACATCACAATTTTCTTTATAACCGAATGAGTCCACGCTACCAGACAATCAAGCTTTACTTTTAGCTTACGTTTAGTGAGTACAGGGATCGGTCGGTGGCAGGGATAGAACCCGCGACGTGTCGGTTGACAGTCCGGTAAACTAACACAGCACCAGCCGGCTGCACACCATACTTGTCTAATACTGACCCCTTACTTCTTGGAAAAGTCATTGCGATTTCTATTTCCTATTATTATATTAATATGTAGGTGTACTGTTGGGGGTTAACAGATATTTAGCAGCACTTGCGTTTACATTACATTTCATTTAACAACTAATCGATTAAAAAAGCTGAGGTGTTCAAATTATATCAGGTACGTTTGTACCGCCTATTTGCCATTCACCACCCCCCAATCGCCCCCTGGAACGTCAGCGCCCCCCTTCCTAAAGTCTTCACCGCCCCCAGGGGGGGGGGGACGATAACGCCCCCGTTCAGAACCTATGATTTAGATAAATTACATAATATTTCGAAATTTCAAATCCTGATTGTCAGAACAAAAACAATCCAGTGAAATTAAAACGAATTCTCGGGAATTTAAAACAAAACAACAACACTGACCCAGTGTTCGTCTAGTCAAAACAATAATGCAATATGTTGTTAATTGTTAATAAAACTTAGCCTATTAGTTAATTGGCCTCTGTGAATTTTATATGTATGCGTATTAACCATTGAGTAGAATATGTAGGCACCTAACCATGTTAACTAAATGTCATTTAATACTATACAGTCGACTTAAATTCAATCATAAGAAATCAGAAGTCATGATGCTAAACACCACAACTGTGATTCCAGTCAAAGTTGATAATAAAGATCTTTCTTACTCCGAAAAATTCATATACCTAAGAAGCTCACTCACACCAGACTTTAAATCTCACTTCACCGGAGTGATCGAATCGAGACTAATCTCTTAGGATTCGGAGGAAAACACACTTGTACTGCGTAGCACAGCTAGATCACCTTATAGGTTCGGTGCAAACTGTTGACCGTTCCCATCCACTCTTTCCTCCTGCAAATGCTCGACCGTCTCTTCTGCTTCAAAGCAATGTCGACATCGCGAATCGAAATTGGGCCTAAATCGTCCGAAATAGGCACCAATGGGACAGTGCCCTGTCCGGAACTGGGCAATCGTTGCCTGTTCTCTCCTGCAGAGTCTCCACCACGGATCAGCTCGATTTGGCCGTTTTAGTTGCTGCCACACACCTCGACCCTTGTCAGACTCGTCCCAATTCTTCCACCATTGTCTTGACTCCCACTCACGTATTGATCTGCGGGCACTCTCAAAGGAGGACGGACCATTTGGAGTGGGTACTAGGGATCCCTTCTTGGCCAAGGCATCCACTATCTCATTGTCAGCGACTCCTGCATGACCTTGAATCCACTGCAAAATAACCTTCACCTCGTACCTGAGGATCAGATCGGAAATAGCAGCCAACAGTCGGACAAGCAGATCGGGCCATGACCCCAGGCCGTCGATGGCCTGGAGTACTGAAAACGCATCACTGAAGATTACTACATCAGCACGAACCGCTGGTGTTTATTCAAAGTTTCCCAATTGCCCCTACGGCAATTCTGATGGCTTCCATCTCCGCATCAAAGATGCAGATTTGCCCGCAAGGCCCACTTAGCTCAACCCGTTTTTCTACTGCCTTCGGGTACGACACAAGAGCACCATACCCAGAACGCGCTTCGGTACCACTGATCGCGCTCCCGTCAGTGTATGCCTTAACGAATCCCGAGTGTGCCCGTACCGTCCTTAGAGCAGCTGTGCGCCTCTCAGCTAGGCAAGCGCCGTGTCCGGCTGGTTCAATCAGGTTCGCCCGTATCTCTGGTCGGTTGAAAGATAGGTGAGGAGGAGGTTCCACTCCCGTCCGCAGGGGCGTGCGGTCGACCGAGAGTCCGATCTCTGCGCTGAGCTTCAGTGCGTGGTACTCACACCAGATGGGGGCAGCAAAGAAGACATACAGAACAGAGTGAATAAAGCAAAGATTGCATTTAACAACATGAACAACATCTGGAAATTATGTCAATATAGTACCAGAACGAAATCAAAACTCTATAACAGCTGTGTACTTCCTGTCCTTCTTTATGGTGCCGAATGTTGGCGCATGACACAACAGGACCTTGCAAAGCTTTCCACTTTCCACACGAAAATCCTCAGGAGGATTTTGAAAATTTTCTGGCCAAAGAAATTATCCAACGAAGAATTAATGTCCCAATGCGATCACGAAGACATGGGCACTATCTTAATGAAAAAGCGTTGGCGATGGATTGGCCATGTGATGAGAAGAGAGGAAGGGAACATCTGCAAGACAGCCCTACCTTGGACTCCAGAAGGAAAAAGAAAGAGAGGTCAACCAAAAGTAACCTGGCGCAGAACAGTGGAGCAGGAATTAAAGGAATTTGGTCACTCCTGGGGGTACGAGCGGAATTTTCGCACGTGACAGAGAAAGATGGAAAGACTTTGTTGCTGCCCTAGCGCGCACTGCATTACGGGCAGTAAGTAAGTAAGTAAGTAAGTAAGTAAGTAAGTAAGTAAGTAAGTGTGTAAGTGTGTAAGTGTGTAAGTATGTCGACTAAATGTACGCGTGCTGCTCTAACCCATGAAAAACGGGTATGCTCCTCTCATTAATACTTGACCACCACTGGCCTAAGTTATCACATTTTAAAATTTAGAACAACACATAATAGTCTTAAATTAATAACTAATATTTTATAAAATACATATACAATTTAATAAATCCGTCTAATGGTATAATAATGTAAAACAAAAAGTTAACTATGTAAGTCTTTAGAATTACGCCAAAATCATGATAGAAGGACCACATTGACCATAGGGCCGGCGAAGCAGCGTTCACCAGTTTCTGTGGCCACGGCATACAAGGGGGATTGTGTGGCCAGCCCAATGCCCAGTCGCCTTTACTTTACGCCAACTTAAGTCAGGTACCCATCAGAGCTGGGTAGACTCAGGGACACCCTCCTGACCCAAGAACAAATCATAGCCTTCACCAGGATTAGAACCCAGGATCTTAGGTACGCCAGCCAACGCGCTGCCACTCGGCCACACGGCCACTCGGCCACACTGCCACTCGGCCACTAGGCCACTCGGCCACACTGCTCCATAAAATCATAATATCCTAACATTTAAAAAAAAAAGATTTGAAATTTTTTTTTTCGATTTCGTAAAAAAAGGGTTTTTCGGAAGTGCTTCGATAGTAGCCTTATTTCCCGCAACAATTCTTGATAATGTGACGTTGAACAAATCTGTTGATGAAAGATTGGTTCAGTTACAGTTACGCCATCATTGTTTTTGTTTCATAATGTTATGTGAGGTGTTGTATCCTCTCCCTCCCCTTCCCAATATCCACCCACAGCTCGCCATCTGCTGGCTTTGAATGAATGAATGAGAGCCCCCTTCGCTCTCCGTCACCGCGTTGCCAACAGATCGATACGTTGATGTAGCAGACAGCCAATAGGCTGCTGTGTGTGTTTCCCATCTTCTCTCCCTCCTCTCTCTCTCTTCGTGTACTTCTTAGCTCTCTCGTTGGGCTTTCGGACGGAGGATTAGGTGAGTACAGTAAGTTCTTTAACTTTATAATTATCTCCCCTATTTAGTATCACCATTAACACACACTGTCACGTTAAATGAACCATTCAATCACGGAGGCTATTCTTGTTCTCCCTGTTGTTTTATCTACTCCACTTAGCTATCTTTCTCTCTCTGTCTCTCTCTCTCTCTCTCTCTGAGTGAAAGTTAATGACAGGCCATGAGTTAGGAACATAGCCTCCTCCAAAAATACATTTTTAAAACATGCAGAAGAATTTGTGACGTGTACATTTAGGATTAGATCTAGTTATTGGGGAAGGGGCTTAAAGTCACGTGATAAAAGCATGTTTTTGTTTTTCTTATGGAAATAAAATCAATCGTTTCCTTTTTTGAGTTCATATTTTGAGCTAATTAATAAAGTTCAGAACATCATTTCACAAATGCAGGGTATTGACCCCCTATACCGGGACACACAAATGCAACAGTAAAGGCTCGCCAAAAAAAAAATTAGGAAGAAAATGTAAATTAAAATCTTGTATAGACAGTAACGGTTAAGCTTATATTATGTACATATTGGTATCTTTAATTCTGTTTTTTTTTTTTTTTTGCTACAAATACAACACTCCAATATCCAATATCCAGTAAAAGCTCCCAAATTGTAAGGAAAGTCATATCCTTTTTTTTTCTTCTTACACATATAGGCTCGTATTGGCAATAGAAATGTAATTGGGTCACGAAACATATATGCGTACAGCGGTCCGGTATACAAACAGTATAAAATATTACAATACATGTCCTATTATTGCAATATTGGCTACCCAATTTATCTATGGGCGGGATATACTGCAGGTCGAAGAGAAGTTGTCCAGTATTTTCTGAAAAGGTTTCTGCACCTGGCAACCCTGACCGTACAAAAACAGGTAACCCGGGTTTAGTTTTTTTATACACCCATTGCTTGTTGTTTCCGTTTAAATATTAAGATACTAGCTGTAATACCCGTCAGTATGACCGGGAAAGAAAGGTTAAGGGGAGATTATGGAGAAAAAGAGGACAGAGTTCTAGTGTTTATCCAGGAACAATCTATGTATAAATAAAGAAGACCGTGTGTTTGTTCAACCAATCAGATTAGTTCATTTAAAGACACGTGACCTTTTGTCTCATATTATAGGCCTACTTTTGCGATTTCACTTCAGACATGTGTCTTCGCTAGCTGAGTGGGCGATTCGGGTTCGATTCTCCAGTTAGTCTCTACCTTTTTATTTTTCTACATTTTGTTTTTATTAAATTAGTTTCCTAAAAGTCTTCAGTAAACATTTTTTTTTTCAATTCATTAGATTTATAGCTTTCTGTTCATTGTAGTCTATAATTTTTTTTATCTGTAGCTTATACAGACCTGCTTTATTTTCACCCGGGCAACGCCGGGCAATTTAGCTTGTTATGGTTCTGAAGCCAGTTTTGTGAGGGTTCGTTATGAACCAGCCAATGTTAGTGCCACAGAGAGCCCCTTGTCCAGCAATGCGAGAGACCTTTGCCTCTTCTTCAATTGTAGACTGCAACGGTTCCTCTGACACACATTTCTGGTTAGGGCTCGTTTTTTTTTATACCTTCTAGCTCTGTTCAGCACCAAAGAACAGGCAATGCCGTTGCACTTCTCCTCAATCATTGAATGGAGTTGTTTGCGAGTCCACCTGAAAACCAGATTTAAAGACTGGAGAGCTGGGATGGGAAAATCGCGGTCCGTGAGCCGGATACGGCCCGCCATTTTGTTGCATTCTGCTCACCCGTGACTGAGCTACTTTCTCAAAACTAGCGAGGTGTATTTAAAAAAAAAAAAGAAGATGGACATTCAACATATTGAACATTGAAAGCATTCACGTTTGTCAACAATTAATTTCGCAGTTAGTATATGGCCAACTAACCATTTTCAGTGTGACTATCCGGCACACACAGACCGGCTGGTCATACGGTTAGTAAACCGGACTGTCAACAATACGGCCCGGGCTCTAGCCCTGCCGCCGACCAATCTCTGTCCCCCCTGCAGGGGTTTTGGGCCTAGGGGACGTTACAATCTTCTATCTAGAAAGAACGCCTGTAAACTTCTAAGTAATAAGTAATAGGCTGATTGTCCAACTCCCTGTTCTAATGGCTATAGATTCCTGTAACTCTCATTGTATTACTGCTAAAAAAAGTTGAAGCAATCGTTTAAGCCTAATATTTGTTGTCGTCTGTCATTTTATCCCATGGGCTTCGGCCCATCCCCCCTTCCCCCTTTTTATAAATAAATGATGAACATTTACTATTTTAACAGTGCTGATGTTTAGTGAAAGAGCGCCAATATGGCGCGTATATAGCCGAACTGAAGGCAGCATAGATAGAAGTAGGTCGGTACGGGAAGGGTTAATCCAAATCCAATGCGAGTTCCTCTCTGGTATATTTTAGAAACTTATGTGTCTGCCATAGGCCACGCACCCCCACCCCGTCCTGTCCCCTCAAGGACTCTGCCCATTCCGCCCCTGTCTCTTAGCTTCGTGTAATACAATCTACACGAGTAACTTCTGAAAAAGAAAATCAAAAAAGGGGAAAAAAAGTCTCCTTGAGTGGCATTTAGGCACGAAACACGAAAGACATACCAAAAGGGTAACACCGTTTAAAACACAAATAAATATGCAAGACTAGACTCAAACAGCTCAAACAGCCACATATAAGAGTAGGACGCAATAAACTTCTAGACTTCTGGATATACAAAGTTCGCCTGTAGCATAGAATCTACGAAAACAAAGGCGGAAGCAAGCGTACCAAAACCTTAGATCGATGTGGAAAAACACAAGTCGTGGCAACCTGGGAATTAATAGTATAATAGCAGCGTATTGAACCAGGTCACACAGACACACATCAATACAACTATTCGCGTTTAAAATGTCAACACATGACCCCTGCCGCGCATAGTACAATAAACAGCATGAGTAACTTTAATCAGTTTTCCCAAATCGTTAACGAAACAGTTAATGGAGTTAATGGTAGCCATTTATTCTCAAATCGGGACAACAAAGTTAGTATCCTGAAATTTGATTGGATGTTTTATTCACGTGACCACCATTACAAGTTCCAAACGACACTACAATTCTGAAATTAATTATTTTTTTTAGTATCTTCAATTGATTAGTCTCATTATTTTATTTATTTATAGGTTTAACGTCACATTGTTTTTAACACTCGTCACCAATAGTTACCACTGTATCAACTGTTAACCTTCCCCCCCCCCCCCCCTCGCCACACGCCCCGGTCATTTTTGGAAGTTGAAAACCGAAGTTATAAACTATGAATGATTCTCTGCCTAAACGTGTAATGCAATGAACGCTGCTATGATCCAGTGCTATCTTCCTAAATGCGCCACCACCATCCCTCTAATTCTCTATTTCTCTCTTATATATTTACAGTCTCTCGCTACCCCCACCCCCTGTCTCTTTGTCTGTTCCACAATCTTGATGTATAAAGGATATCCACCGAGTCTTCATAAAATGACTCGTGACAATATAATCCACCGTCAAATTTATGCCATCGTCACAATAATGGCTCGGGCTGCTCTTTCTTTTTTTTTTGTTCCTTCTGTGGTTCCAGTCTTTGTGAGGAATAACCTAGTGGGCACCACGATTCTAAGTTGTTAGTGATAACTCAATAACTGTCAATGTGGTACAGTGGCAGAGCGACAGCCCTTCCGGCTGACGTACCGAAAGTCTGGGTTCGAATCCTGGTGAAGACTATGATTGGTTCCCGGGTCTGGAGAGGGTGACCCTGTGTCTGATGGGTAGGCCTGACATTAGTTGGGGCAAAGAAAAGGCGGTTGAGCAAGCATTGTGCTGGCCACACAATCTCCTAGTAGCTGTGGCTAACAGAAACTGGTAAATGCAGTTTCAACGGCCCTATGGACCAATTCGGTACTTAGGAATTAGATTAATCACTTGATTTTGCAGTTTTAGTTTTCATTTTCATTTAATAAACTAAAACTTCAATTCTTTAAAATCCTTTTAAAAAAAAACAACAGAACTTCTAGGGGGGTTGACTACACACAATGAAATAAGTTTATCCAACAATATGACTACGTCAACCTCCCTGCCCCTCTTTCCTTCGTAAAGAGCAAATCACCAAATTCCAACCATTAAGAGACGAAATTCCACAGCAAACCAAACTGTAGTCATTGCCGCAGCCTGTCACCGTCACCGTAAATCGTTGTCTTTCTTGCAGTGCCCAAAATTAGATCATACTAGACAGCCTGAAGAACACAATGGAAATTGAGACAAAAGAAAAATACATTATTTTTTCGATTACGAATAAACTGCAAAAGAAGCACATATGAATGTAAAGTAAGTAAAGAACCCGTCGGACCGAATAGATCTATAGGTCCGATGAAGCTGAGTTCACCAGTTTTTGTGGCCACGGCATACTAGGTGATTGTGTGGCTAGCATATTGCACAACCGCCTTTACTTTACCCCGACTAAGGTCAGGGAACCTATCAGCAGTGGCGTAGCTAGGGTCATCCACTCCCGGGGACATGGTACAAAGTCTGCGCCCCTTCTCGGACCGACAAAGTCTGGGGGCTCATTGAGCCCCCAAGAAAATTTTGAAATTTTACGGTTTATATGGTTCATTTTCGAAGCATCTGGTATTTTAATGAAATAGAATACAGACTAATAATTCTCTATACGATTGTAAACAATGTATTTGAAAACAAAAAAAAACTCTACTAATTATACATGACTGTAATAGACATAGTCAACAACAAATTTTAATTGGTCCTTCTTGATTTGACTGTCGCAAACTCGTCAATCTCGTTGTCAAAATTAAAATTCTCAAGTGTTTCTCTTTCGATGCTTAGGAGAGAAAGATTTCTCAGACGATCTTGTCCCATTAATAAATTAATAATTAATTAATAAATAAGACTAAATAAGCTTCAGTTTGCTGAAGGACCGCTCACAGCTTGCAATTGAAACAGCATTTGTTAGAAGTATTTGCAGTGAAATGCGCAGATTCGGAAATACGTCATCTCCATATGAAACAACAAAACCAAAAAGATCCAAAGTTTCCGGTAGAACTTCAGTCCGGGTACTGAGCAGCATTTTACAGTCTCCGTTTTCTGTGCACAATTCGTGACCATTGACGTCAGTGTCGTAGAAATGTCCAAAATCTAAGCAATTTTGACGAAGTGTATCGACATTTGTCGCAGCGAGAAGAGTTTTAACGTCTAGTAAAAATTCAAACTTGGTGTTTAGCTTTTTGAGACGTAAAAACCGTTTTGATATCTCCTGTTGGAGTCAATCAATTACGCTGTTCTTAACACGTGCGATTTCTTCTTCTGGAGAAAGTCCTGCATCTCTTGCTAATTTTCTCCAGGCATCCTCCTGACGTCTAACCCTTCTGTCAACCTCGATTTCCCAAGTTGTGCATCTTGTTTTTCCATTGTCTGCCGCAACATGGCTCAAATTATCACGAATGTTGACAAGTTCTTGCTCCAGCGATTCAAGATCAGATGCTGCTTCCTTGAAATTCATAGTAGGATCCTGCAACAGTTTCTGGACACGATCAATTTTCCCAAGTATGATGTTCCGGAAATGTAACAAAACTAGGAAGTTAAATATACCTGCCAGCAAAGTTTCTGCATCACTTCTGGTGCTGGTGTCATGCGGCACAGTTGCATCTTCTGATAATTTTTTCAAAAGCCCTACTAGTTCATCTAGTCCTTCATAAATAGCTTTAACAGCTTCTGATCGTGCACTCCAGCGTGTTTCAGACTCCCTCTTCACTGTGATTGGCACAACTCATTTTAATTCTTCCCCACGAGTTGTTGAACGAGAGAAAAACAAATATATACTAAAATATACTTTCAACTGTTCCAAAAAAAATAATTGATCACAACTGGATCCTGTTTGGCTGAGTGTAATCCTACTAAGCTTAAGCTGTGGTTGTAGTTGACGAACAATGCTCTGTGATTTATGGCACATATTCGCTACAATTTCAGTGGGGGTCCCCTGTCTTTGTTTCACTAACATCGAATATAGCGTCTGAGAAATGGATGAGAGATACTGTTTTATGCTGGTGGAAGTGATAGAAAGCTACATATTATATTCAACGAGACGAATACTTTTTATCTATCTTTCTCTTTTCAACTTATGTGAAGTATTATTCTATCTTCCTTGCACTCACGTAAAATCCTATATTCGACTCGAAATTATTTAACCTGCATAATTGTTAAAACCAGATGCTACTTTCAGTATATCAAGAATAATATTTGAACCCGAACTATCTTTGCTTTAAAAAAAACCGCCATCAGCAATCTTACATTGTGGATGTGTCTTTTGTTTTTGAGTAGAATGGCGCCCCTTAATGCTCAATGGGGGCTCCAAAATCATGCTTGCCAACTGGTTTGTAATGAAGATATTTGTGGAGCTCCTAAATTCAATCTTGCAAACGTATTTGGGTTACATTAGTTTAAATCAAAATAAAATTAAATAATTAGTTTTAATTAATTTTGGCGCCCCCTAATGTGGCGCCCCGGGACATATGTCCCTCCCTGCCCCTCCCTAGCTACGCCACTGCCCATCAGAGCCGGGTAGACTCAGGGACACCCTCCAGACCCGGGAAAAATCCTAGCCTGCAAAAGGTTGCTGACCCCTGGACTAGGTGTTTACTGCAGACTTCTTTATGACTAATGTGCGTTCTTTTATTTATGGTGATTATTCCAGAGGTCATATCTAATGTCTGTGTCCTTTCCATTACGATGCTTATTGCAGACTTTATGACTATTGTGTGTCCACCATTTGACGTGCATATACTACATACGTCATAACTTATGTACGTCACTGATCTATAAAAAGAATAGATTGACAAGTCTTAATGAGGTGTGATTTTTTGAACTGGGATGAGCGTGAACTTCCGGTGAAATTTACCGCCATTTTCGTAAATAAAAACCATGCTTTTGGGGCTGTTTCAACATCGACAGCCAGTTCTGGTCTTTTAGAAATATACAACGGCTACAAGATTAGTTATGAGGAATCCGTTTTTAGCATCAAAAGTGAGTAGGCGATAATTAATTCTCATAGTGTTAGTCGCGTTTGGTTAAATTTAGCTTTTGTTTATAAAATAAGTTAGTCAAGAGTTGCGTCCTTGGTAATTAAAAGAACACAATGCGGAAATTCGTAAAAAACAACAACACGAAAATTCTTTTGCATCAAGCAATTAGATTGGGATTATAAATAGTTGATTCTTCAAATCTGACATTCACAATCCATCGTTTTGTTTAGGCGCCATCTTTTTGGAAATGAAATAAAATTTAATTCTCTACATATTTTCGTAGCCTACAACCAATAATATAGCACACATGGCAGACATGTTTTTTTTTATAATGTGATCGAATTCGACCGGAAATGTTCTTTCTCGTGAACTTTTATGCATGCATACACGTTAAGACTTGTCAATAGCGCCTCCATAATTGATTACACTATTTACACTATTCACTCATCCATATACGCGAGTTATAGGAGTAAACCATCTATAATTAGAACAAATTTATTCGATAAAACGGAATTCTGAGTCACTTGAAATGTATTTACAGATCAGTGTTTAGGAAATCTAATTTTATAGATAAGTGAATGTCACATGAAAACCTATTGATTTTGGCACCAAGAATATAGTTTCCGGGCCGAAGCCATTCTTTTTTATTTATAGGTCAGTGAACGTGAATAATGTAAGTCCTTTTTTGTTTTTTTTCGTACACGTCTGCAAACTCAATTTAAATTTAAATGAAAGCAATCATGTTTTTCTAAAACCCTCGTCCTGACCAGGCAATAACTCATCATGGATTATATATATAGCGTGTAACCCATTCGTTTGATATTATTATGCGTTGTAAATGTATGCGTGTTTATACAACGCTGAAGGGTGAGATAATCAACAGATGCACATCGTGTGTGTGTAAGACTACTCGTTTTTCTTGCTGTTTTTATTTATGCTTGTCGACAGGTCTGTTTCATAATCAATTTATCAACTTCGTCTATTCCGTTTTGCTGTTGTTGTTTTTTTTTGTTGATGTTAAGGGAAGCCGATTCCCGAGAAACTCTAAACTATAACGTATTACAACACGTATAATATACGTTTTACATGAGCTGTTCTCTTTCAATTTGTACAATGAATGTGTATAGCATGTTAAAATAGCTTTCATAAAGTAATTAGAACGGTCTCGATACTTTACTAGAGTTATTTATTTATATTTAATTTTGGCGTCGAGATTATTTGTATACAATTGTATAGATAGTTATTTATGATGACGTAATAACACCAATATGTTTTATCGTAGTCTCTGCAACTTTCTAGTTCTCATCTTCTTTTGCATTCTGAAAACTTCCGGGAAAATCCATTCTAGCTCTTTCTGCACCAAAATATATATAAGTCACTCAGAGGTGTTGTTAGGTTATTGGTGTTTTGCTTAGCGGTAAAGAAGCTACATAATATTGACCATAATATTGACCAGTGAAGTTAAATGTTATTATTGTGCATAAGTTCAAGCTTTAAATTCCTCTTTACACATTCATCGAGTGACTTGAGTGTATTATTTCATAGTGATCAAAACCCTAGACAGACGACTGAAGACCCGGATATATAACATTGCTTTGATAACTTTTGTTGTTATAAAAGAAAAAAAAAGTTGTAGCCTATATACACAAAAGAGTTAATTCATTAATATAGGTCTATATACTGTGCGTCTTCTTTAACACTATGCTTTTCGTATTGAAGAATCTCTGAGTTTGAAGGTCAGTGAGATTTTATCAGTCAACATAGTAGCATTAACTTATAGGCATGGGCTTACGGTAAAGCTCTAAACCGTCATACACGTACTACGCGTTATGGTCTTTTATCAAACTCAGGTTGAGATGAGAAAAGAATATCCAGCTGGACTGTGCTGGACACACGCGCCTTTATTGGCACTGAAGTCGTGGCTACAGCAATGTTCATGGTCCAGTTGTTTGTTTTTTAAGTGAAAGGAACAGACCCTCCTACTATAAAGAAGATTTGTGCATCGGAACCCTGATCCAATAACTCCGATTTGATTAGCTTTTGGCCTTCATAACCACTCCGGTATAAAACGCATAGTGTCGTATTATCTTTAAGTTTGAATCACCTAATATTGCAGAAGTATGTATTCTCTTGCAGTAGCAGAAGTATGGATTCTGATGCAGTAACAGAAGTATGAATTCTCTTGCAGTAGCAGAAGTATGAATTCTCTTGCAGTAGCAGAAGTATGAAGTCTCTTGCAGTAGCAGAAATATGAATTCTCTAGCAGTAGTAGAAGCATGAATTCTTTTGCAGTAGCAGAAGTATGAATTCTCTTTTTGTAGCATAAGTATGAATTCTCTTGCAGTAGCAGATGTATTAATTCTCTTGCAAATCTGAATTAGAGTTTGTACTTTTTTAATTGAATGTGATGTATGTATCGGTCTAAAAGTGTTTTTTTTTAAAATTAATTCGATTCAATTATGTTTTGTCACTATTGACAAGTAGACTATCGATACACAGGAACAACAAATTTTGTCTGAAAATCGATTTCTACCACAGACTACCGGATACGCGGAAATGGCGCGAGACAAATGCTCACGTGCTGACACCATACTTCGTAATTGATGAAGTTCCGAATTGAATAACACTAATTACAGAATTGTTTAGTTCAGAGATTCTCAAATGTAGGGTTTTAAACTTTAGCCTATCATATGTGATTTTCAGCTTCGTTTTATTTTTTACGAGGAAGATACAATACATAAATATTTTTAGAAAATAAAAATATAAACATTAACCCTTTTGAGACCAAGCGAAGACTTACGTAAACGAAAAGGTCCATGCACTGAAAGTGAAAATAGTCCAAAACATCACAATCATAGGTGATAAATTCATTTGTTTTTATTGCAGCTGTTTCCCCACTTGTGGTGATTTTCTTAAAACGAATATTCTTTCCATGGCGCCGTGTGGTGCCAAACCCTAAAGGTCACAATTCGAAAAATGCATTATCTATACATATATAATAATAGACTGTATGTGTGTTCAACCAACCATATTAGTTAATTTAAAGACACGTGACCTTATTGTCTCCAATTATACTTTTCGATTTCACTTAGGACATGTGTTTTCGCTAGCTGAGTGGTTAACGTATCGGACTGCCCATGCGGGGAACCAGTGCCGTAGCCAGGGGTTTGGTCGCCCGCGGGGCTTGGTCTCTTTAGGGGGCCCTGCATTTTGACATTCGACATTATGACATGAGAAAAAAACAATTCGAACACTCCTTTTGGGGCCCCCTCAAGTAGGGGCCAGGGGGGACTTCAGAATTTTGACCCCCCCCCCCCCTCCCCTAGCTACGCCACTGCGGGGGATCCGGGTTCGATTCTCCAGTTAGCCCATAGCTTTTTTTTCTACATTTTTTAAATTTCAATTAATATTATTTTTAAAAGATGTAAATCTACGAGCAACACCAGGCAATTTAGATTTTTGTTATTGTTTTATTACTAATTTTCTTGCTAAAAGTAGTTAAATTGCCTCCTGTTGAGGCCTTCAGCGTGCCATTAAAAATCAGTCTGCGTGCCCAGTTAGGCATGTGTTGCGTAGATTGCCGATTCCTATTTAAAACCATTAACACTTTGAGCTTTGAAGAGACCCTTTTCATATCCCCTATTTTAATGTCAATAAATACTCTTTCGTTCTGAGTGGCATTCGGGCATGGAATGGGTTGCCTGAACAAATCAGGAAAACCAGTAACTTAAAATCATACAAAACATTAATAAAAAATGCAAGACTAGACTCGGACTACGGATGAACGTAGGGCGCAATACTCTTCTTTATAGGACGAGCGACTGTAATATATATGATAAGATAAAAACTCCAGGGGAAATCCAGCACGAAAAACGTAAAAGTTGTAGGTTGGTGAAAATAGATCCAAGTATGTCAATAAATAGGTCGAGATAGAACGTACCACTGATCTATAAAAAGAATGGATTACGCACGGAAGTAGAATTCTTGAAACAAGCATCCGCCATTTTGTTAACAATCACTGATATATATAAATAATCACTATTTACGTTATCTTTATGCATTTCTCTCAAATAATGACATTAAGATATTATTAATTTCAATACAAATATATAATTCAGTAAAATTCCACAATGTGTTGTCTAATTTATATTTAACCATTTAATTTAATTGATGAGCCTAATTAATATACTTTGAATTATCATTTATGAATATGATTTAATCAAAACGTAATTGAACATAAAAAAGCCGATTATAGGTTATCATTTGAACCTATGTATTCGAACATTTGAATGAAGTGACCATCTCCCTCTGAAGGCTGAACAAGAACTTAATGTGAATTAAGAAAACAAATAAACACGAACTCATAGCATTAAAATAAATGAAAGAAATGGAATTTTTTAAAACATTATTTATCAATTCAATATTTAGTAAAGAAACTTATGGAAATGTATTTACATAAAACAAGAAAACAATATAAATAACCTAACTATTAAAAATAATAAAAATATATAGTTTTCTTTCGTCGGCATCCTAACGACTTGACGATGTTATATCACCGTAGATTTGGGGTTGCACTTCTTGATTTGGTTGGGCAGACCGATCCAGGAATGCAAATTTTGTAGGTCTACACATATTTTTTTCTTTCCTTCCTTCCTTCCTTAGTCTTCATAAGACCACAAGAATACTCTACAACAGGGGTAGGCAACCTTTGGATAACAGCGTGCCGAAGTAGAATTTCTAACTCATTCGGCGTGCCAACAGCTACATAGTCAACCTCTCCTTTTTTATTATTTTTAAACAAAAACTATTAAATGTATGTGTAAAAAGGGGGGAGGAGGCTACATCAAAGCGTACTAATTAAATTATTAAAATTACAATGTTCAATTATATAACAGTATTCATTTATAATACATTTTTATTTAAGGAGGGGAAAGCTTAAGGTCTCGGGGGAAAAGGGAGGAGCAAGGGTCGTCTGTGCATCTCCGTTGATATAGAGAGGTTATTAGCTACCTGGACAAGCCCATGCTGTAAACTAAAACTAGACTAAGTCACAAACAACATAAAAAACAACAACACTGAAACTTAACTATTAATATCAACAAAATCAATTTAAAGCGATACAAACAAGTTTATTCACATAGCCTAATAATACTAAATTAATAATACTGAATATTGATTAAGTAAATCAATTCATAACCACTCTACTTTCAAATCTCAAATGCACACCTCTGAACTCAATTAGTCACATATCTGCCATCAACCTCGACTCAACATAAAAACATAACTAATTCTTTTCACATCTCATAGGCTATAAATTAACATTTCTAAGTCTACATTATAATACAAATACCAAATTTCTAAATACAAAGAACAATTTCTATAGAAAAGGACATATTTTTAACCCTAAAGAAAAACCAACCAGGTTTTACCTGACATAATATATTCATTAAAAAAATAAACATTAAATAAATAACGTCCGCCCAACTAATGATAATTAAATTTCCTCAATCTCCTCCTCAGCTTAATTATTCAACTAAAACTGTTGAGTCACGGCATAAAAAAAGTATATTACATAAAAATTAATGTAAACAGTAACCACCAGTCTAAGGATGTAGCCTGATGAAAAAGAAAAGGCGCTTTTCAAAGAAACCATACAAAAGTTATCACGATTAGTCACACATTGCGATAATTACAACAAGGACGTAATATAATGCTCGTATATAAAAGCTTATGCTTCTTTTTATTTTCAGAAGATAAAACAAATACTAGTAGTGATCTTGAACTATTGTGTATGCTTATTGCAAGAATATAAACAAAAGCTCATTTGAATGCAATTAGTCTGTATCAATTAATGTGCGCTTTGTCCTTGCATGTTTTTCGATAATTGTTCCATATCAGGTACGTATTTAGTTACTTAAGCTTCACACAGACTTCTGAGTGTTCAAGTGTTAAGGCGTTTTTTTTGTGGGCTTAAAACAATTTTCATGTGTGAGAAAATCTGTTCACATATCTATAAGTTGACCCAATTCTGAAAGTAGAGCGTATGCACCTTTCTTCAAACAAATGAACGATTCAGGGAGAGAAGTCCAGCGGTTAAGAACAGGTGACGATTTTTCTACCCAGCTTCCTCCAGATTTTGATTGATGTTTGGAGTCAAAATGTCTTTGTACATTGGACGTACGACATGCAACAATTTCACAGCAGAAAGAACATAGACTACAGCGCGATCCTTTTGTTGGATAAATCCATATTCTTTTGTCAAAATTTATTGAAACGGACGTTGGTCGAGTTTTAGTCTTTTTTTCTGCCATTTAATGGGCAATGTGACGCAATGTCTAAATTATACTCTGATATATCGCCGGAATAATATCACGTTTTACACAATTGTAAAAGTTTTCCATTAAATATACACAGATATGATGAAATTATAATAACTTTTGGGAAAACCTCTGTTAATTAATATAAGTCTCAAATATACCACTTAAAAAATAGTGATTTATACCAGAAAGAAAGTAAGTTATAACATTAAAACTATGAAGTATAAAAAGAGTCATACTAATAAAGAAGAATCTTATCTTATCTTATACACTACAGACGCTCCCGTCTATAGAGAAGATTATTGCGTCCTACGCTCATCCGTTGTCCGAGTCTAGTCTTGCATTTTTATTAATGTTTTAAATTATGTTAAGTTAATGGTTTTCCTGGTTTGTTCAGGCAACCCATTTTATACCCGAATGCCACTCGGGAAGAAAGAGTGCTTATATGCATTTGTTCTCGCATAGGGGATAAGGAAAGTGTTTTTGTCTTTATGTTTATCTGAGCTTTGCAACAGATAGTTATTGGGTTGTATTTCTAAATTATAGTTTAATGCCTTATGTATTATTACTACTTTTCTCTTTGCCCTTCTGTCCTCTAGTGTTTCTAGGTTTAGTGATTTGACTAATGGTGTTACTCTTGTCCATTGGGAATATTCATATTTAGGGATGTTAAACAATACATGTAATTTAAAAAATAATAATTTTAAAAAGTTTTAAACCTTAATCAGAAAGAAAATACTTTAAAATAGCATCATTGGAATCGCACAAAACTAGTCAGTAAATGGTTCGCAAATACTAATTATTTGTAATCGCTTTTTCTTTGGCTTGCGATATAGATCTAATACAATCCACAGCAACCAAAAGTAGAGTAGTCGTCGCATTCGTTTGAAGTAAGCATCCTTTGATATAGAGTTTTCCCCGCTGAAACTAAAACTTTTCGAACAGACAGGCAAATGGCGGATAGTCATGGCGGTAGGTTGATTTAAGTGGAACAAAAAAGTATGTCTTTAAATATTAAATTACATTCAGAGTTCAGAGTTCAGAGTTCAACATTCAGAGTCTAAAATCTTTGAATACAGCCAGCCGCTGGCCAGAAAAAAAAAATGAAAAGGATAGGATAGGGCATACATATTTTTCGGGGTACTTTCGAGTGCCATTGAAAATGGCTCCGCGTGCCAAGTCTGGCACGCGTGCCGTGGGTTGCCGACCCCTGCTCTACAATGTCTTGTTCGTGACCTACATTTCTGCTTCTATGGTTCTTCTCCATGTGTCAAGTGTCAAGTTGTCTTCCCTAATGCCAATATCCAGTAAAAGCTGAGAATTTGAGCCACATCTTTATACAATGAATTGGTTTGATTTAATCATTTCTGTACCCATGGACATTCTATTGAGGAACGTCCCATTTGTCTCTAAGTAAAACAGTAATAAAACAGGGTGCCGTGAACAACAAAGTGTAACATTTTCGGTCATATGTGTATGTAATTGGTATTTAACTACATTTATATCATTTATTTATATGTTGACAGCATGTATAAATATTTGTATACAAGGAATACTTTTTCAAACTCAGTGTTTTGACCTATTTTTGGTGGTCACAGTCAGTGATAACTTTTTGTGCCAATTTTTAAGTGATGTGGAACATGCATGTGTTTATTTTGCATTTAAATTACTAATACACTTCGAACGTACAGTTTTCATTGTTTCAAGATGATTAAAGAATATATAAGCTTTGCTTGCCATTGTGTTTTCATTCATTCATTATATTTACAAGATAGTTCTAATGTTTTGAAAACTACTTATAAATTGCCTTCAATTATTTTTAAAAGTAATTTTCGGTCGCCTTTTATTTTACCACGGTTGCGTTCCTCACTATCAAAAACATAATCCTGTGAATTTTCATCGCATACCGTGATAGCGCAATGATTTTATGGATCGCCCTAGTTTAATACTAATGTATTTATACATTTCCTCTCTTACTATTGGTGGCATTCTGAAATGAATTACACTACAAGTAATTTAACAGCTTATAAATATTTTTTTCATGACTATTAAGATCTGAAATATTTATATGAACAATATAAAATATTTGTAACCTTTTTACGCATATGTTTTGAAACATTAAGTGTTTAAGTAGGCCTGATGGAAAAAAATATTATTGATCGGTATAGAGTTAGTATAGACAACAATTGTTTTTTCATATTTTACTTACTAATATAATAAAAAAATTAGTATTTTTACAAAATAAATCTCAATCAACGCTATAATCTTAAAGTATTTATCATTAAAATATAAGCTGTGAAAAATTCATTGAATTATTTATAGCCCTTTTAAAGTTATGAGCATTATAATGTGAATATTGAATTGACATTTTTCGGTCATAATTTTTAAAATTAACTACAAAGGTTATATAAGGGATTGTTTTTGCTCATAACTTTTTTTCTAGTGAAGATATCTTCACAAAATTGGTATCATTGGAAAGCTGGTGACATGCTCTACCTAATATATACCTATACTTTTATTTACACAGATGTAATTTGAATTCTATATCAAAGTGCCTACATGAAATGCATATCCCATTTTTCTTTCCTTTGCACAGACTAATCGTTTGCATCCCAAAACAGAACATTGCGGCATTTCTTATTCTAAGAGCTTAAAAAAAATTTTTTGACGCCAATTTTAATAATAAGATTGTTGAAGATAAAGTAAAATAGCAGCTAGGTAGATTCCGTTCTATAGAATATATTCATTCTATTTATAGATCAGTGGTGCGAAGTAAGTTTTTACAAACAATTATGATTATATTGATCAGTGATTGTGCGAATTTTAGTTTGGGCTTGTTTCACTTTGCACAAGCATATTTATGAAGGCGGTGGAACCATAGACTATAATATACATGGACCGCTTGCTTTAGTATGTCTGCTATATGATGAATTAAAACATTGATTTTTGGCATTTCCGATTCGTTGTTCCCTTTGCACATCCGTTTTATTGAAACGCTTCGATTTTCTCAATGAAAAATTAAAATTAAAATTGAAAGTTGTATAAAGCGGAAACATTTAAGAAACAACGAGGAACGTAGAAGTAATTTAATACAACCTTATTGGTTGCGCACGGAAAAAAAGTTGATATAAGCTCTAAAAATAGAGCAGCGGTCCATCTTATTATAGTCTATGGTGGAACGTACTAATGAATCTTCTAAAAGTTGTAAAAAAACAACAACGAGGAACAGTAAAAACAAAATTCTGTATAAACTATCTTATGACATCATCAAAATTTGCTCACGTTAGATGAGATCCAAATAAACCCAACTTCCTGTTATTCTATTTTTAATTTGAAAATAGTTTATGTTTTTTACAATCAGGAAATTTCGGTATTTCTTCAAGCAAGGAAGTAGATCTAGATCTAATGTTGAATAAGGAAAACCAAATTAAAGGTTAGCTGTCACAACACTTAGAATGACATAGGATATAAACACTTGTATTGTTTCATGCATATTCATTCTCTTTTTTTTTTCTTCGCGGGTGACATTCGGGAGTGGAATGGGTTACCCGAACAGACGGTGAAACTACACACTTAAACTAAACAACTTTAACATCATTTCAAATCCTAATCAAAATGCAAGACTCGACTCAAACCAAGGAAAAACGTAGGATGGAATAATCTACTTAAAGAACAACAACTAAAGAGAGCATTAAAATTAGAACAAATTCGGAAAAGAGCTGCAAGGTTTATAACTAGTGAATATTTCACAAAGAGTAAAGTAGTAATAATACATAAGGCATTAAACTCTAATCTCGAAATACAACACAATAACAACCTGTTGCAATGCTCAGATAAACAGAAGGAAAAAAAATAGACTTACCTTACCCCAACTAATGTCAGGTACCCATCAGAGCTGGGTTGACTCAGGTACACCCTCGAGTCCCGGGGAAAAAAAATCCTAGCCTTTACCAGGATTGGAACCCAGGGCCGAACGGGCTTATGAAAAAAAAGAAAAGAAAAAAGGCACATCATCTTTTCTAAGCAATCTGAATGAACCCGAATAAGCCAGTGTTTACTTGCAAAACAAAATGTCTGCCATACATTAAGCATACATTCCTTTACGCTCTATGCAAGCGTCCTTGCCTGAAAAGAACAGACAATGCCTTTGCCCCCCCCCCCCCCCCCCCTCTCTCTTATTCAGTGAAGACTTCATTACTGTAACCGTTTTTTAGTGTGTCTTGCCCTCAAAATCAGATTCACAGGCTCTACTATAAGGTACAGAACACATCCAACATGGAGTGTACCTCTGGCTTCTTGTGTTTAAGCCCATCACTACTGTTCCATAAGATCTGTACTGGCATCTTGTATCTAAGCACATCACTACTGTTCTTTAATATCTAAACTGGCTATTTGTGTCTAAGCACATCACTACTGTTCTTTAAGATGTAAACTGGCTATTTGTGTCTAAGCACATCACTCCTGTTACATAAGATCTAAACTGGCTTCTTGTCTCTAAGGACATAACTACTGTTCTTTTAGATGTAAACTGGCTATTTGTATCTAAGCACATCAGTACTGTTACGTAAGATCTAAACTGGCTTCTTGTGTCTAAGCATATTGATCATTAGCTTCAATGCACCTTCCTATTTCACAAACTTTACTCATCGTTCCCACTGACTTTTGGGGCACAAAAGAAGTCATTAGCGTCAGGTACTCACCAGGGCTGGGTAGACCTAGGGACACCCTCCAGACCCGAAAACAAATCTTAGCATCCACCAGGATTCGAAACCAGGACCTTCGGTACGACTACCTTGATCCCTAATCTGGCATGAAAGGAAAACTTTATTTTTTTAAATAAATGTAAACTTATGTTAGGATCGTTTAAAGCAGTGGTTCCCAAACTTTTTTAGGCCGCGACCCCTTTTTACAGTTTATCATGATTTGGCGACCCCCCCCCCCCCAATAAATTTTTTAACATAATTTCGTTTCTAGTTTATTACTGCATTTTGCGACTTTTATGAATTGTAATGTAAATATCTAATTTGCACGATGTATTTTTATTGTTACAAATTGAACCTAATTAAAGCATAGCGATTAATCATTTAACAAAAAAGAAGACATAAAAACAAATGTCATTAAATATTGCAAAATACCGGTATAAGTTTAGGCTTAGGCCTATATTTCTAATTACAACACGAACGTCAGCTATTGTGATGGTTGACATTGCGTATTTCTCATCAGTTCAGAAATTCTTGGGACAGTCTTTGAAGAGCACAACTAAGCAGTTCACCTTGAACAATAAGTCTACTGTGTTTAGACTTGATAACCAACAAGGTGGAAAAGCATGTTTACTAAGATATTTTGTTGGAAATGGAAGAAAATGGCGCAACACAATCTCAGTCAAAATAGTTTATGACTGCAAACATTAATTGATTTATAATTTTGTACCTGGCATTATAGAGAAATCAGTTCTCTATGCATCGTTGTTAATACGCTCAATGAACTTTGTGCTTTCTCGTGAATATCTTAAACTTTGAATGCGAATGGGCTTCTGGCAAGTACATAGATATGTAGTGTCGGGTAGATTTGGAAAGTATCATGAAATTTCGGCTGCAAACATGTGAAAGTGTTATTTCACAGAATTTATCATCGTAATCATTTTGTCATGTTTTTCAAAGAAAGCAGATAAAGTGGACCAGGAGCCGCATGAGAAAAAAAAGTGCGGTTCAATCCCACTTTTCAACACTAGTCAAATCTAGATGATTTATTTGCATTAAATACGTTTATAGAAATCAGGAATCTTTTAAAAGGTCTGTTGGCCATTTCATGAAACTGCCATAGGAAATACCATGTTATATTTTCGGAGCATCATACTCGTTGCACAATTGCGAAAACAGTCGACTGTTTAAAGATCTTGTTTTTACAAAAGGGCACAATTTATTATGACGCTTTATATTACTTCTTTTAACTGTTGTGGCAATGTCTTTGTTGCTAATATTTGTCCATATATCATAAAGTGAGCTCCGATTACTTTTGGTCACTAATTGTTTTGAAATCCAGACCGAACAGAATCTACACTAAATTCCAAAATATTCATGAAGTGTCGGTCGTTTTATCGCCAATACTAGGCCTACTGCTTTCAACACAATGGCTGATTTTAACAGAGAAGAGGCTTTTTAAGACAACTCTCTACAGACGTGTTACTGGTCCGCATGCCTGCATTATGGTGCCGACCTTGTCACATACACCTGTATTGATGACATTATGCCAAGTAGCCTACACGTAGTATGCGGATTTATCTGCATGTAGGTGGACTCTCTTGGAGACGGAAAGATGAACTGTGTTTCGGCTCCTAGGACCATCAAAAACATACGTTTTCCGAAGGTCTTTGGCGACCCCCGCGAAATGGTCATTCGACCCCCAAGGGGGTCGCGCCCCCCAGTTTGGGAACCGCTGGTTTAAAGGCTCTAGACTCTAGACCAGGAGTATGCAACATTTTTCTGCTTAGGGCCGCATATGAAATTGTATACATCAAGACGGGCCACACAGTCTAAAAATTTATTTGAGTTATCAATGCAACGAATTAAAACAACATGCCAATTAAAACAAAATGCCGTAAGAAGCTCTTCGGGGGCCACACTGAAAGGCACACCCTTGTTCTAGACTATATTAGAAGATTTCAACAATGCTTTATGTTTGTAGACCTATATAACCAAGAAGTCTAACACCACGATCGCGCTCTTTTCATTTCTTGGTTTATTGATTTGCTTAAAAATAGAAATACTGCGTTTATAATTGAATCGAGTACCAAAAATAACATAGTGTAATGTTATTTGTGTGTTATAAAAAACAAGAAAAATAAACCTCAACAAAATCAATAAATGTTAAACTGAGGATGTGGGGGAGGCGCGTGCTGGTTTTTATATGTTCTCTTGTAGGAAAGCCATGGTTTTAGTGGGGGGGGGGGCGGGGGGGGGGGCAGATGGAAAAAAAAATAGACAGTACAGAAGTCGTCTCAAGAGAAAAAGAAATGTTGGTCCGCTGAATACAAGGAAGGCTTGTGTGGCCATCAAAATGCATGAACGGCTACTGCACTAATGATTTCGAGCTGTGTAGATGTAGCGTGTTACCTCCACGCTCGGTTTGTCTGGTTAATATTTGATGACTTGTTTGATAGGAAACGTCCAAAAAAAAAAAAACATCTTTCGTTAAATACAAGTTTTAAAAAAAAACTGGAATGGTAGTCCTTGTGAATTAAATGGGTAAAGACTGGAATGTTCCAGCCATCAAGACTCTGTTTGTATTAAAAAACGCGGTTTTTCTACACATAATGTAGTAGTACATTTTGCGACATAAATATTGCACGCGACCGAAGGAAACCACTGCTGCATAATTTATGACATCATTTCAATGCTCTTTCAAGTGTGCAGTGTATGTAGATGCCCCTCCCCCCCCCCCCCCCCCCCGCACTTTGTCTAAAAAATGGTACACCAGTGAACGCCGGAGCAAGATATTTAGATCCTCAGGCTAATCTATATTTTAGGAAACATTCTGTAGTTATTTATTCTTGCAATATTTTCACAATCGTTTTGGCACTACTTCAGGGCTTCAGTGTCTTCTCCCCCTTTGTGAACTCACTGTTTCCTCGGCCTCGGCCTGAGCATTAACTCTTTATTTAGTTTACTATCCTTCATAATGTCACGTAATTCTCTTATAAACTTATAGTACTTTTTTTTAAAATACGGGTTGAGCTATTGGGGTTTAAATTTTAGGTTTTCCTACTGCATACGATGTAGATAGCGTGGCCAGCTAGATGCTCATCAGTCGCCATCCTGACCTCCCCCCCCCCTCTTTATAGCCTGGTGGATTTAATGATCCCATTCAGACCTACGATGATATGCTTGATAGCTGGGTGTGACGTGGAGAATGATGTCATTATGACGATATTTTCTGACGAGATGACGCAGTAAGCGTCTTGTCACAACTCAACCTTCCCACCCACCCACACGGTCAAACCCCGTTTTCTCCACAACACCATATTATGCCATGTACAGATTCTTCACCGTGTTAGATATCTGCAAATTATTGTGGTCTCCCCCCTCTCCTCTCCCCTCCCCCCCTACCCGCCCTCATTAACTCAGCGGAAGCTGGAAATAAAAGACTTGGATTCTGGATCCTCGAATAATACGCTGGTCGAATTTGATTGGCGGGCCCGGAGTAAGGGAAGGGAGATAATCCTCGGGCCTCGGGGGGGGGGGGGGAATCTTTGGCCTTTAACGGTGTCGGTTCTCTCCCTTCTATTTCAGGGACTGTAACCACATTCTCAGCAGTTGAAAGATAGGGAGTTATTACGACGAGTGCAGTGAATAATATAAGTTTAATGTACATTGTTTTGTTACCTGTGATATGTTCATCTTGATTAACCCTTACAGTCCCGGGCGCGTATATAGCGGAACTGAAGGCAGCATAGATAGAAGTAGGTCGGCACGGGAAGGGTTAACTATTGACATACTGCTAAGCAAGTAGTTTGAAATTCATATATTCCAAGTATTTAATTTTAAAGTAAATAGACATATTCAACTCAGACTAATGTTGGCCGCACAATCCCCTAGTATGCCGTGGCCATAGAAACTGGTGAACGCTGCTTGGATCAATTGGATCCGATGGGATACTTTATTCTGCAGATCGATATATTCCTACGTAACAAATATATAGCATATTCCTGCCTTGCTTAATGCCCGTAAAATATATTCATAGTCCTTCTACCGTAATGTTCATTAAAGTTTAAAGTTGCCATTTAATGTTTTTTTCTATCACAGAACTATTCAAGACAGCAAAAAAAAATGTATGGTCTTGAAACGATTTCCCCCTTTTCAATGCGAAGGGATTTCGTGGCCGTCATATTACCCATCCACCCGGGAGGCAATCGGGTGTGACTATTGGACTGCTAGAACAATAACGTCTTGCCTTATCAGATGGGAACTCTAGACCAGAGGTCGGCAACCTGTGGCACGCGTGCCAAACTTGGCACGCAGAGCGATTTTCATTGGCACGACAATTTCAACGGCAATTCAAGTCTCTTCTACAAAACATTGTGTGCTAGAGCAAAATGAATGTTAAGCTTTAGGCACGCTGAAAGAATTAGAAATCTTACTTCGGCACACCATTATCAAAAGGTTACCGACCCCTTCTCTAGACCATTTGGAGCATGTTTGTGTGTATATTCAATTAGTTACTCGCAAAGCGGTGTGTGTGTCTTTTTAAGGGTGAAGCCGGCTGGTCCAGCGGTTAGTTCACCGGACTGTCAACCAAAAACCCACTGACACGCCGCGGGTTCTATCCCTGCCACCGACGGATCCCTGTCGCCCTGCAGGAGTTTTGGGCCTAGTGGACGTAATAATCTTCTACCTAGAAGGAACGTCTGTAAACTTATAAGATAAGATAAGGGGAGAAGGGATAATTTACAAACAAATATAGATCTAAAGATCTTTAGATCTAAATTCAAATAGATTAGGAATGCTGACAATTTATTAAAAAAATTCCCGTATTTTTCGTCCACTTTGTATAATTTCCGAAGAGATTAAAATGTCAATCTCTCTCTCCGCCGATCGATCTAAGCTTTTCTAAACAGAAGAAAAGAGAAAGAAACAAAGACAGAGAGAAAGAAAGAGAGAAAGAAAGAGAGAAAGACAGCGAGAAAGAAAGAAAGAAGAAAAGATGAAGATGGTCCGTCGTCCCTGCGTGTTGGTGACGTCATCTCCAGCGTCCGTATCGATTTTATTTTTGTGGCCCAAAAACTGACAGCGACAAAAGTGTAATGGCCGTCTTCCGTTTGTGTGTGTGTCTGTGTGTGTGTGTTTGAGTGCCGTCTGAATGTGTAGATCTATGTGTGAGTGGGGGGAGTGGTGCATTAGGCAGGGATTTGAAGAAAAAAATGTAAGGGTCATTAGATATTTTGTATTTTGGAGGCAATTTTAAATAGGTTCCTTTTTTTTAATATAATTTGAAGATTGACTTAAAATAATGTATTATAAAAGTTTAAGGGTTGAGGCCTGAATGGTTTAAAGAGTTTGGAGGGGAGGACAAATTCAATTTGCGAAACGTTTCTAAAAATATTTTCACTCATTGGGAATGCCGAGTAAGCAGTTTAAAAAAAAACACATCTTGATCTGTTCGTACGTATTTGGTATTGAGCCAATGTGTAGTCCAGGGGTCGGCAACCTTTTCATAACAGTGTGCCAAAGTAGGATTTCTAATTCATTAAGCGTGCCAAAAGCCTAAAAGGCATCCTGCTTTAGCAGTCAACTTCTAGTAGAAGTACTTGAAATGCCTTTCTTTGGTAGTCTTCTGCGTGCCAATGAAAATCGCTCTACGTGCCAAATGTGGCACGCGGTGCGTCGGTTGCCGATCCCCGTGTAGTCTATGGAAAGGAATTATTGTATCGTTCATACAGATCATTAGGCTCCTTGCTTTGTTAGAATTTTCCATATTTTGCTACCTTTAATAATTGAAGACGATTGGATGAAAGCTTTTCAATAAATGTTTAGAAATTCGCTAAGAAAGATGAAATTTTGTATTCCATTCTCTTCCATCACCATGCTTATGACCAAGCAGTAGCGCGTTCGGCTGGCGTACCGAAGTTCGTGGGTTCGAATCCTGGTGAAGGCTAGGATTTTTTTTTCCTGGACTCGAGGGTGTCCCCGAGTCTCTACCCTAAGATTAGTTTGGGTAAAGTAAAAGCGCCTGGGCATTGTGCTGGCCACACATCTCCCCAAGTATGCCGTGGCCACAGGAACGGGTCCTGCGGATCAATTCGGTACGTTACTTACAATGTCGTTATGAATCACAATTTAGCTATTCAAACAAAAAACAGATAAATAGTTTTTCTTCCCAGTCAACAAGAAGATCTATAACTCCTGTATCTGTATCTGTATCTGTATATGTATCTGTATCTGTATCTGTATCTGTATCTGTATATGTATCTGTATATGTATCTGTATCTGTCTATGTGTGAGCGTGATAAGCATCATCAATAAGGCCAAGGCCATTAATGAGTAATGAATGTACACATCGTCAAGCCAAACTGAAAGTAGGATATCTCGATCGTACACAGTAAAGAGAATATTAAGATCAATGAATGTCAACATTTAAAAACGAATGTTTATAGCTTCAAGGGTAACTTTTAGGCCCTTGGCACCGAATGAATTAGAAATCCTAATTTGGCACACTGATATCAATTGTCTAGTCGAAGTTGCGATTTCTGCTAAATGGTCTACCAAATACTGTTTGCAAGATGTCACAACAGGGAGATGTAAACTTATTGAACCAATAGTGCCCACAAACGCGGACAAATCGTTAGGATTAGGATTATCTCTTAACACCGCTCAGCACAGGCCGCAATGCAACATCCCCACGAAAATCTATCACATAATCCAGTACGGATGTGAATAGTGAATTGAAAGTTTAAACAAAACTTAAATAGAAGCACTTTCACAACAAAAGTGTAAATAAAGAGGGATTCGCCAAAATTTCGGCTTCACTTTATGCGTGTAGCTGTGTCATTGTGCTCTTTCTCTCTCTCTCTTTGAAAACACATGACGAATTTCCCTAAATTCAAGAATACTAAGATTTGAAGTTTTTCCTGTTTATTTTTCAGATAACTTCTGTTCGTATAAGGTTGAAAAAGAAAAAATGAGATTGAGAATCTTCTCGGATGCTCCAAGATGTCTTCTCTGCCGCCATTTCCTGAAATGAAAAACTGACCAATCGCAGTCGAGCGACGAGTGCCGGAGATCCACGAAGCATGGCGAAGAAATTTACCGAGGGGGAGAAGTGAGTCTTGGTTGTTGTTTTTTTGTTGTTTTTCTTTGTTTTAGACAGTGTTGAACTGGCAGTGGTCTCTGTCCTCCCCTTTGAATTACAAACGTTTGCTATAAATTGACATCTCCTTGTAGGATGTCAAGTAATACTTTTTCGTACATAACAATTATATTTTTTAGAGCATCTGAAGACACACCTAATTGTGCGCTAAAAGCCTGTTAACACGTAGTCTAACAAAAATATCCACTAACAAAAAAAATCAAGGTTAAGCATTTGTTACCAATTCGTTTGCGTGGGCTGTTGTTAATTTAAGATGTGTTAGTGACATCTAGTTCTGACCTACATTTTCAGCACCCCTTACACGGAACTGCAGGTCCAGGAAGACAACCTGCCACCAAAATTATCCAGGTTCAGAACCGTCTTGCTCAACTTTACACAGTACGGTCTCAACTTCATGGTACTTCTACTTAGTGTTGTGGGTGAGTCCATTGTCTTACTTACTGTTGTGGGTGAGTCCATTGTTTTATTTACTGTTGTTCGTGGATTCATTTCTTTATTTACTGTTGTTGGTGAGTCCATTGTCTAACTAAGTGTTGTGGGTGGGTCCAGTGTCTTATTTAATGCTGTGGGTGAGTCCATTGTCTAACTTACTGTTGTGGGTGAGTCCATTGTCTAACTTACTGTTGTTGGTGAGTCCATTGTCTAACTAAGTGTTGTGGGTGAGTCCAGTGTCTTATTTAATGCTGTGGGTGATTCCATTGTCTAACTAGGCGTTGTGGGTGAGTCCATTGTCTTACTTGCTGTTGTGGGCGAGTCCATTGTCTTTACGTGGTTTTGTGGGTGAGTTAAGTACCTCAAACAGCGTAACACGTATGTGATACATAGTATTGTACGGTAATATTATCTCGCATGTTAGCGTGATCAAGATTTCCTTTGATGCCTCTGTTTTTTCAGTGGTGCCTGCACAGGTAGAAAAGATGGCAGGCGGAGCCCACAAAGGCCGTACCATGGGCGGCATGGTAGCTGGAGGAGCAGGTACTTGTGCATGCACTTTTTGTTTTTTTTGTTTTTTTGTATTTTTTTACTGGTGATCCTCCGTATACACGCCCCAACCGTAGGCCCAAAGAAGTTACATCTGGTAAATTACCGGCAGGCTTAAGGGTCGAGCACTTTTTTTTGTCAAGCTTCGAATCCTAGTCATGTCTGAATTTCGGTGTTCCGGATACTAGGTGATGTAATCAGCTGTTTTGAAGCTATATATGTAACTTGACTCGTGGTAATAAAACGCCTGAGTGGTTCACCACAAAATACGCCCCCCCCCCCCACGACTCAAGACTACAGAAAACCATATAATTTTGAGAAACGGTTAACGTGCATTGAGTAAACTCTCTCTCTTCTTCTTCTTCTTTCAGCCGTGACATTTGTGCTCAGCCCGCTGATAGGCATGATTAGTGACAGGACCACGCTGCGCATGGGCAGACGTCGCCCTCTGATGATCGTGGGAACAATTTTCTTGTGGTAAGTTTCTATTGGCACCATAGAGATTCTGGTCCGTTGTTGTGTTCTTTTTTTTCTGGCTCCCATTTCTTTTTTCTTTTTTTTTTTTGGGGGGGGGGGGGTGGGGTGAATTTTCCATTCCGTTTGATTGTTTGTCTTGTGTGAGCAGTTGAAATATGAGCTCTGTGTGTGTACAAACATAACATATAAGGATTAAATATAAATAATTGAGAGAACAAAGGATGTAGGTTGAAAGATGAAAGGTGTACATTGAATGGTGAAAGGTGTATGTTGAAAGATGAAAGGTGTACGTTAAATGGTGAAAGGTGTATTTTGAAAGATGAAAGGTGTACGTTGAATGGTGAAAGGTGTATGTTGAATGGTGAAAGGTGTACGTTAAATGGTGCAAGGTGTATTTTGAAAGATGAAAGGTGTACGTTAAATGGTGAAAGGTGTATTTTGAAAGATGAAAGGTGTACGTTAAATGGTGAAAGGTGTATTTTGAAAGATGAAAGGTGTACGTTAAATGGTGAAAGGTGTATGTTGAAAGATGAAAGGTGTATGTTGAAAGATGAAAGGTGTACGTTGAATGGTGAAAGGTGTATGTTGAATGGTGAAAGGTGTACGTTAAATGGTGAAAGGTGTATGTTGAAAGATAAAAGGTGTACGTTAAATGGTGAAAGGTGTATGTTGAATGGTGAAAGGTGTACGTTGAAAGATGAAAAGTGTATGTTGAAAGATGAAAGGTGTATGTTGAAAGATGAAATGTGTACGTTGAATGCTGAAAGGTGTATGTTGAATGGTGAAAGGTGTACGTTAAATGGTGAAAGGTGTATGTTGAAAGATAAAAGGTGTACGTTAAATGGTGAAAGGTGTATGTTGAATGGTGAAAGGTGTACGTTGAAAGATGAAAGGTGTATGTTGAAAGATGAAAGGTGTACGTTGAATGGTGAAAGGTGTATTTTGAAAGATGAAAGGTGTACGTTAAATGGTGAAAGGTGTATGTTGAAAGATGAAAGGTGTACGTTAAATGGTGAAAGGTGTATGTTGAATGGTGAAAGGTGTATGTTGTAAGATGAAAGGTGTATGTTGTAAGATGAAAGGTGTATGTTGTAAGATGAAAGGTGTATGTTGAAAGATGAAAGGTGTACGTTAAATGGTGAAAGGTGTATTTTGAAAGATGAAAGGTGTACGTTAAATGGTGAAAGGTGTATGTTGAAAGATGAAAGGTGTATGTTGAAAGATGAAAGGTGTACGTTGAATGGTGAAAGGTGTATGTTGAATGGTGAAAGGTGTACGTTAAATGGTGAAAGGTGTATGTTGAAAGATAAAAGGTGTACGTTAAATGGTGAAAGGTGTATGTTGAATGGTGAAAGGTGTACGTTGAAAGATGAAAAGTGTATGTTGAAAGATGAAAGGTGTATGTTGAAAGATGAAATGTGTACGTTGAATGCTGAAAGGTGTATGTTGAATGGTGAAAGGTGTACGTTAAATGGTGAAAGGTGTATGTTGAAAGATAAAAGGTGTACGTTAAATGGTGAAAGGTGTATGTTGAATGGTGAAAGGTGTACGTTGAAAGATGAAAGGTGTATGTTGAAAGATGAAAGGTGTACGTTGAATGGTGAAAGGTGTATTTTGAAAGATGAAAGGTGTACGTTAAATGGTGAAAGGTGTATGTTGAAAGATGAAAGGTGTACGTTAAATGGTGAAAGGTGTATGTTGAATGGTGAAAGGTGTATGTTGTAAGATGAAAGGTGTATGTTGTAAGATGAAAGGTGTATGTTGTAAGATGAAAGGTGTATGTTGAATGGTGAAAGGTGTATGTTGAATGGTGAAAGGTGTAAGTTGAATGGTGAAAGGTGTATGTTGAATGGTGAAAGGTGTATGTTGTAAGATGAAAGGTGTATGTTGTAAGATGAAAGGTGTATGTTGTAAGATGAAAGGTGTATGTTGTAAGATGAAAGGTGTATGTTGAATGGTGAAAGGTGTATGTTGAATGGTGAAAGGTGTATGTTGAATGGTGAAAGGTGTATGTTGAATGGTGAAAGGTGTATGTTGTAAGATGAAAGGTGTATGTTGTAAAATGAAAGGTGTATGTTGAATGGTGAAAGGTGTATGTTGAATGGTGAAAGGTGTATGTTGAATGGTGAAAGGTGTATGTTGAATGATGAAAGGTGTATGTTGTAAGATGAAAGGTGTATGTTGTAAGATGAAAGGTGTATGTTGTAAGATGAAAGGTGTATGTTGAAAGATGAAATGTGTGTTGAAAGATGCCTGTTGAATAGACAAAAATACGCAGATCTATCAATCATTTCTATCAAAATTTAATTTCCTCAACTACCAACACACACAAAAAAGGATTTAAATTTCAATCCTTGTTAAGTTAACATTAACACTGTTGTGCCTTAAAAGGGAGTCAACTCCCTTGGTATCTCTTGATATAAAGATTCTACATTTTATAATAAGTACATTCGTAGTGATGTTGCTACTCTATTTCCAGCAAGTTTGTGACCACAATTTTTTATTTTCCAAGTTGGAATTAACAAAACGAATGCTGTGAGCATGGTAAGGCGACTACGTAATGTAACTTTTATGAAGGTGAATGTATTGGGATAAAAAAAAAATTCCATGAAGGTATTTCGATGGCAGCGCGTTCGGCTGGCGTAGCGAAGGTCCTGGGTTCGAATCATGGTGGAGGCTAGGATTTCTTCCCGGGTATGGAGGGTGTCCCTGAGTCTACCCAGCTCTGATGGGTACCTGACTTTAGTTGGGGTAAAGTAAAGTATACCTTGGCCAAAGAAACTGGTCAACACTGCTTCACCAACCCAGTTGGGTCTGACGGGATACTTCGATGGTGGCGGGAATTTCAAAAAGAAACAATCATGAGCAAACTGTGGTAGACATGGCCATCGGTGAAGGGCATCAAATGATAGAGTTTGATAGTTTGTATACATTATATGCCAATACATCTAGAGGCGAAATCTCATAAGGCAGATTAACTAGACTTAGATGGATTTATGTGGGATATGATACGCCACGGAATATGAAAACAGCTGTTAGGTGTGACAGGGGGAAAGTGAGAGAGGGTGTTGCCTGGGGGGCCCTCCATGGTTTGTAACGCCACAGAGAAAGACGGACATTAGGGTGAAATAGTTGTACAGTTAGTAAGACCTAGTTCGTGGGTGAAAAAAAATCTACAATTACAAAGGGGAAATAATTTGACCGGGTAGTTATGATTACGGTGAAAGCCACCAGCAGTATTGAATCCTGCTTGATTAATTGATAAATAAGTCATTAGAAACAGTTTGTGGTATTGAGACCCCCACCCCCTCAAGACTCTCTAGACTTTAGACCCTCTGCACCCCTCCACTCTGTTGTACGAGCCTATATCCCTCTCTGATTATCGATTAAGAGATGTCAAATAATATCAATGAACAACACACATGGACACACAAAAACTGCGCCCATTGAGACTCAACAGCTGCTATAAATAGCCACGTGACGTCAGACTCCCCGTACCGTGCTTCTTCCGTTTAGGGGCGTACTCTATAATATAAAATTACCGTACTAATTTGGCGGAATACAAGTCCGCTCTCTCGTCTTTTTTTCTTTCCTTTTTTTTTTGACGCTTCGACGTCTGGAAGAAAGCTTTTCCCGCATCCGGTTTTTTTTTCCTTGTGGGCTATAATTGAAAGTCAACGCTAATTGAAGAGAGAACAGAATACATTTCCCGCCTGTCTCTCCCCCGCATGTTTTCGACCAAAAAGAAAAAAAAAACAACGATGGTGCGAGTATCTATTTTTAGATGTGTAGCGAATCAGACCATCAGTCCTCAACCACTTCCCGCGGGCTAGATCCTGTCCGTTGATGTGAAAACTTTCCCTTCAGTGTGCATTGTTTATAAGATACTATGTTCAGTATCCATTACTTACAAGATTACAGACGTTCCTTCTAGATAGAAGATTATTACGTCCTTGGTACATAACTCCCGCAAGGGTGGCAGGGATAGAACCGGGTGTCATCAGGGAGAGTGAGAAGGGGGTGCCATGTTTAGAAACGTTTTTGGACCCCCTGAATTTAAACCAGGGGGCTTAGTCCTTTGTTTGCCACACTTCTTATCAGAAGGTCGCTTTGTTTCAAATCTAAAAAACTAAACATGTTATCAATACAAAAATATTGCCAACTTCTATAATTAATTTTTTTTTTAATTTCGTGTAATTCGTCAACTGCGGTGATTTTTTTGTATGGTGCAGGCTGTGTCTCTGAAATGTATGCCATCATTTTCCCCGTGTCTTTATGTGTCTTAAGATGTCTTGAGACTATAGTCCTTCCTCCTCCGCCTCCCTCCACCCTTGCTACGCTACATTTCGCTTAGTACAGAATGGAAAAGGGATATTTTTATTTGCAAGTCAATCTTATTAGTGGTGAGGGAGTGATAATGCGATTGTGTGGCCAGCAGTATGCACCCCTAGCTGCGCCGCTACACACTATATGCCCACCACATACTGGCTTGTTTGTCTAGACTTTATACTATGACGGCTGTGATAAGTCGGCAAGGCTCAACATGTATATTTATGCGCAGATTCACTCGCAGACTGATTTCTTCCGTTTCACACTCTCACACAAAAGGACTGAACAGACGAGCTGTGGTCAAGTGACAAAACGACAATGATTATTGTGAAGTTAATGTAGAATGGTACTACAACAGTTGTCATGGACATCTATCTTTCATGAGAGATCGATCGAATGCACAAATATCCACAGAGTGGAGTAAAATGAAGAAGTGAAATATCCGCAGATAGTTTAAGCACTGTAGCCAGGCATCACCGTATCCAGGCATCACTGTATCCAGGCATCACTGTAGCCAGGCATCACTGTAGCCAGGCATCACTGTAGCCAGGCATCACTGTAGCCAGGCATCACCGTATCCAGGCATCACTGTATCCAGGCATCACTGTATCCAGGCATCACTGTATCCAGGCATCACTGTATCCAGGCATCACCGTATCCAGGCATCACTGTATCCAGGCATCACCGGTTCGGTTGAAAAGATCGCCCGCTGTCACTAGCGCTCCACAAACATCGCACATTCACACAGCTTTTCAATCCAGCATGTTAGGACTTGACCAAACAATCCAGCAAGTTAGGACTTGACCAAATTATCCAGCAAGTTAGGACTTGACCAAATTATCCAGCAAGTTAGGACTTGACCAAATTATCCAGCAAGTTAGGACTTGACCAAATTATCCAGCAAGTTAGGACTTGACCAAATTATCCAGCAAGTTAGGACTTGACCAAATTATCCAGCAAGTTAGGACTTGACCAAATTATCCAGCAAGTTAGGACTTGACCAAATAATCCAGCAAGCTAGGACTTGACCAAATAATCTAGCAAGTTAGGACTTGACCAAACGACGATCTGGCTGAAGAAAAAAAAGGCTCTATTGTAAAAGTTATCACACGTCTCCAGAAATCGAGTCGTGACAAGAACCGTCTACACTGAGCGCACATCGATCCAACAAAACGCTTGCACTCGATTTAAATGTATTCGCATAATACTAATTGCAACACGGCGCACTAACACAACAATGTGCGCCTACAAGGCTGCGCAAAAGTTTCTCTGCGGCATTGGTAAACTCCATGGCATTTGATATTTAAAAAACCGTTTGACATCCACAATAGTATTGTTGTATTTTTTTTATGTTGCTATTGTTTGTTTATTTTAAATTGGCATTGAACGCAAACTGAAATTTTTTTGTAGTGTTTCAGTTTCAACGGAAATTTTCTACACACAACATATATTTATCAAAGTTACGGAGTTCACCCATTGTGCAACAAAGGGCGTTATCGAAACCCTCTTTTTCAAAAAGCCCTTCCTCCCTCCCCTGTATTAAAAAACAACAATTAGACAACACAATAACCTCCGTTCACAGATAGATTCATCAAATTCTCGCAATTAGTTTTTTAAATAACTAGATGAACTAGATTTCAGATTTTTTTTTCTCTCTCTCCGAAAAACAAACAAACAAACTTACTTGTCGCAAAGATCTCGAAAACAATTTAATTATATTGTTCCTCCCGCCGAGCTTTTGTCGACGGCTCAAATTGGCCAAGGACGCAGGCGACAGTGACATCTACTACATCCCTAATTCTCTGTTAGTTAAACGTTCTGACTTTGCGTCTGCGCGTGTGTGTGTGTATGTGAGTGCGTGTGAGTGCGCATGCCTGTTGTGTGTATGACACGGCGGGGCGACTTAATGAAGAGGTTCAAAAATAGACTCTCCTTGTTTCCACTCGTCTCCACGTCCATTGAATTACGGCCTGGCATTGTTGGAAGACGATACAATTTCTAAAGTTAATGGCTTTAGAAAAATAGGGTCAAGGCGACCATCGCGGCATTTTTCCGCCGAAGTCGTTCTCGACGGCAGTTTATATAGGCCTGGTCGTTTGAATAGAGAGACAGGGGCGTCTACAAGGATGAGCGAGATTAGGCTGGGGGTACCTATAGATGGTGGTTGCATTATATTTGTGTGTGTTAGAAAACAGCTTTAGCCTATATGGTAGAGAAATCAGTTCTATGTGGTATGTAAAGCTGTTCTATGTGGTATGTAAAGCTGTTCTTTGTGGTAGGTAAAGCTGTTCTATGTGGTATGTAAAGCTATTCTATGTGGTTTTGTAAAGCTGTTCTTTGTGGTAGGTAAAGCTGTTCTATGTGGTATGTAAAGCTATTCTATGTGGTTTTGTAAAGCTGTTCTATGTGGTTTTGTAAAGCTGTTCTATGTGGTATGTAAAGCTGTTCTATGTGGTATGTAAAGCTGTTCTATGTGGTATGTAAAGCTGTTCTATGTGGTATGTAAATCTGTTCTATGTGGTATGTAAAGCAGTTCTATGTGGTATGTAAAGCTGTTCTATGTGGTATGTAAAGCTGTTCTATGTGGTATATAAAGCTGTTCTATGTGGTATATAAAGCTGTTATATGTGGTATGTAAAGCTTTTCTATGTGCTTTGTAAAGCTGTTCTATGTGGTATGTAAAGCTGTTCTATGTGGTATGTAAAGCTGTTCTATGTGGTATGTAAAGCTGTTCTATGTGATATGTAAAGCTGTTCTATGTGGTATGTAAAGCTGTTCTATGTGGTATGTAAAGCTGTTCTATGTGTTATATCCCATCGTATACCGTGGCCACAGAAACTGGTGAACGTTGCTTCACCAGCCCTATGATCAGTTTGGTTCGAAGGGGATTTTACAATGTGGTATATAAAGTTGTTCTTTGTGGTATATAAAGCTGTTCTAGATGGTAGAAAAAGCTGTTCTGTATGGCATGTAAAGCTGTGCTATGTGGCATCTAAAGCTGCTCTATGTGGGATATAAAGCTGTTCTAGTTGGTATATAAAGCTGTTCCATGTGGCATAAAAAAGCTGTTCTATGTGGTATATAAAGCTGTTCTTTTTGGTTGAGAACGTAGTAAATTTTGGAACGCATGGTTGAAATCCGATTGACCAGAGTTGCCTAGTAGCAGAAAACATGTAGACTGTTTTGTCTCTCTCGATATCTGTCTCTTTTAGTTTTCTCTCTACACTTTCTCTGTTCACTCTCTCTCTCTCTCTCTCTCTCTTTCTCTCTCTTTCTCTCCTTTTCTCTGTAAATTTTCTTTTTGAAGTATTTCTGTTAGTTTTTGTCCTTCCTTTTCTCCCCCCATTCCACTCTTTGTATACGTAATCTCTTTGTGTTTCTCCGTCGCATCCTGTCTCAAACTATCTTTCTCTCTAACTCTCCACAATTAGTCTATTTCTCCGCTTCAGTTTTATTCTTTCCTCATCCCAATCTCTCCACGTGGCTGTGTTTCATTCTTTGTTTTCTTCTCACCGTCTTCCCGTACATTACCATTGCCTGTGTCTCTCTGATTGGTCCTTCATTTTACACACACACGCAAGCACTCAAACACAATCTATCATCCAGAAATACGTTGTTTGATGTTGTCGTCTTGTTTTTCTTGTTTGTTTTTCCTCTATCTGTTCATTTCTACCCGCTTAACGAAAAGTTTGGTTTGTTTTGTAAATGACGCCAGTCACTATCGAACAGAGAACGGAACTGTGACTTTGTGATCTGCCATCGAGTTAAACCTTTAATGATATTAGCGGGAAGTCTGGAATAAGAAATCAATACCTTAAACAGGAAAATGCCAAGTGACAAAACAAAGTATTAGTCAGTAAAAAAATCAACAACGACTAAACACAAAGAAGAACAAAAAACAAAGAATACTAAAAACAAAGAATAATAAAAACAAAGAATAATAAAAACAAAGAAACAAAAACAAAGAATTATAAAAACAAAGAATAATAAAAACAAAGAATAATAAAAACAAAGAATAATAAAAACAAAGAAACAAAATCAAAGAATAATAAAAACAAAGAAACAAAATCAAAGAACAATAAAAACAAAGAATAATAAAAACAAAGAATAATAAAAACAAAGAAACAAAAACAAAGAATAATAAAAACAAAGAATAATAAAAAAACAAAGAATAACAAAAAAAGAATACTGAAAACAAAGAATAATAAAAACAAAGAAACAAAAACAAAGAATTATAAAAACAAAGAATAATAAAAACAAAGAATAATAAAAACAAAGAATAATAAAAACAAAGAAACAAAAACAAAGAATTATAAAAACAAAGAATAATAAAAACAAAGAAACAAAATCAAAGAATAATAAAAACAAAGAATAATAAAAACAAAGATTAATACAAACAAAGAATAATAAAAACAAAGAAACAAAATCAAAGAATAATAAAAACAAAGAATAATAAAAACAAAGAATAATAAAAACAAAGAATAATAAAAACAAAGAAACAAAAACAAAGAATTATAAAAACAAAGAATAATAAAAACAAAGAATAATAAAAACAAAGAAACAAAAACAAAGAATAATAAAAACAAAGAAACAAAAACAAAGAATAATAAAAACAAAGAAACAAAAACAAAGAATAATAAAAACAAAGAATAATAAAAAAACAAAGAATAACAAAAAAAGAATACTGAAAACAAAGAATAATAAAAACAAAGAAGAACAAAAAGCACCTTTATGGAGTTGTTCTATATCGATTGATAAACTTGAAGACAAATAACCTGGGCTGTTTTGTTTTTCTTCTCTTCTTCTCTTTAGAATAGAAGCCAAAAATAATTAATGAATTCTTCATGTAGCTGATAGGAATTGATAGGATGAAAATAATATGCCCGAAATGTTTCGGAGATGTATTGATTCAGAATGTAGATGATGTTATATCTAGAATCTATTTGTTGTTTTGTTGATGTTGCTTTTTTTGTTTTAACGTTAAGGTGGAGTGACATCTAGTGTATTTCTATGTTATGATCATAAGTTAATTAGATAAGTCCAGTCTTTGTTCGGCGCTGGGTCATAATTATTACTATTTTGTGTGTGTGTGTGTGTGTAAAAGTCTCTGCTTTATTTATATTCCTTTCCTATGTAACAAAAAATAATGCATCGTTAAAACTGTTATAATTTGAACTCTTTTTTTTGTTTGAGACCACATGTTCTTTGATGATTCTATTTGAAAATATTTTTCTATGACCTTATCGCCGCCTTGTCCTTATTGTTTATCAAAAACGTAAAACAGAACCTAATGTATATACTACGTGTTTATATATACTACGTGTTTATATATAATACTACTTTTGTTTTTGTGCTTATATACACAACACGTATTTGCCTGTGTCTTTTGTTTCAGTTCTGGCCTCCTCGGCATGGCACTCAGCGCCCCACACATTAACGAGTAAGTATATGAAATGCACTTTGTGTACTACGAATGAAACAATCACTACCAGTGCACTACCAAATAAACAATTAAGTATACATATAGCTCAGTGCACAATGAATTAAATAATCAAGTATATAGATCAGTGCGCTGCGAATTAAACGTATAATATAGCTTAGTGCCCTACAAATGAAACAGTAAATATACCGTTGGTGTAGCTTCAGTTGTGTGTGTCCTTGGGTGACTATCATTATTTCAGCTAAAACAGAGGCGTTTCCCCGGACAGCTTAACAAGACAATAGTTTTGTGCGTTATCGCAAGGACTCCACGGACAATTCGCCCCTACATTCACTGCCCAAAGAGATTCTATGGTCTTAGAACTGCATTTATAAAAAAATGCTAAACCCTTAAAGTCTAACACACGATCATCAACTACACAAATTATTCCTCCATTTAATTAGTATCTATAGCAATAGGTGTACGTATTCGATTTTGAGACATTTTTTAAATGCATGTCATTTATTTATAAATGTATAGTATAACAAGTTTTTCTTCTCAATTTTTTGCCCTCGCCAATGAGCTCGCCTGAAGATGTGAAATGTTTTTCGTCCTCAGGTACAACCCTGACGGCGGGGCGGTAAACGCCAGTGATCAACCGGAGACCCCGTACAGCAACAACGAAACCATCGGAGACATCTTCCTGCTGAAGAATGTCGAGGCGGACAAAGAGGTGATTATAGTGGGACACCAAGTGTCCCTTTATCTGTGCTAGGGATTTTGACATCTAAAAGACCTGCCAACCCTTCCGATTTTCTCGGAATTTTACGGATTTTTGACCCCTAATTCCGACATTCCGACAAAGCCCTTAAAATTCCGATTTTAGGCAATTTTTTTTTTAAATTATTTTTTCGTCCGGACTGTCGATAATATTAAAAATCCGAAACCAAGCAGAAATGAGCTAGCCCGGACATGTTACTTTCGTTTTTGCCACTCCCGTTATTTTTCATTATACTGTAGGCCTAGGCCAATATTTTGATAGCCAAACCTGGTTGTTACAAAACTATTTCGTGTTAAAACATGGCCGCCAAAGTCCGATTACAACTTTTTTTCATAAAAAAATGTAGCCATTTAAAAAATAATCTGATATAAAAAAAACAACAACAACATACAAAGAACGAATCTCTAGGACTAGGCCTACCGATGCAATGCCATATTCATATAAACCAGCCATATTAATGATTAGGCCTACCGAATTACCGGTTATTGCATTTGAAAAAAATATAATTTTGCGTGACATCAGATTTTCTTGGAAAGCGAAACATTTTTAGCTCTAGGCCTACATCTCTTTACTATAAATGTAAACGCATGTTACTCTTTTAGTGACCATTGAAAAACAAAATAGGAATCGGCCTAATATAAGACGAAGGAAAATACATTTTTTTTGGCCAGAATAACTACGGAAAATATTATATAAACAATACCTGGGCCTAGCCTATAGCATAAGTATATTTAGCCTATCATGTTGCTCACACCTATCTAGTACTAGGTTATAGGTATGGGAGTATAGGCCATGTACGGTATAAATATGTTTAGGCCAGCTACTAGAATTTTTAGTAGGCCTACTAGTACTAGTTACTATTACTATTTAGGCCTTCTACTAGGCTATAGACCATAAGTTCTCAACGGGGGCGATATCGCCCACCGGGCGGCGGTGGGAAGCTTTAGGGGGGCGCTGACATTCCCGGGGGCGATTGGGGGGCGGTGAAGGGCAAGTGGGCGGTAGAAACGTACCAGATATATTTTAACACCTCAGCTATTTGAATCGATTAGTTTTTGGAGGATGAAATGTGATGTAAACGCTATTGCAAGTGCTTATTATATTAACCCTTACAGTCCCGGGCGCGTATATAGCGGAACTGAAGGCAGCATAGATATAAGTAGGTCGGTACGGGAAGTGTTAATAAAAAATAGGAATCGCGGTGACTTTTCGATGAAGAAGGGATATTTGGCAAATATGGCGTGCGGCCAGCTGGTCCTGTAGTTGGTTCACCGGACTGTCAACCCTGCTGACCGACCCCTGTCGCCATAACATCTGCTAATTAATGATATTTTGATCTCAGTTTAACCGAGTTGTCCTTAATGTGTTTAAGACCGTCATCGACGAATTGTGAATATTGTTAAGCGGTATTGATAAATAGTGATTGTACAAACTGGGTAGTTATTGTAATGCTTGAAAATATACATATATATTTTTTAGTTATATAATATTTATATAATTTTGAAATACTTTTTACAGTTTGATCATTTCAAAGTTATAAATTGTAAACCATTTATTTGTTATAAAAGAAAAAAAAACAGAAATATTAGCTAAAAATAAAATGGGCTAATTATTTCCTTATCTCCCTTTAAAAAAAAATGTTGCCACATTTGATTCAATAGTGATGCCGAACAAGTTCTGTTTTGTAATATAAGAAATATTACTGATTATTAGACCTAAGGCTTTTGCAACCAAAATTGAAACGAAAATAGAGAAATTGATAGCAACACACCAGGCAAACGATTCACATTAATATTGATTTATTGAAACTTTTTGTTAAGGCAATTTTTTTATCTATTAATTCTTACAATATGTTTCCATTTCAGTTTTCCTTAAAGATAATTAATCACACAAAAAGTCTAGTCCGCCTAAAAAAAAATTGTGGAAACTATAGTCCAGATGGGCCGAAGGGCGGGGGGAGTGGGCGCTAAAAGAAAGTTGGGGGGGGGGGCGGTGAGCGGAAAAAAAAATATAAAAGGGGGCGGTGAGCCGAAAAAGGTTGATAACCTATGCTATAGACTATAGTACTATAGACTAACTATAACCTATAGTATAGGCCTAGAGCCTTTATAACAGTTTTTAGCTTTATAGCTTGGCCTATTGATTTTCTTTAAAGTTAAAGCCACAGATATTAATTAAACTTTAAACTAATTACATGGACATTAATAACAAACAATAGTAATTATATTCCTTCTTGCGTTGGATACTTTATAATGGATATGCACACAGTATTAATTGTTTGTTTTAATCCCCATTTTGAGTGTACGGCATTATGGTATTGTTAGTGTTTTTGGTTTTTTTTGTTACATTTTTACCACAATTTGTATGCGTGTGATTGTATGCGTGTATCTAGCATTAAGTAACGTAACACTTTCCAGTTTTCCTCTTTTACACATTATTTAGTCATTGCTAAACAAAGTATCTCTTTTCTTTGTGTTACAAAAGTTTGTTACAAAAGTGTGTGCCACGGCGCCATGTGAGCATTGGCATCTTTAGAGGATCTCCGCGGAATATCGCAAAGGCTTTCAGACGTTGTTTTTTTTTCTTTTGCTTTCCATTTGAGCGCGTGAAATATGTTATCTTGGGCTTTTACTTATAGAAAGGGTGCTACGTGAAAACCTTACTACAAAAACAAGGCTGCGAGAGAGGAAAATGTCTGAGAACCTGTCTGGTGTAGCAATGTCATTAAAATACTCAATTTGTCTCTGGGTGCGTTATTAAGTTGTATCAGCATCATTGCCAGTCACCTCCAGCTGGAGATCTCCAGCGTCCTCTAAGCTGAGTCATTTTTTCTAGTTTTTTGCAGTTGTAACCCATCTTTGCGGTGTCTGCCTTAAGGTCGCGCCGCCTGGCATTTCTTGGCAAGGCGGCCTCTTTTCCGCTTGCCTTGGGGTGGGGGGGGGGAAGGGGGTTCAACTTCACTGCTTGCCTGGTGACGTTGGCTAGGTGTTTTGCTTAAGTTGTCCATTATCTCCTCTTTCTGATGTCTACTTCAATAGAAAGTTGACAGGGGTGTTTTTTTGCCAAAAGTCGGTGTTGGTTATGGTGTCGGGCCAGCGGATCTGGCGCATTAGTCTGAGGCAGCTGTTTACGAGGTTGGGACTTTGCAGCTGGGGTGTTTTAGACATCCTCCATGTTTCTGCACTATACTTATTAAGTTGTACAAAGTTAAAACTGTCTGCGATATTGTGTGCGCATGCGCAGTTAATAGGTGGACATTACTTAGTGTGTCGTAAGTCGACTTTTTGTTATTGTTGGTTTCTATTCAAATACCACCTGCCAAGCCATTTGCTTTTGCACCTTTTGTTTTTTATAATCCTGACAGCTTCACTGTGAGGTGGACCTAGTTGAGCGACGGTGCCTGCCGTTCCGGGAAAACGTCACCCACGTGGAGCCGCCCCCGCGAAAGTCGCACGACTTCGGCAACGTCGCCGGCCACGCCCAGGGGGTGGTGCTCCCGAAAGACCTTGACCGGAGTGAGGTGGAGATTGAGACGTCAGGGAATCTAGGTCAGTTGATATGTATTGTGGAGGTCAACTCTAGGCCTACACGGGTTTGGAGGACAACTCTAGGCCTACACGGGTTTGTAGGACAACTCTAGGCCTATACGGGTTTCGAGGACAACTCTAGGCCTACACGGGTTTGTAGGACAACTCTAGGCCTACACGGGTTTGTAGGACAACTCTAAGCCTGCACGGGTTTGGAGGACAACTCTAGGCCTACACGGGTTTGGAGGACAACTCTAGGCCTACATGGTTTTGGAGGACTACTCTAGGCCTGCACGGGTTTGGAGGACTACTCTAGGCCTACACGGGTTAAAATGTATAAGAAATATTGTCGACAACAAACCTTAGTGTAAATTGAATGGGTAAAAACAAAGTGCACCCCCCGCCTTTACTTTTACTGTCCCTGAGCCTTGGTTATCCACATAGACGCTGGTTGACTCTGCACTCTCGCAACAAAGAAACACTGGCGGATGTGCCACCCCCTCCTCCCTTTCCCCCCACACGGATGGGAACCCGAACCCTATTGAGCGAATCCAAGTTTTTTAATTTTGTTTTTTGTTTGTACAAAATATATCTATACCTTCTTCTTCCCCTTTCCAGTTTTGTATAGGCCCATACATACATCCAAGGGTAACAATTTCTCTCCATGTATATCACTAAAGTGAGCATCTCTTCTCTTACGAACAGAGTTGATCTATAGGGCAGCTTTTCACACGTTTCTTCGGCATCATCAAGGGCCAGCACAGCGCTCAGCCGCCTTGCTTATCCCCAACCATTTGACAGTTACTTCTCGACTTCTCACACCATAAGCTGGGTGGTCCAGCGGTTAGTTCACCGGACTGTCAACCAAAAACCAACTGACACGTCGCGGGTTCTAGCCCGGCCACCGGCGGATCCCTGTCGCCCTGCAGGAGTTTTGGGCCTGTAAACATATTTGCGCCAGCAGGCAGCATTGTGTTTACAGAGCGCACTGAGCATGCTGAAATAGCATGGATAGAAGCGCTATATAAGTAACCAATTTTATTTTTTATTTATAGACTCACGGAAACCCTACAGACTCGGGAATAAGTTCATCGCCTTCACCAGGATTCGAATCACTTACCTTCGAGACGACAGAAGAGCGTGCTACCACTGGGCCACCACGTTACCACGTATATAGTTCAGAATGCAGTACTTGGCACGATGGCTGGCATACCGAAAGCCCTGGGTTGGACTCCTGGTGAAGGGTATTGCTCCGGAATAAGGAAAAAGACGGCTGGGCAATGTGCTTCTCACACAATTCCCTAGTATGCATTGGCCGCGGAAACCTATGAACGCTGCTTTGCCGGCCCTTTGGATCAATTAGGCCCGATGGGGTTACTTGACTTATTTTCAGAGTGCAGTAATCACACAAATATATCAAAGTATATTAAAGTACTTTTTGAGACATACAAAGAATGAAGAAAAAACATAAAACGTGTCTTTTCTCTTCCTGTTTCACAGAAAGTGACTTTTCTCTTCCTGTTTCACAGAAAGTGTCTAATCTCTTCCTGTTTCACAGAAAGTGTCTTTTCTCTTTCTGTTTCACAGAAAGTTTCTTTTCTCTTCTTGTTTCACAGAAAGTGTCTTTTCTCTTCTTGTTTCACAGGTCTGTACGTGGTGTTCTTTCTACTGGTCATCTCCTCCCAGGCCACGATAGCGGTGCCATTCAACGCCCTGGTGGCCGATAAATCTCACCCATCACAGAGAGGTAACTTAAATGTTGTTTTCTTTTCTGAGTCTACAATAACTTGTATTTATTAGATTTTTAAGGTTTACTGAAATTGTATAATATTAAAATTATTCCTTGAGAATCGGCACAGCAACTGATTCTATTGTTACTATCATTTTATTATCATTTTCAAATCTCCCAAAATATTACAATATTGACAAACAATGGATTCGATGAAATGCTGATAATAATAACAAACACATTGCCCTCGATGCATTATGTAGGTCTGACATAATCTATCTCTATATCGTTTCATGTAACATGACACTAACATCATAAGTCAAGACAGACAGCTAAAATAAATGTCATTTACGTCACTGTATCTCCCCCAGGCTTCAACTCGGGCGTCATGGGCGCCATGATTCTTCTGGGAAACGTGTCTGGCGCCATTGCAGGAACCGCATTTACTGTAAGCCATGGTTTTATTTTTGTCTTCAATTCAACTGTTTATTAGACCTGTGTCGTGTGTGTGTCACGTGATATCTGTTTCTATTTGTAATCTCCCCCCCCCCCCCAGGCCGTTTCTTAAAGGTAATTAGCAACAAGATCAAAGAAATTAACATAACAGAATAATAAATAATAGGCTATTCTAAAAAAAAAACGACAACGGACAAATATACAGACAAGCTGAGAAAAATAAACCAAAAGAATAAACAAACAAGTAAACAACATAAATTCTGGAACGGACAAAAGACATTATAAAAAGAACAATAACACAATAACAATAAGCAAGCAGATAAAAATAACAATTTGAAAATGTACAAAGAAAGTATAAACAAAACAAGACAAGATGAAACGAGCACAAACCAAGAAGAAATTTTTAAAAATAATAAAGAAATTAGATATGCAATATGACATCATATTTAGTTGAATTACTTTGTTTTCGGGAAGACCCATTTTTTTATGATCTGTATAGATACAATTATTGAATTCCTATCTAATATTTCTTTTTTAACTTTATTCCTACACAATGGAATTCCAATATGTACACTTTACTTATGTTCGAGAGAATATGCTGTCATATTTTGTGTGTAACACAATTTTTTTTTTCAAAAATATTTCTTGTCGTCAGCTGTATTTTGTAAGATCAAAGCGTTCAACAAATCGCCCTGCGTCATCAAAAAATATCTTCCTTAAAAGAAAGATTTATAAAAAAGGAGACATTTATTTTTTAATCACCGAGATGAATAACTTTTTTTTTTATCTTTCACGTAAAATTTTTTTTTAGTTCGCATGATTTTATTTTTATCTGAAATTTTTATTAAAAAGTTGTTTTAATGTATTTCCTGTGAAATGTCGAACTAACATTGAGAAAAATTAAAAGGTTGGGGGAGAGGTGGCGAAAAACATATAAAGAGAGAAGGATAGAGAGAGGAGTGAGGCTTATAGAGAGAGAAATATAGAAAATAAAAGAGACAGATTAAGAAAGAGAGCGAGAGAGAAAAGAAACAAAAATAGAATAAACTGAATTAAATGTAGTGCATTCAGGCGCATTCCATTATTTTTTAAAATCTGCCGGCTTGGAAAATATTCTTGACAAGTTCTCATGTCTATTTGTCTATTTGTTCACCCTTCAACCCAGATATGGTCTCGAAAAGGAATCGGTAGGCCCTATTTAGACAAAATATATGGCTTTAAAAATATATACACTGAATATAAAAAAAAGAAATTATAAAAAAATATTTTCTTAAATTCAGGACAAGATCAATACACACACACACTTTAAAATTCCTTTTATATTGGAAGTTGAGAATGTTTATAATAGTATTAAAATGTTAAATGTTAAAATGTTGTAATGTTAAAAATAGTAGCGTTTAAATATAGAAGCGTTTTAATATAGTAGCGTTTAAAAATAGTAGCGTTTAAAAGTAAAGTAATTAATACAGTAGCGTAGCTAGATGAGGGGGAGGGGGGTCCAAATTAGAAAGTCCCCTGGGGGGCCCCTAAAGGAGTGTCAGAATTTTTTTTCTCATGTCATAATGTCGAATGTCAAAATGCATGGGCCCCTAAAGAGGCCAAGCTCCCCGGGCCCCCAAATCCCTAGGAACGGCACTGAATTAATAGACATCCTAGCACTTTGCGAAGCATGTTACTGACTTATTCAAACTTGTTTCCCCTTTATGACGTCACGAATTCTTAATGGCGCTAGAAAGTAGGACAAGCAAACGAGGCATAGAGTCTAAATCATGAAATAAAATTCAGCGAATGCTATTGACTTGTTGATGATATAATATATATTAGCGTGCTCAGTATGCTCTGTTTCACGATTGTGAGGTTTCATACACTGATCTATACAAAAAATTAATTATGCCCGGAAACAATATTCTTGACGTAAAAAAAACGGCCCGCTATTGTTATAATGCTTTCACTTATCTATAAAATTATATTTAATAAACACTGACCTGTAAATACATTTCAAGTGACTTGGCTTCCTTTTTATAGTATAGATATGTTCTAATTTTATGTGGTTTATTCTTATAACTCGGTTAAACCGATAGTGTATACAGTATATAAAAATGTGGTTTCGCTTGCATCATTAGGCAAGTAAAGTGAAGTATCCCGTCGGATGCTAGGGGATTGTGTGGCTAGCACAATGCCTAACCACATTTACTTAACCACAACTAAAGTCAGGTACCCAGTGCCTATCAGAGCTGGGTAGGCTCAGGGACACCATCCAGACCCGAGAACAAACCCTAGCCTTCACCAGAATCCGAACCCAGAACATTCGGTATGCCAGCTGAACGCGCTGCCGCGCAACCACCGTGCTCCATACCAATATACATTTATTAAAGAGTCTATATTTATTAAGTCTATATCCATGAAGTCTATATCCATGAAGTCTATATCCATTAAGTCTATAGCCATTAAGTCTATATCCATTAAGTCTATATCCATGAAGTCTATATCCATTAAGTCTATAGCCATTAAGTCTATATCCATGAAGTCTATATCCATGAAGTCTATATCCATTAAGTCTATATCCATGAAGTCTATATCCATGAAGTCTATATCCATGAAGTCTATATCCATTAAGTCTATATCCATTAAGTCTATAGCCATTAAGTCTATATCCATTAAGTCTATATCCATGAAGTCTATATCCATTAAGTCTATAGCCATTAAGTCTATATCCATGAAGTCTATATCCATGAAGTCTATATCCATTAAGTCTATAGCCATTAAGTCTATATCCATTAAGTCTATATCCATTAAGTCTATATCCATTAAGTCTATATCCATTAAGTCTATATCCATTAAGTCTATATCCATTAAGTCTATATCCATTAAGTCTATATCCATTAAGTCTATATCCATTAAGTCTATATCCATTAAGTCTATAGCCATTAAGTCTATAGCCATTAAGTCTATAGCCATTAAGTCTATAGCCATTAAGTCTTTAGCCATTAAGTCTATAGCCATTAAGTCTATATCCATTAAGTCTATATCCATTAAGTCTAAATCCATTAAGTCTATAGCCATTAAGTCTATATCCATTAAGTCTATATCCATGAAGTCTATATCCATTAAGTCTATAGCCATTAAGTCTATATCCATGAAGTCTATATCCATGAAGTCTATATCCATTAAGTCTATATCCATGAAGTCTATATCCATGAAGTCTATATCCATTAAGTCTATATCCATTAAGTCTATATCCATTAAGTCTATAGCCATTAAGTCTATATCCATTAAGTCTATATCCATGAAGTCTATATCCATTAAGTCTATAGCCATTAAGTCTATATCCATGAAGTCTATATCCATGAAGTCTATATCCATTAAGTCTATAGCCATTAAGTCTATATCCATTAAGTCTATATCCATTAAGTCTATATCCATTAAGTCTATATCCATTAAGTCTATATCCATTAAGTCTATATCTATTAAGTCTATATCCATTAAGTCTATATCCATTAAGTCTATATCCATTAAGTCTATATCCATTAAGTCTATAGCCATTAAGTCTATAGCCATTAAGTCTATAGCCATTAAGTCTATAGCCATTAAGTCTATAGCCATTAAGTCTATATCCATTAAGTCTATATCCATTAAGTCTATATCCATTAAGTCTAAATCCATTAAGTCTATATCCATTAAGTCTATATCCATTAAGTCTATATCCATTGAGTCTATATCCATTAAGTCTATATCCATAAAGTCTATATCCATAAAGTCTATATCCATTAAGTCTATATCCATTAAGTCTATATCCATTAAGTCTATAGCCATTAAGTCTATAGCCATTAAATCTATAGCCATTAAGTCTATAGCCATTAAGTCTATAGCCATTAAGTCTATAGCCATTAAGTCTATATCCATTAAGTCTATATCCATTAAGTCTATATCCATTAAGTCTATATCCATTAAGTCTAAAGCCATTAAATCTATAGCCATTAAGTCTATGGCCATTAAGTCTATAGCCATTCCTGTATTTTTTAAATCGGTGGTTTGATCCAAAATGTAAATGGAAATCATGTACTATTTTTTTTATTGTCGCTTAACTCAGTGCGCGAATGACAATTGTGCTTGAGAACAAATGGTTCTTTAATATTGTTTTAAAAATATTGTGAAAAACGGAATTTATGTCATTAAGTCAAATTTACATGTGTTTGGATCAATAAAGTAATCTTGTCTTATATTATCTTATCTTATCTTATCTTGCTTTCATCTTGTTCTTTGTTAATTTTTTTCGTTATTTGATTTTTTATTTGTTTTGTATTGTTTTGTTTTGTTTGTTGCAGCGTCTAGGCGTGCTTCCAATGTTTGGCATCATCATAGCTGTCCTGCTGGTGTCCATCTTTATTTCTCTGGTCAGCACGACCGAGACCGTGCCCAAGGCTGCGGAGAACCTGGAGCCTGTCAGTGAGTACACGGTAGTGAGTGCCTCTGTGACAGTTGTCACACAGCTGCATTCACACACATACACACACATTCACATACATACAAACACACACACACATACTCACATACACACACATACACATACATATAAACGCACACACATACTCACACACACACTCACATACACACACATCCACACACACACTCACAAACGTACTCTTGGGCTAGGAGGACACTCCAAAAGTCACACCTGACCTAGCAAGACACACATGAATAGAACACACAATCTAGTCGGACAAATTTTTAGACATAATTAAACATGACCCAAAAACACACGTTTTTTGTCTAAATCCAATATATGCATTATTTGTTTGAATAATTGATTTTCAGTCGAAAAATTTCCAACGTACCCCAAAAACTAAATTGTTTTTGATAATTATTTCCCCTTGAAAAACAGGAAAATAATTCTCTTCATTTAGCGGTTGGGGTGGGGTAGGGCTAAAAAATTGTGATATGATATAATGTGTTGTCATCGGCAACGAGTCTATGTCCCAGGTTTCCGCTCGATAGGATAACGGGAATCGGGGTCAATTAAACTAATTATCCTGGGTGTCAATAGAAAACGAAAAGGGAGTTAATATAAAGGATTTAAAAAAAAACAATCACTCGTGTAAAACTTTCTCTATTAAAAACTCACGTTCGAAATGATATGTTTACTTTTCTTGCCCAGGTTGTAGGTTGATATTTGTTGGCTTCTGGCGACCCCTTAAAGGTGAGTCATGGTTTATGTATGATAATTGGCAGGTGAACCATTTTATAGTACTTATGTATGTTTCAGATTTATACATACGTTAAAATTGGACAGTGTATTCTGTAAGGTTTAGACTTTTCTGTATATAATTGACTTTTCTGTACGTTTTATACTTTTTTTGTGTTTAGACTTTTCGATATGTCTGTATGACTTAGACTTTCCTGTATGTTTTAGACTTTTCGATATGTCTGTATGACTTAGACTTTCCTGTATGTTTTAGACTTTTCGATATGTCTGTATGACTTAGACTTTCCTGTATGTTTTAGACTTTTCGATATGTCTGTATGACTTAGACTTTCCTGTATGTTTTAGACTTTTCGATATGTCTGTATGACTTAGACTTTCCTGTATGTTTTAGACTTTTCGATATGTCTGTATGACTTAGACTTTCCTGTATGTTTTAGACTTTTCGATATGTCTGTATGACTTAGACTTTCCTGTATGTTTTAGACTTTTCGATATGTCTGTATGACTTAGACTTTCCTGTATGTTTTAGACTTTTCGATATGTCTGTATGACTTAGACTTTCCTGTATGTTTTAGACTTTTCGATATGTCTGTATGACTTAGACTTTCCTGTATGTTTTAGACTTTTCGATATGTCTGTATGACTTAGACTTTCCTGTATGTTTTAGACTTTTCTGTATGTTTTAGTCTTTTTGTATGTTTTCTATGTTCTTTTTTTTTTCTCCTTCTCTTTCTAAAACTAGAACATGATTTCCGCTGGGTTTTCATCACCAGATTTTTGATGCAGCAAGGAGTAGCTACCATAACTGGGTAAACATGTAAATACATTACACTAATAACAACTACCAGTGCACTTGGCTGTTGTATGGGTGGCCGAGTGGCAGCGCGCTCGTGTGGCGTACCGAAGGTCCTGGGTTCAAATCCTGTTGAAAGCTGTGATTTGTTTTCTCCCTGGTCCTGGAAGGTGTCTTCCCTGAGTCTACCCAACTTTGGTGTGTTATGGGGTGGTGGTGAGTAAGGCGGATGGGCATTGCGCTGGCTACACATTCCCTTCGTATGCCCTGGCCACAGAGACCTGCAGTTGAACGCAGCTTCAAAAAGCACTATAGATCTTATTGGCCTGAAAGGGTTACCGTACCTACTTTTACTTAGGCTACTTAAAATTACTTTTACACCATGAAAAGGTAGAGAGACGGGGAGTTATATGGCGACTTGGCAACACTGAGTAGCACACGCGTGTTTGTTCTCTGAGACTTTAAGAGAGCAGCCTGAGTAGCACACGCGTGTGTGTTCTCTGAGACTTTAAGAGAGCAGCCTGAGTAGCACACGCGTGTTTGTTCTCTGAGACTTTAAGAGAGCAGCCTGAGTAGCACACGCGTGTTTGTTCTCTGAGACTTTAAGAGAGTAGCCTCTGCTCGCTGTCCCCACTTTAGTCCGGTGACCTAACGAAGACAGGAAAAGTCTGAAAGAAGACAGTGTAGCCATGGAGTGAACAATGAACAATATTTATTTGCCACAAAGTACATAAGTACAACACCGGCATATTCAAATACATAATTAGAATATTATAACATAGGTAACTAATATAAAATGTTACCAAATAATAATAATAACAATAAATCAGTATAAGATATCATAAAAGAAAATGCAAGGGGGATAATTCAATTTAAGATACGATAAAAAATAAATAATAACATAGAAATACAATGAAATGTGATAACACACTGTTTATAGATCTATCTCGCACTTTTCTTATCAGATCTTAATGCACAAGAACACAAATCAAAATGAAGGTACCTTGAGTCAAATGATCTTTTTCTATTTATTTATACCTATTGTTGATCTCTGACCTCGCCAGATTCCTAGAGTACTGGCTGAACGACATGGTGCCTCTGCCCAACTGTTGGAGTTCCGCGACATCCGTGGCGCTGCTGCTCCTTCCACTGCTCTTTGCTGCAGCCGCCAGGTCAGTGGCTTCCCCACCACTACAGATTATTGTCTTAATATCTGGCCTGGTATCAAACCTCCACGCCATTAAATTGTGTGTGTGTGTGTGTGACAAGACCGATAAACTTAAATAAAAAGGGAAATATCAATACCGCAGACGTATTTCCAGGGAGAATAAAATATATAATACACGAGATTATGGTTAGAACCTGGGTATATGGATATGATATGGGTATATATATATGGGTATATATATGTAACATATAGGTAGAGATAGGTAATTCTTAGTAGTAGAATATATAAATGAAATATGTCAGTGTCTCCCCTGCTGACATTAATTTATGTAAACAAAACACTATTTAGCATCAAAGAATGCGCACATACTTTTTTTATTGCCACTACCTCACTAATGATTTTTAAAAAAATAATGTCCAGTATCTAGCAATGTTTTGAATTCAAACCAGAATCAAAAGCTATTCCTTCATTCTCCCCCCCCCTTTTTTTTTACCCTATAAAAAAAAACATCCACAAAATGACCAAATTTGCACGATCTCACCAGAGTATGGGTAAAAAGACATAGACTTGCATTAAATTTTGCATAGTCTGAAAAACATATTTTCATATAAGTTTTTTTAATTTGAGTTTTTTGTTTGTCATACGCATTTGAAGTTGAGAGACCACTGAATTCTTTTTACTGTGGTGTAAAAGTGTGTGTGTGTGTGTGTTTGGTCGTATTGAATGCGCGCGCATGCAAGATTCTATGCGCGAAAGGTCAAAAATTGTCATCGTCGTCGTCTGCCTGTCGTCTCTTCCCACAGTTCCGTTGTGTTTGGGGTCATATCTGACAGCACCGGATACAGGAAGATCATCGTGGCACTTGCAGGTAATAATAACAAACTACAGCACCTGAAACAACAACAAGAACAACAACAATTCATGATTTTTTTATATTAATAACAAACTATGTTGTCTTTTTATATCAGGACCACTGATCTATATAGCCAAGATAAGTTGACAATGATTAAAAAGAGTACAGGATGTTTTGAAACATCAGACGGGGGTGAATAGCACTGACCTATAACTTTGTGGGGCTTTTTTCTTTTTTTGTGAGAAGACATTCTTTTTTTTTAAAAATGACAAGGAAATAAAAACAAAGATTTTTTTTTATTCATTTACATTTTCATTTAAAATTGTATTCATTCATATCAATATTAGTTTATTAGTTTAGGCCTAGTGCACTAGACAAATAAGAGTATGAAATCTTTAAAATAGATCTAATTTAACCCTTCCCATACCGACCTACTTCCGTCTAAGCTGCTTGCAGTTCCGCTATATACGCGCCCGGGACTGTAAGGGTTAAAGAACCATTAGTTCTTGCTTTTAAAGTAGATTTGATAACTTTTTAAGGTAAGTGAATGTGTATAAAGGCGGACATTTTTGTGTGTGGCTCGAACGAGATATTGAAAGGGCGTTTCATTGAGTTCATAAATGTTTATATAGATCAGTGGTCGGGGTGCAGATAATTCATCTACCGTATCTTATAACGATAGACCGCGGGTTCGAATTATACTTCTTGTTGTTGATGAATTTCTCTAAGCCTACATGAAAACCCACCGTTCGTTAAGTGCTGTGCTCATCGTTTATTTGTTAGATACAAATCTTTATTCGTTATTTCTCTCTCGCTCTCTTTCTCTATTGTTCAACTCTTATGTTTTTTGTTAAACGCCAAAAAAAAAAAGAAAAAAAAAACAAACAAAAAAAAAACAACCACAAAACAAAACACCGCGGATCCGTGTGTGCAGAAATAACATCACGCGTTGATGCTTCGTCCACATATCGTTTAAAAAACACAACAGCGTCACTTTACTTTTCTAACTAAACCTGCTAGGCTAAAAAACAACACTTAACCCTTCCCGTACCGACCTACTTCTATCTATGCTGCCTTCAGTTCCGCTATATACGCGCCCGGGACTATAAGGGTTAATGGTTATTTTCTATTATGTGAATAGCTTGCAGTGCGTGAAATTTATCGATTAAAAAAATGGTTCATGTACATTAAAGACATGGACATGAGTGTTTAATATATAAAAAAGATTCTTTTTAATCCATAAAGTGTTTATTATAATCTATCTAGCTATCTATGTATCTATGTATCTATTTATCTATCTAGCTATCTATTTATCAACCTAACACTCTATCTATTTATTTATCTATCTATGTATCTATCTATTTATCTATCTACCTAGCTATATATTTATCAATCGAACAATCTATCTATTAATATATCTGTTTATGTATCTACGTATCTATTTATCTATCTAGCTATTTATTAATCAAACATTATATCTATTTATTTATCTTTCTAAGTATCTATCTATCTGTCTATCAATTTATCTATCTAGCCATCTATTTATCAATCTAGAAATCTATCTTTTTATCTATCTACCTGTTTATCTATCCGTCCGCCTGTATGTCTTCCATTTCCTCTGTCTATCCTTTTTAGCTATCGATCAATGTGTACGTCTGTCCGTCTGTCCAGCTGTCTGTCTGTCCGTCTAGTAATGTTTACATGCTGTATAAACATTTGGCTTCTACACTTTCAGCGTTCACCATGGCCATTGGGGCGTTCATTAACGCCTTCCTGACGGGGAAGTACGCTTACTACATCGCTGGTCTCATGGCGTTTATCATAGGTCAGTAGCAGAGCCCTTGGCTCTATATAGGTCAGTAGCAGAGACCTTGGCTTTATATAGGTCAGTAGCAGAGCCCTTGGCTTTATATAGGTCAGTAGCAGAGCCCTTGGTTCTATATAGGTCAGTAGCAGTGCCCTTGGCTCTCTATATAGGTCAGTAGCAGTGCCCTTGGCTTTATATAGGTCAGTAGCAGAGCCCTTGGTTCTATATAGGTCAGTAGCAGAGCCCTTGGTTCTATATAGGTCAGTAGCAGTGCCCTTGGCTCTCTATATAGGTCAGTAGCAGTGCCCTTGGCTCTCTATATAGGTCAGTAGCAGTGCCCTTGGCTTTATATAGGTCAGTAGCAGAGCCCTTGGTTCTATATAGGTCAGTAGCAGTGCCCTTGGCTCTCTATATAGGTCAGTAGCAGTGTCCTTGGCTTTATATAGGTCAGTAGCAGAGCCCTTGGCTTTATATAGGTCAGTAGCAGAGCCCTTGGTTCTATATAGGTCAGTAGCAGTGCCCTTGGCTCTCTATATAGGTCAGTAGCAGTGCCCTTGGTTCTATATAGGTCAGTAGCAGTGCCCTTGGTTCTATACAGGTTAGTAGCAGTGCCCTTGGTTCTATATAGGTTAGTAGCAGTGCCCTTGGTTCTTTATAAGTCAGTAGCAGAGCCCTGGATCTATCCCGACAGAGACCTGGTGCCACTGACACAGAAATGTCTATATATTGAAAAGGTTTTTTGAAAAATTAGCTTTGCACAGAAAACTTCAACGTTCGCTTTAATCGAACTTTCATAAACTAGGCGCCATATGGTCTATGAGTACAATTACAGAATGTCATGTCAATGACAGTTGGAAAATGTCATTATGACACCTTTTTTGGAAGTATTATAAAGGGCCCGATGGATAGATACAAAGTCAGATAGATAGATAGATTTACTGTTGCACGGAGAGCTTAATATCTAAATATATAAGTATAAATAAATGGACATAGATAGATGAATATATTTAGATGGATAATTGGATAATATATATTAGGCACTGTCACATAGTGATTTTTATTTAGTAAGTTTGGGCCCTACCTGGATCAAAGGCAATAACTTGAAAAATAGGCTATAAGCTTCTTGTTCCAAAACTAGTTTTTCTAAATACATCATTACAAGTGTGGTCTACGCACTAATTCATTATTTTTTAAATGGTGGGTTCTGTTAATGTTATGGGTCATTATCGGAGAAATAATTTGAGAACTGGTAGTGCCATTAATTAACTACAATTCATACTCCACTGTAGGGATTGATTGATGGATGATTGATAGATTCAACCAAACATATATAAATGTTACATGTCGGTGTTATTTGTTTTTCCAAGGTTTGGGTTTCGGCGCCTACCAATCCGTAGACTTCGCCCTCGTCATGGACGTCCTCCCAGAAGAATCCGACAAGGCCAAAGACATCGCGGTGTGGCACCAGGCCCTAGTCCTTCCCCAGGCGCTGGCCACGCCCGTGGGCGGGGTCATACTCGACCTCTTCGAAAAGATCAACTGCAGGATCGGACTGGGCTACATCATCCTCTTCTTGGTGACTTCTGTATACTTTATACTTAGTGGAGTCTTTGTCTTCAAAATCCGGAGACCCCGTTAGAGCCTCAACATAAACAAACTATTTCCAAAATGTTTTAGTTTTAAAGCTGTATACACTATTTACGGAATATATTTTGAACGGTGACTAATGCGGGGAAAAAAAAGATTGGTTAGTAAGTACGATATTTGTGTTTAAATCACGCTCACATCCGGGCATATCTTAGCATCAGATTTCCTCTCCTACCCCCCAACCAGTGAATATAATCTTTATCCTTTACTGCTGATCAATTCTCCGACTTTTTCTCCCAATCTTCATTCCCACCATCTTAGAGAAATCGAATTGGCACCACTATCTCTTACTCCTAAAGGGACACCTTTACCTCGACCGGAACAACTAGTGGGGGAGGGGGGAGAAGGAGAGAAGAAAGGTCATTACGTTCGTTGACAGAAATTAGTTCAAGATGGCGGAAGATGTCTGTATGACGAACTAAGCCAAAATGGGATGAACCCACACCAATATAAATGTAAGAGTTTTCTGTAAAGCCTAAGGTACCCGTGTAAAAAAAATGAAAAAAAAAAACAACAAAAAACAAACAACTATTTGCTCCTTCCCTCCATTTCTTCAATTTTTGTACCAAATGCAGATTCTCGTGGTAGTCGAATACTGAATTATTACATACATTTAGATCGATACCCACACACACACTCAGAGTTTCGAGTTTCATCTTTTAAGGTATAACTAATTGCATTCTGTAATATTTATCGGATCGATCTACAAAAAATCAATACACATTATTCTTTGATATTTTCATAAGAATAATATAAAAACAAACTTACACACAAAACGATGTATTCTAAGGATGTCAACTTTCAAACATTCACCTTATAACTTTCAAACATTCACTTATAACTTTCAAACATTCATTTATAAAGCTTTGAAAAGCTCACTTATAACGTTCAGACATTTACTTAGAGTCTATAGCTTTCAACAAACACTCACTTATACCTTTCAAACATTCACTTATAATTATAACGATTTCTTTTTTTTTGTTTTCATAACTAACATCTATGGGTCTACGCCTAACGGGTGCTTTAAAAACAAAAACAACAAACTTTAAACTCTTTTTGCTGAATTTAAAATACAATTATATACTTGCCAAATATGTATGTAAATTTAACATAAATTAAACCAAAGAACTTCGGGGCGTCCGTGAGCTCCCCCCCCCCCCCACGCCCTACCCCTCCCCACTCAACTTCACAACTGTTAAAGCTTTAAAAACAATTGATCCCTTTTATTCGATTTCTATTGCAAAAATGTTAACCCTTACAATCCCGGGCGCTTATATAGCGGAACTGAATGCAGCATAGATAGAAGTAGGTCGGTACGGGAAGGGTTAAGAAACAGAAATGAAACCAAAATATTTTTCTTTAAGTGGTTCAAAAATGAAAAAAAAAGTATATGATTCTATTATCTTTATGTTTTTGTTATTTTCTGTTATTTGTTGTTGTGTTGCCGCAGTGTTGCGCGTATGTTCCCTTCAGTTGTATACCCATCGTGTACCTTGATTTGAATTAGAAAAAATATCAATTTCTTGTCTGACCTTTTGGTGTGTCAGAACTTCCGTAAGGTGTGCTGTGTTTTTCAGCAGTAAGGTGGAATTAAAGGGGGGGGGGGGAAGGGGTCAAATGCGATGTTGACAGATAACTATTTACCTGATAAGCGGAAGCGTACCAAAGGTCCTGGGTTCGAATGCTGGCGAAGTCTAGGATTTTTTTTCCCGGTACTCGAGGGGACGTCCCTGAGTCGACCCAGCTCTGGTGAGTACCTGACATGAGTTGTAAAGGCGGCTGGGCATTGTTGTGGCCACACATCCCCTTAGTATGCCGTGGCCACTGAAACTGGTAAACACTTCTCCACCGGCCCCATGTTCAATTTAGTACCACGGGTTTTTTACTTCACACAATTTTTCTGCGTTGCGTCAAATACAAAAAAAAAACTTAAATACTCTGAATCTAATCGTTTCCCCCCCCCCCCCCAAAAAAAAATAATAAATAAATAAATAAATAAATAACGCATACCAAACGTTTGAATATACTATTGCGGAGATTTTGTTTTATAAGCAAACAGAAACGTTTCCTGTCTATTTAATGAGCAGGAATTGAACATTCGATGGTTTTATATTTTAAGTTAAACATTCTTTAGATAACTCGAATATTTTTTTTTTATAATAATTTTGGTTTTATCACCATCCAACAATTTTTATGGCATTTTAGTTTTTTAAAGTGTTCAGTATAACAGCATTATATTATTTACTTATGATTATAAAACTGACTGTGTCTCTTTGCTTCTCTGTGCGTATTAAATTTCGTCCATAAACAGGAAAATATTTTATGCTCTGTGGTTTTTAACAAGAACAACCTTTTTCTTTAAAAAAAAATGTTATAAATTTTTGTTATTTCTTTATATTTTTTTTTTATTTGTTACGATAGCCTCCCTTGACAGAAATTAAAAAAAAACTCATTTCCTGTCGAGTTCATTGCCCTAGAAAATAATGGTGAAGTTTAATTTTGCAATGTTATAATTTGTGGTTATAATGAAGTGTCACGCGCTTAAACTTAGCGTTGAATCACAGTTTTAATATTCCCTTTTGAAGCCTGATATTTATCAAACTGACGTAAAAATATGACGGATCCCGGTCCTTTTACTTCTATTTTAAATGGATTTATGAGAAAAAATGTATTTACTGTAATTTTAAATCAGTATTCGTCAATCTAATAATTTATATTGCTAAGAACGACTACTCTGACTAGAATTCACGTAAAGAGAGTAAGTTGCGTCCCTTGAGATACTATAACTAAATTCGTTTTGATGAAGTATTTAAAAAGTTATCCAAGGCTCAAGTAAGACTATATTGGAAATTTGGAATGGAAACTTCATCGCTTTAAGGGCTATGGTTTTTGTTCCTGTATGTCTTTTATTTGAGAATTACTTTTAACTAGTAGTTACACCCGTCAAAATGACGGAGAAACGAATGACTACAATGTGTTTTGTTAAGAGAGAAAGATTAAAAAAACAACCATATTACAATAACATAGGGGGTAAAAAAAATAATCTAATAATCTTAATATTGAAAAGTGCATGGTTGAAATTGAATCTTTTGAAGCCAAGGGTGAAATTGTATTTAGCGCGTATTAAGACAATTCGTGCAAGGTGGGCTGTAAAAAAAGGAGGGGGTTTACAGTCCGGATCCTGGATTTGTGGGACTCAAGTTTTTCAACCGATGTTCTAGGCGGGAAGTAAAAACGCAGCACAAACAAGCGCAATGATAGAGGGGGTAGAGGGCGAAATGAACCAGACTTGAAAATTCTTCTTAGAACAACACGTACCTGTCAGATATATGTTGTTGTTGTTTTTTGTATTAATTACACAAATCTTTAAATGCTACCTGCAAGAGTGAGTGAAATGGGTGTTTCTAAGGCCACACAATCACCCTGTAAGCCCACAACAAAAACTGGCCATGTATTTGCCATACTTTGCCATGTATTAACTTCATGCAGGCGAAAAAGCAACAACATAACATTGTGTTGATATTGTTGTAATATTTGTTTTTCCATTTGCTGCCATATTATATGTGTCCAAAGTATTTGTTTTTTTGCCCGTAAATATATTCTATACATTTCTTCACTATTTTATACGTGTTCAGATGTTTATTTTCATATATAATATAATGTCATTTCGTATTAAAGAAAAATAAGTTTTCATATACGTGTATTTGTATGTGTCTTAATGAACAATGCAGATTTATTTCTTCACATATATCTATATACCATATATTTATTTATACATATTGGATATATTTTATGAACAGTTTCAAATAGATTTTTTTTTGTCAAGTGTATTAATCAGTGTATACGTCTGGTTTATTATTATTATATATATATATATATATATATATATATATATATATATATATATATATATATATATATATATACTATGTTAAATCCTTTGAATTCAGATAATTAAAAATGTTTATCCTATAAAGCCGAATAGGTATTGTTTTTGTTTTTTTAGGAGAAATAATGTTTTCCCTCTTTTTATCTTTCCATCTCTCCATCCTTCTGCCTTTTGGAATCTTTTTCAATGTTGACTAACATAATACTTACAGCCTTAACTATAACACCATAATTTTTTGTTATTTAAAAACACATTTTATGTTATTTATTTTATAAGTCAATTTATTACAAATAGAACACTTTTGAAACAGTATGACTTTTTCTGAGTCACAATAATCAGCACACGTATTTTATTCTACTCATTCTATTTCAAATAACTGATGGAAGAAATCAACAAATGTTTATTTCTCTTGCCGAGATTTACGAATATTATAATGTTGCAATGTTATTGATTTTGTAAAATGTTTGTAAACTGCTAGTATATAAAATATTTTTTTAGGGCAGGTCTCGCCTCACAAGAAGTTATCCAATAACTCAACGATACGTCGTCCGTGATCCCAATGGAGTCCTATCTCTCGTTAATGCAATGTTGAAACGTGACAACACATTATAAAATAATGCCATAATTGGTTCTAACTGGGTGAGGAAAAAAAAAGCCTAAAGTGGCAGCACACTTTCGTAACAACTAACAATTATAAATAATCAGAAGAAAACGCAAAACATAATGTTTTTTATTTGTTTGTTTAATCTACAATAATATTTGGCCTAGTGATTCCAAGACTTGTTTTGATAACAATACAAAGCATTTTAAATATTACTCATAGATTGAAATCATAATATATATATATATTGTATAACATATTTTCAAACGACGTGTCACTAAACAAAACACAAATGAACATTATATACAAGACCCGATACAACAGTAACAAGTGATAAACGATATGTTTTTAGTATGATCACATTTTAACTCCTCGAAAATTGAATATTAAGTATTAAGCTTAGTTTTTAACATGGGACAGCTTGTGACCATTGATAATAATTTACTTTTAACTAAGAAAAAAACAAACAACGTGCCTTGTATTAACCCTTCCCGTACCGACCTACTTCTATCTATGCTGCCTTCAGTTCCGCTATATACGTGCCCGGGACTGTAAGGGTTGAGAAACAATTGATATGTTGCAAATGGGAAAAAATAAAAAAGTGGGGTTGGGGGGGGGGGGGGCCCATTTCTATGTCCTTGTCTGAAAATGTTTCATAATTACAAGAGTGGGAATCTAAACGTGGAGAATTAAATGTTAACGTTGTGGTCGGTATGTAGTTACGATGTTTGTCTTTTGAAAAAAACAACGAGCTACAGACATTTAAATCGTTCTACAGTGTGATCAAGTTTGTTGAGGAGTTGAAGTTATTATGTCAACACATGATTGGAAAATATATAGATCTAAATAATGTATATACCGAGAGACGATTGGCTGGCTTCTAATTTGTATGGTTGTCATCTTGGTTGTCTTGTTCTCTAGTCATGTTGGTTGTCACTAAGAATGTCATGTTGTTGGTTAAAATAGTTGTCATGTTGGTTGTCATCTTGGCTGGTTTGTTCCTTGTAATGTTAGTTGCCATTTAGGTGCCACGTTGCTTGTTCTGTTAGTTGTCATGTTGGTGTCATGTTGCTTGTCATGTTGGTTGTCTTGTTGGTCGTTTTGTTTGCCATGTTAGTGGGCATATATTTTGACATGTTGGTTGTCATAATGGCTGTCATATTGGTTGCCATGTTACATTTTTATTAATATTGATTTTCTTAAACAAAAATGTAAAAAAAAACGAAATTAAATCTTGCCTTTTCTTGCAATAAGTTTAACAAGATGTCATCATAATGTTTAGCGTATTGGATGGAAAAATTATACTATTCACAATAGATGGTGGATCATTAGCAAAGAATGATGCGAACTGTTAATAAAGCGGTCAATGATGGGTGAAGTTAAACACAAACTATGTACAGTCTTGCCGATTATTGACCTTTTGGCGTGACACACTGATCTTCCCCGTGACACTTACTGGGGGGGGGGGGCTGAGGTGATGACAACAAGACTAAAGCGCCCGTGACATTAGCGCGCGCGATGACGTTCGGGGATGACGCGTGGAAAAAAATTGGCGCGAAATGTTGAAAGCGTACTATATTAATGGCGACGAATGGATGGAAATGGTGTAATTAGCAATTATAAGATGAAGCTAACAGGAATGAAGAAATTATGGTACATAATTGATAGAACGGTATTAACAATCAATGTAAACAGTTCAATGATGGCCAAGCGGCTTTTCTGGGAAGAAAACCGCGAAAAGTGCAACAAGACTTTCTTAAAATAACAATCCGAGACAAAGCAAAAAGACAAACCTACACAGTTATCAAAGTTTTGTTGAAGACAGGAAATAGTTCCTCTCAGGTGAACGTAAACTAAATTTCTTGGCCACGGCATACACGATGACTGCGTGGCCAGTACAATTTCCAACTTTTGACATCTCTGACAAGGGTCGAGTTGTGGAGAGTCATCCAAAATGGCCAAATCAAGCGGACCAGTGGTGGAATCTACCGCTGAAGGCAACAGGCTACAATTACACCAATAGCCCAGTTTCGAAATGGGCACTGTCCCATAGTGATTTTTTTAAGTTAGTTCGGGCCCCACCTGGATCAAAGACAATAGCTTGATAAAAAGGCTATAAGATTCTTGTTCCAAAACAGGTTTCCCTAAATACATTGATCCACGAAAATTTTAACTTAGTTTTATTAATATAAGAATTTGACATATTTACAATCACTTATGATTGTTAAAAAAAAACTTTGATTTCGTATGTCTGTGTAGTTGAAAATTCATTATTATGGTTTAATTTAAAGAATCACCCTTATATACAGAAGATAGTTGCGCCTTTTGAAACAAAAGATTACTTTGTGTAGCAGACGATCATTCGTAACATTAATTAACAAAGGTCCCTTGATCGTTTTATTACAGCTCTGTAACACGCCCTAAATATAATCAAAGATTATAATAAGATTGATTTAATATTTCTGCTATTATTTGATGACTTGAATGAGATCTTTTCGGAATTCCCGATTACCGCTTGCATTGTATACTTCCGGTTTATTTATTCGCTATGCTTTAATTCTATTAATGAAAAATTATGTATAAAGCAAATACAATAATAATGGACCGCTTTCTCTATTTATAGAACTGAATAGTTAGTTGGCGCATGCGCGGCCTCCGATCTGCACAAATCTTCCGGTGTAAAGACAAAATGCAAGCCCCTTTGTTGAGTATAACATGCTGAAAATCCAAGAATTGCACAATTGCTACCTGGCAATGCTGGCATTATAGTATTTAGTACACATTAATAGGTTTCAAGTGTCCGTTAATATAGACAGTACCTTGTGGTACAGTTTACAGTTCTTCATATTTATTTACACTGGAATACTTGAATGTTATAATGTATGCAGACACTTTTGTCTTATATGAATACAAACAATTTCCGTCAACTATTTAAAACGAGCCTGCGCATTATGATTGGCTTCTATCTGAGATGCAAACTATTATATATTAATTTACGTACACATAAGATAGAACAACATGGTATGATTATGGCGTCTAACCAAAGACTATATAAGATTATAGTCATTGGACTAACCAAGCTTACAAAATGGATCACTTTTCTTTCTATATAAACACACGTGTGATCTGACTAGCTGTGTCATAGAATTTCCCGCGCTAACTGGCAACGGTTGTATAAAAATATGAAGGAATTTATCGGAACAATATAAATATATCTAAACATATGTATAGTAATTACAAAGCTTGTTTTTTATCTCTATACAATATATAATGTCAATAAATAAATAAATATTTTGTCATGTATATATATTTTTCTCGCTGAATTTCTCAGACAGACAAATATTGCTTGAAAGACAATAATCTATAAAGCAGAAATTAATAAGACAGCAGACATTCATTTTGGGGGTTGTAGTGTCTGTATTCAACAAAGTCTGAGTTATTGAAATGTAAGACAGACATTTTAACAAAGACATTATCTTGGGTGTAGGGAAACTTTCTGCTAGGGGTGGGGGGGGGATGCGAATACAAAGAAACATAATAAAACAAAACTAAAGCGAGGAATAGGTGTGATATATTGGGATATCCATTGGGGTCGGGGGAATGGGGGGTAGCTCTGTGATCTTCAAAGTCGTATTAGTCAAAGAACAGACTTGTTGAGAACATTGTATTCTTCCTTCTCTCTCTCTCTCTCTCTCTCTCTCACTTTATCCTTCTCTGTATTTCTCTCTCTCTCTCTCTCTCTCTTTCTTGCGTTTTTCCTAAACGTTCAAATTATTATTTTTCGTTTCTAGTATAAGCGATGGAGTATGGGGGCGCCGCTGGCGCGCTGGTGAGGGGGGTGGGCGTCATTACGGGACAGCGATGGACGCCACGGAGACCTGGTCGCTGTCCGCCCTGGTCTTGAGGGAGTGCCACTGGGCCACGGGCGACCGCTGGGACTGGAGCATGCGCTCCCAGTGCTGGGCCTCCTGGGGCCCCGTGGCGTAGCGGCCGACGACCACACGGCCCACGAAGTCGTCCTTGGATTTGGAGTTGTGGTCCCAGACTGTGACGACGAGGCTTGCGGTCAGCAACTGCGGATGGAGAAGAAGAGAAGTGGAACTATTAAAAATGTCAATATCACTGTATTGTAAGTGATGGAATCAGGGCTGAGATAGGTATAGGGGTCTTAATGTGTCGAATTGTTTTAAAGTCTTAGGGTAATCCCTCACGCCCCCACCCTATCCCTCCCCCTTCCCCACAAAAGAAAAAAAAAAGAAAAAAGAACCGCTTAGTAAACTTAGTTGGCTTAACCCTTTCGAGACCAGTTATTGTCAAAAAGAGAGCTGAAGTAAAACTTGAAGAGTGGATCATAAGTAGCAATGAGCTGGAAAGAGTTAAATAAAGGGACACACGTTAGATCTGCTCCAGAATGCCGGGATATTTGCGTTGATTGTATGATACAATACGTCAAACTACTGCACTAGCATGAGGGATTTATTTCATTATTAATATGTTGTCATTTGTTCGTTGACTATACAAAGATACAGTGATCCGTCTTGTAGTCTATTTCTGGCATGGCATTCCCCCCCCCCCTAATCAATCTTACATTAATGTATTTGGATCTACACTGACTTCGAAAATGACGATCTGCTTTTTTTTTTGTTCCTCCTGAGACACTCATCACGCCACAAAATGGATTATTATGCTCGTTCCAGCCTTGACCTTTACGAAACATGTTCAGTAACACAAATCTATATTTATCTTGCCCACAAGTCGTGATTAATTAGTCTATCCTTGGCTTGGTCTTGTGTACCAATAAGTTTAATTGGGAATTATTTTTTTAAACCTAGCTGTGCATTTGTTTTCTTTGGCTCTATATATTTTTTATTTTGGCTTATGAAAGAGCATTTCGGTGTTATACTGACACACATAATGACAGTAAAACGTGACATAACAAAATGACATCAACAAAAGGGGATAACGCAAAACGAAACACTGGAGCGGAGATGGGGGTTGGCCGGTAGTATGGGGATAGAGGGCTGGGATGGATTCAAAAGTGACAATGCTACCAACCTGTTGTTGTGTGAGGTTGAAACTGACAGACTCATTGAACACCGGATCGATGGTATTTTTCTTGCAGGTGGTTTTTCTGGTCTTCACCGGCTTCTCCATCTGCACCAAGGTCACCCTGACAAAAGGATCTGTAGGATGAGGAGAAAAAAAAGCACTCACTTTGCGATAGTGCCGACACAGAACATAGACATAATATTTAACCGTCATTAGCGTAACTACAAAATGGAGGGTGGAAGGAGCGACCGCTCCAGGCGTTCAACTTTGGATAGGTGCCAAACATACACTTTCTGAACCTTAGCTTACTAATAAATCAAATCCAATTCCACCCAATAGATGCCCCAAGTGCCATTAACCCTAATTACGCCATTGTTAAGCGTTGTCCGTTCTAGATACAGTGCATATCAGGAAACAGTATATATATATATATAACGTATTCTGTTACAGACGCCCCTTTCATACTTAAAGCTTTTTAAGTATTATAACAATCTACGGTTTAATATTTAGTCTTGCATTTCGATTCCAACTGCTGATTTCCCTGACACACCGACCAACGCACATTTAACACCACACTTAGCTTCACATTTGACACACAGAAAAACACACAATAACACTAATACATAAACACAGTCTGAGTAAGGTAAACTAAACAAAGATACCAAACTACCGTCATCATACCGACACACAGATAAATCATGCACACATACACACACACGTAAGCTATATGTACCCACACACACAAACGCCCGATAAGCTAAGATAACCTTTAAAAGTCTTTTTTCAAAAGGGCTACTCACCAGAGCCGCCCACTAGATCTGTCTGCAGAAGTCCTTTGGCCTTGATGACGTCCACTGTCAGACGACCAGCTGATGGCAGATAGTTGATGGACAACAACAGTTCACCCAGATCCTGACATTCCTGGAAGACATAGAAACACACACAGTGGTCATCTAAGGACATTTTTACCCAGCTCGGATAGGTACCAGATTTAAATTAGGGTAAAGTAAAGGCCGCTGGGCATTGCACTGGCCACACAATCCCCTAATAGGCCGTGGCCACAGAAATTGGTCCTTTGGATCAATTTGGTCCGACGTGATTACTTTGCTGTCTTTTTACCACTAAATACAATTATTATTGTCTTGGTCTCTTTCTTTTTTTTCATAGGCTCTTTCTCTCCTCGTCTCTCTACACCTCTCTTTGATTTCTACACCTCTGCTTGGTTTCGTCTTTCTCTCTCTCTCCCTCCCCTCCCTCTCTCTCTCTCTTTACCTTTGTGTCTCTCTTTCTCTCTCGTCCTCTTATGTTTCTTAATAAAAAAAATTTTCATGTATCCAATTCTCTTTCTATAATCTAGAACAGGGGGTCGGCAACCTATGCAACGCGTTTCAAACTTGGCACGCAGAGTGATTTCCAATGGCAACAGAAGAGTCCCAAAATTGCAATTCAAGCTCCTTCTACAAAAAAAAAAAAAATATGAGTTGAGTGCTTGAGCAGGCTGTTGGCTCACTGAATTAATTAGAAATTTTACTTTGGCGCACTATAATCAAAAGGTTGCAACCTCTGGAACATACATATTTAACTTTTCTGTTCTATCCCGTTTTCTCCCTATTATCGCCATTTCTCTTTTTCTTTCTATCCCCCTCCCATCTCTCTCCCTCTTGTTGTTTGGATTTTTTCTTATATTATATTTTCTTCCACATTTGTGAAAGACAGAAATATTCACATTCCCTCTCTCTTTCCCTCCCTATCTCGATTTTTATGTAATTCTCTAGTTATATGCACTAGCGTAGCCATGGTAGGGGGGGGGGGGGGGAACAGGGGAGCGGCCGCTCCCCCTTCGACCATTTAAAAAAAAAAAGGGCCTTTTCGGGAAACAATTGTTTAATTAATAACTTTGACAAGCCACAAAGCACAATTTATGCTGTTTCTAATTTTTTTTTCTTTCAATTGCATTTCAACAATTTAATTTATTACAATTATTTTGAATCATTCATCGTGCAAACAGCGTGAAAGTCAAACTGATCAACTATATTATTATTTTTATAAGACAATTTATTTAGTGTCGTAGCAAGACCAAGACCAAAAGAAAAGGAGCGTAATAGAGAAAATCATTAAAGCGTTTTAGATTTAATAAAAAAAAATTAACCTGATTGTTATAATTATCAGCTTTTAAAAAAAAAAGAATCCATTAACAGCTAACACACAATTTCATTACTCAACTTACACATTATCTATTAGTTATCAACATTTCTATTTAGATGTCAAGAAATTAATCTAGTAATAGATATAAAGCCTTTCTTGTTTGATCTCAGTATAAGTGAGATTTACTCTAACATAACTAAACTTTTAACTCGAATGTGTAATGTTTGTTTAAAAGTTTAAAATACAATAAGTGGAAGAGATACATAATTAATTATCATACAAACTGGCTAGTTATTTTGATGTTTAAAAAAAATGTACATGTACATTCTTTAGTCATAAAATATTTATATAATTTTCAAAAATCTTGTGTAATTTATTATTTTAGTGTTATAAATTGTAAGCCATTAATTATTTTTCAAGGAAACAAAAAAGAAACATATTAGAAATATTAATGTAAAGAAAAAACTTTAATTATCTCCCTTCAATTAAATTCTCCAAAGTTGCTGCTAGTGATACCAAACGAGTTAATTGTTTTAATATAACTAGTGTACTTCTGAAAATGCTCACCCAACAATTTGCCTACAAGAAGCGCTGAGGATGCTACATTATTAATGTTAGATAGACTGTACCACCATCTGGACACGCCGAAGAATTACGCTCGAATACTCTTCGTTGAGTTTTCATCTGCCTTCAATACCATCCAACCACACCTTTTGATATAGAAACTATCTGCTTTAAATGTCAGTCATCGCATCCAAGCCTGGATCATGCAATTTTTTATAAACCGCCATCATTTTGTCAGAGTAGAGGGATGTACCTTCAAATAAGAGAAATAAGCACAGGAGCGCCTCAATGGTGTGTCCTCTCTCCAGTTCTATACACAATTTACACCAATGACATTCAAAGTTCGGCAATCGATACAGTATCTTTAATCAAATACGCCGATGATACAGCCATTGACGGCCTTGTTTCCAGTGACGACAGTCTCTATCACAGGACGACCTCAGATTTCTACAAATGGTGCGGAGAGAACTACCTGATATTGAACATCACAAAAACGAAAGAAATGATTGTAGACTTCCGGAAGGAGAAACACAAGCTGACTGATTTGCACATAAACAACCAAATAATAGATCAAGTCTCGCAATATAAATATCTTAGCGTCACAATTACTGACAAACTGACTTGGTCTGACCACTGCCAAAGCCTCTGTAAGAAAATGAACCAAAGACTTTTCTGTCTTAGTAAACGAAAAACATTTCAAATAGAGAAAACCATTATAAATCTCTTTTACTCAGCGACTGTTGGTAGCATCATAACCTTTGCAATCACCTGCTGGTATGGTAATTCCACCACATTGAACAAACACCGGATAGACCGCCTAATAAACAAAGCCTCTCGTACTACACAGACAGAATTACTATCTCTTGCAGATATTTTCAGTTCAAAGTGCCTGTCTATGATTGATAAAATCCTCCAAGATCATGCACACTCGCTTCATGGTAGTTACATAATATCTAGTCGAAGTGGTCGGCTTCTTTCAATAAGCGCAAGAACAGAGAGATTTAGGAACTCTTTTGTTCCACTATCAGTGAGACTCTTTCAAAAGAATCATCTTTCAGCCAGGAAATACAATGGCTCAATAGTTGACTCCTAAATGATAGGCCTACTTTTTTCTTGTATGATAAATGGTATGATAGTTTGCGCGAATGTCTATTGTGTTTGAGTAGAAATAGTTCTTTAACATTGTTTTAAGTATGCTGAAAGACGGAATTTATATAATCAAATCAAATTTCCATTTATTTGGATCAATAAAGCAATCTTATCTTATCTTAATTTGCCTTAAATTAGGGAAAGAGTTAAATGTTTTAAAATTGATTTCACGGAAAGATATGCCCAGTTTCAATGCAAATCCATTCCAGTTGCCCAACACTTCAAGTGCTTTTGGACCCAGTCTTGTAAATGGAAGTTTAACTCACTGAAATGTGTCGCCAAGTCATACAAAAACATTGTCTTCAACAGTCAGTTCTCCTCATTCAATAACGGATTTTTTTCCATTAAGATACATCTTAATTGCTTCCAGACAAGAAAAGAATCTATCCAAGACTTTAACTATACTCCGTATGACTTTCTTCTAGAAGAGACTTGAGAAACTATACAATTGACTATCTTAACAATAGATTCAATCACAGATTGCAAGCCCAATGATGGGAGCTTAGCATACAAACATTCCTGAACTAAAACAGTCGACGTCCAGTGTGATTCCCATGTAGTTCGCCACGCAGCACCTACTAATTATGCTGACATATGTTGTTTTCACTTGCATAAAACAATATTCTTGGAGGTCTTTCGCGTGCCACTGAAAATCGTTCAGCGTGCCAAGTCTGGCACGTGCACCTGAGGATGCCGATCCCTGCTATAGAGCATTCGCGTTGATTCTATAAATACTTTTCGATACTATATGTTCATCCCGAAAATGAGCAGTAGATGCAATCAATTTTGCAGAAATTCCCATCACTATTAGCTGCTAGAAAAAGAATCGTGAATGGTTAAATAAAAACTACACTATTATACATTGAGTGTATCCTGAGGCACAGGGTTTTCTTATAACACTTGATACGTACTAATTCTTAGTTATTCTATTAATCTGGAAAAATTGCTAAAAGTGGGGCCTTTTTCCTAAAATTTCGCTCCCCCTAGCGTCAAAACCTGGCTACGCCACTGGTTATATGATAAGATTGCTTTCTCTCTCTCTCTCTCTCTCTCTCTGTCTGTCGGTCTCTCTCTCTTTCATTCTCTCGCTCTCACTTTGTCGCTCACTTGCTTGTCTCTCCCACTTTGAAAACACTTCCATCCATGCCAGCTCTAGCCAATAATGGTCTATTTTTAAAGAGGCAAAAACAAAAAATCAATACTGACAACGTGTTGTCACTGACAGGTGTCATGACACACACATAGACACACAAGCAAACAAACACACACGCTGGAGCATTCCGACTCGCCCGGCCTTTTCGCTCCTCTTCCATTCTGAACTGACTCCCAACCTCGGTGGCTACTGCTGCTGCTGACTCTCACCCCAAGGCCTTCATCCAGTGACGTCACGGAAAGCAAAATGAAGAAAGGACGTGGAGACGGGGTTGGAGAGAAAACAGACCAGTAAGTTGGGAGAGGGGGGAGGGCAGGGAGAGATGTTTGGAAAGGCGAATGACGTCAATGACAAATCAACGCTCAATCTGATTGGCGCCCGCTGGTAAAAAAAAAAAAAAAGTAGGTCACCGTATTCAGGCTTTTACATAAAAAAAAATCTGGCTAATCTATCCTCATAATTGAGTTTTCTACCATCTGCCTTATCTTTTATCATCACTGATGTATAATCCGTTTAGTCCTCTTATGCATTGGCCTCAGGGTTAGTATTGTATTGATTTTAATGTTCCTTTATTTCTCTATAAATATTGCCTCGTTAGAATGTACTAGAACACAACGGTCTTTAAAAGGGAGGAATTATTAATGTCCACCTTAAAAGTGCACCACCGGGGAGTGGACAAATAGATCCAACCTTGTACTACTGTGGCAGAATCTCGGTGACCGCGCTACTTTTCATTTCCACTCAGATTATGTATGTTGAAAACCATAGAAAAACCTTTGAATTAGTATAAACGACTTGAGATTGACATTATCTCATCCGCGAAACAAGAACAACAAAAACTTAGTATGTACATTTTAAATCAACGTGGGCGAAGTTGTTCTTTTTATGTAATGTATGTAAAATATTAGATGGTGCAGAAAAAAAAATTGAAGAATTGGAGAAAACTAGATCTGGGGTCGGCAACCTACAAAACGCGGGTCAGACATGGCACGCAGAGCGATTTTCAATGGCACGCGGGAGACTCCCAAAAAGATAAATCAAGTCTCTTGTACAAGAAAAGAGTAGGAGGACTTTAAGGCTGTTGGCACGTAGAATGAATTAAAAATCCTACTTTGGCACTTAGTTGTCAAAAGGTTGCAGACAATTCTAGATAATTCTAAGTCAAATGCGGCAAATTTTTTTAATGACACTCAAGTTTAAACAGACTAACGTTAGCATGTTTAGTCATTGTTTAGCCCAGTTAAGTAGTCTCTTTTTTTTTCTCTTATATTTCTATCCTGTCCTAGTATGCCATTTTTCATTTTAAAAAATACGTCATCAAAAGAATTATAGTTCTACAGGTTGTATCACAAGAGATAGATGCAAAGGGATCAATAATGAAAAGATGTACATGTGCACTGTTGTTAAACCAAGAAGCGTAGACGAGACACAACGTTCATAATCAAACCAAGAATACCAAGTATGCGAGACACAAAAAAACATAGATCTATGTGGGTAAACATAGCCTTAGACTCAATGGACCAGTCTAAGAAAAGTAAACAGGAATCTCGGTATCATATTACAATATATAATATTACAATATCAAACCTAATAATTTAAACGAGATTGATAAATCAACTAGCGTGATTGACAAGACTGTGGCCATGGCATACTAGGGGGATTGTGTGGCCAGGACAATGCCAAACAGCATTTACTTAACCCCAACTAAAGTCAGGTACCCATCAGAGCTGGGTAGACTCAGGGACACCCCTCCAGACCCGAGAACAAATCCTAGCATTCACCAGGATTCGAACTCAGGACTTTCGGTACGCCAGCCGGACGTGCTGCCGCTCTGCCACTGTGGCAAAAGTCACTCAAATTGTCGTTTTGGTTTGCTATTTTCATGTGTTTTTTTTTTTAGTACTTTCTGCTCATTTCGAATGTAAACAAATGGGACGATGGAAGATAACTCTGCGCTCATTATGGAAACTGTCCCGGCTATAGACTGTGTAGCAACTTTTTTGACTTTATAAAACTGTATTTCATATAGCCTCTCAACCTCAACTATTGCTTAAAAGAGTGAGAGAGAGGTGGGGAATGAGTTCCGAATGAGTGAGGAAGAGAGAGTTATAAAGTGGGGAAGTATGAACAAAGTGTTCCGCAGATAATCGCAATCGTGTTGACACAAGAAGAAGGTGAACCCATACACATAAAAAAACAAAGTAGCACCAAGATGGCGTAGAGTGCCTCATTTGTGAATAGGCACGTCCGCTCCAGAGCTGGCCCGGGCGATCGAAAAGGGGGCAATGACTCTGGGATAATGGACGAATGAGGAGGTCCGGACCGCCAAAAGGGTCGAGACTGCTGATAATGGGTGCATTCCATCAGCTGATAGAGATCTCACAGTACGACATTGGCGTGCTGGATCACGATTGAAAATCAGAAAAGATATAATATTATATTATGATGTTGATGATTTTTTATATAGCGGTTCTCTCCATGATATTACATATGAACATGATCAGTGCACTCTTGGTATACATTTCAGTGGCAGATATATAGATAAGAACGGCACACAATCACTAACTAATGAGAAAAGGTCTTGTTTTAAAAGTCACTTTTGTCTCAGAATCTCCAAGTGTCTGGGGCAAGATGTTCCACATGTAAGGCGGCCTCCAGATTCAAACGAGCGTAAGGAGGACTTCTTTTTTTGTGTCCATACGCACTGGGAATTCTATGGAGCGACTGTTATGGGGAGCGCAGTACATTTTTATGACGCGTTCATCGCATATACTGTGTATACATACACATGCAACGGAAAATATCGAATGGGCAAATGTTGATGTTATCAAGTCACAAAATGATTGATGACTAGATCGTAACTGGGATTTAATTTAGGTACACATTCGAGGTCACCTAAAATGCCAGTAAATCAAGAAATAAAAATAGATGGATGAAAAAAAACAACAACTAGATCTTTCTTTATTTGTTGTAATTATGTTTGAAATGTCTTCTAAGTATGTTTTATATGTAGGGTGGCGGATAATTCACTGAATTTAAAACCATATTAGAAAAGTGATACACGATTACCCAAACAGCTACTATGTTGGCTCAATATTGATCCAACATGAGGCCAATGTTTAAATCTTGGCAGTATATTGGGTCGATATTTGGCCAATATAGTGTGCTGTTGGGAGTATACAGACTAAATTCCTAGATGAAATAATTTTGGATATAATAATAGGTTATCTACATCTACTTTTGGCAGCGTTGAACAAGGAAAAGTTATAACAAACAAGAAATCGTAAACTTTGTATGATGCCATGGAATGAAAGAGTTGAAAAGCAAAAATGAATCCTGGTAAAAAAAACAAGCTCCGTTTTTGTATGTTTGTCCTAAAGTTCTTTGTAATAAAGAGGGGGAGGGGGGTAAATAATGATAAAAAGCTCCTTACATCATTCAATGACATAAAAAGACGAATGGGCAGTATGCTGTTGCACAGGTATATTTCCTAACTAAGAAACTGTAGAAAAACGTCCCTATTCAATTTTTTTTTCAAACAGAAGCAATCCTAAATGCATTTCACACGAGGCGAGGTTTGTGACTCGGTGGTCCAGCATTTGTTTTAGACATTAAGACGGTTTCGGATGGGAATCCTTGTAAAAACAAGAAGATTTCTTTTTAACATAGGTAGGGAGGATTTCCCTGCTTCAACTCAGCTTTGACATTAATTGGGGGGTCGCCTTAGAAATTGTTGACCGTTGCCCTATGGACCTATTTATAAAAAAAAGATTATATCTTTTACTACTTTAGGCTACTCAGAAAATAAGTTGAACTTCTATAACCAAAGTATTCTTCTTATGCCAGTCTAGCAGGCTACTACCCCATGTAAAGGCAACAGTAGGCTTGAATCTCGTAGAAAACACTCATCGTCCCCAAATCTAATTCATAAAAACTCTGTTGGGACACGTACCTTGTTCCCAGGGGCCAAAGGCTTCCACATGTGCCCTCCCTTAATCAAATTGACGGTGTTCAGTGGAAGCAGCACTTTCCCGATGAGCCGGTGCCTGGAGAATTTGTCAAAGTCCTTCAGGAGGATCTCCAGCGTCCTTTCCTGGGCCTCCTGGTACTCCATGTCGAAGCTGAAGTACTCGTTCCAAGAGGGCTCCTGCGTCTTACGCTGGACAGTCGTCTGCTGGGAGGCCTTCTGGTCCGGCAGAAGGGAGATCTTGCAGTAGGGGTTGGAGTGGGCCATGTCCTGTTTCGTCTCGTCCAAGCAGTAAGGTGGGGGCAGATCTTTTGCTTCAATTATCTTCACAACTAGTACCTGGTAAAAAACAAAAAGTTCAAAAACCTTATAAGTCTAAGTGACTTTATTGTATATTGGCATTAAAGCAGATTTAGGGTTAAGATTTGATAATGTTAAAAGAGTTTTTAAAAGTCTAGTAACAAGGAAAGCGTTGAGCCCAGCATGTTTATTGGGGAAAATGTTGACACTTGGCATAGATCTATGCCATATTTGTGTCGAGTGCAGTAAATAAGTATGATTATCTCTGTATATTAAGTAGACTGTGTGTGTGGATTCCCATTTCCATTCGTTAATTGGAAGACATGTGACCTTTTTGCCTCTTATTATTTTACTTTTGCGATCTCGCTCTCTCCATGTGTCCTCCCTAGTTGAGTGCTTAGCGTCCCAAACTGCCATGCGCGAGACCCGGGTTCTATTCCCTTCTGATTTTTGTTTCTTTTTCTACTTGTTTAAAATACATCCCTTAATATTACTTTCTTTTTAAGGATTGTAAAAGAATTTCAGGACTTAAAGCTTTCCTAAAATGTTTTCAGTAAGTAAATGCTAATAATTATATTTTAGACTCCATGCGGGAGACGGGTGTTCGATTCTCAGCTATGGATAGTCCAAAGTTTTTGTTAAATAAAAAAAAATGCCCTTTTTTATTACTTCGATCACAATATTTATTTTAAATTCCTTTCCTAAACATATTTCAGTAACTAATTATTAAGCTTTATGTTTATTGTAGTTTATATAAAAAAACTCTGTAGCTTATATAGACTTTGTCAGGATGTGTTTAGGATTAGGACATCAACCTGGCAGAAGTTGGGCGATGAGAGGGGTGCGGAGTCGTAGGCGAGTGGGATAGTAGTGGCAGGTCGACGTGGGGTATGAATTACCGTGACTGGAATCGCCCTGGAATAATTATTATTTCTCTCTTGGCTCGTTAGATATTATGACGGACACACAGATAGGTCTAAGTAGGCAAATAAATCGTTGGTTAAGTTCAGGTGTTTATTATCATTTCAATCCTTCACTCAATGGCAAGATACATATATGAATTTGCACAGGCTTCAGTTAACACTCAACACATGGTACTGCTAGGTTATCCAAAACATTAGGCAAACCTAGCTGTGTTCATGAAAGTACTTAGACTGACAAAATATCTATCTATACACATGTAGGCGGTATATCCTATGGAACAACTGAATAAGTGGAGGCTAGAATCGAACAACCTTCTCCACCAAGCACTTGAGCCGAAGTGTCCTAAAACTAGTTAAGCCCGCTTTCGTGCATTTTAGTCACGTGATCAGTGGTCAATTTGATTGGATAGCTACATTAGTTTAGAATTACATATGTTCTGGTTGGCTGGTTTGCTTGCATAAAGGATTGACTATTGGGGGGGGGGGGGGAATTTAGGAGTGGGTATACAATTAGTACCGCCGACTTTTGCGGGGTGGGGCCCAGGGAAAAAAGGGGGGGTGGGTAGACGTTTACGGAGATACAAAGGATAAGATAATGACTTATCTCCCCTTGATGTACCAGTTTGTATGTGCGAGACGCTTCGCTCCAGATGTCACTACTTCGAGTGGACAAAGGGTTATGCCCACGGCGCTAAGTAGGAGACGAAAAGGGGAGATAATAAAAAGGTGTCTACAGGTATGCTGAGTTTAGCAAAATAAATGAGTAGTACTATCAAAATACAACATGAATCATAATTGACAGCATAATAGAATATATATATATATATATACACATACATTAAAGAATACACACACATACAATCACACATACAAATAGTGTAGTACCAATTGGCTGAATCAAGTAGCAACTCTGAATTCGGGAATGAAAAAGTGTAGAGAGGGTTAAAGAGAGGTGAGGAGAAGAGTGGTTGGGGTGTTCCTATTGCGTGAGAAGAGGGAAAGAGGTAATGGCGTCAGGCTACTTTCTACTCCCTAATCTAACTCTACGCTAACCTATGTTTCTAGTTCTACACTACTTCTGCGCTATGATCTATCCATGAGTACTAATACGGTTACGATTTAATTCCAGAATCGTGACAGACTTATAAATTTGCTACCCGGGCAAAGCCGGGGAATTGAGCTTGTTTAATATCAACAGTGGTTTTAGAGCCTTACACAGATTATCAACAAATTGATACCTTGGTTGTCAGGTCGTATTTCAGACCAAAGTGCAACTGCCCCAGCTGGAACTGGGCTAGTTTCTCTTCGTCCGTCAGACACGGTTCTTCCTCTGGCTCCACGTCGTACAGTTCTCTCTGGAAGTTCTCCACGCTGATCTCGCTCTCGCTTGGGTGTCGTCGCCTTGACCTTGGCTGCACACTTTCCCTGGAGAACGAAATCAAGAACTTGCAATTAACTTTCGTTCGTCTTTGAGGTTAACTTCACTGGTAAACTGGTATTTATAACAATAAAAAAGTAAAGTACCCTTCGGACAAAACTGATCCATAGGGCCTTGAAGCAGCGTTCACGAGTATCTGTGGCCACGGCATTTTAAGGGATGTGTGGCCAGTAGAATGCCCAGTCGCCTTTACTTTACCCCAACTAATGTCAGGTAACCCATCAGAGCTGGGTGGACTCAGGGACAACCTCATCAGAGCTGGGTGGACTCAGGGACAACCCCATCAGAGCTGGGTGGACTCAGGGACAACCCCATCAGAGCTGGGTGGACTCAGGGACACCCATAACCATAACTACTTTTAACGTTTACAAGGAATTATATTCAATATTAAATTTTATAGACATTTGTTCCCAGAGTGCCAAAATTTAGTAGTAGATTTTCTATAAAGTTTTTCATGATTTACAATAAAAAGCATTTGACTCAATACTTTATTTATTATTTGCCAATATCTTAAGTAATTTCTCACAAAATTTGTGTCAATATTTTCAAGAATTTTACTAGAATCTAATATTTGATAGAATTATATTCACTATTTGCTAAAATGTTGTCTAGATTTGCTAGAATTCTTTTCAAGATTTTTTGTTGATTTTTGTTTTAAAAAAAAAGCTTAACTTTTATCTCTATACTTGCCCGAATTGTTTAGTTAAGATATGTTACTTATAGATATTATAGTTTGGAATAGTCACTTACATCCCAATTATGTTAGATTTCTTTTTTCAAACCAATTCACCAAATGTCATTTTGTCATTTCAGACTTTTACTTTTGTTTCATGACGTAAACTAAAATATATTCATGTGCTCGATATTTGTACCAAACTTGTCTAAAAACGAATACCTATAACTATAAGTTCTCTTTCTTCCCGTATGTCATCCGGGAAAGGAATAGGTTGCCTGAACCAACCAGGAAAACCAATAACTTAACATCATTTAAAACACTAATAGACATGCAGGACTAGCCTCAAACCGCGGATGTGCGTAGGACGCAATAATCTTTTTTTATACAAGGAGCGTCTGTAATGTATAAGTTAACTTTCCACATATGAATAAAAGAATAGTCCCTGAAGTTTTGCAGCTCAAGTCTAAGGTGCGACCAGTCCATTCTACGTTTATCTTTAGATTAAGACAGACCGACAGAAATGAAGGGTGATGCACTCGTTTAACGAGTCTTCTTTGGCCTGGATTTACCTGTTGGCTGTCCAAAACTCGATGGGCTTCATATCAATGATCGGCGTGGCGTGACGTCTGCTGTCCGTGCTCAGACCGCTGGTTGATGATACTGAGTCCGTCCTGGAGTTATCAGAGTCCACCCTCTCTCTGAATAATAAAATGGGATTGTACAAAATTAAGAAGTCGGTCAGGTGATCAGTGTGTTTATAATCTACGTGTGATAGTAAAAAAACTCCTTAAAGGTCCTTTTCTCAAAATCATTTCAAAAGTCTCCAAATTTTCACAGGTCTTTCCGAGAGTTTTTTGTTTTTAAATTCACAAACGAATCGAATATATACTGGGATTGGAATGTGTAAATTGTCTTGCTTGTTTTGTGATTTTTTTTCTTCAGAAATCAAAGAAACAACTTTTGAATAATTTCCGACTAAGAACATGACTTCTTTAACGACATAGTGTTCAATTGTGGAATTAGTTGCTTTTGTTTCGGGAAAAGGGGGGGGGTGGCTGTTTTGTCTATTATACCCCTATTAATAACCTTTTCCCAAAACTTAGTTTTCCAAAACTTTCCAAATCCTTATGAAGCTTGCTGAGGAAATGTTTACATTAAAATTGATCAATCAGCCTCTTTATAGTTATAGGCTCAAAATTGTGTCCACAATTTAACAGTTTTGTTTGAAAACAATTTTTTTTTTAAATTAAATTTAGACTTGTATATTATATATATTTTTTTCATTTCTTAAATGGAAATGCCAATGAAGTCATCTTTTTCTTGTATCATAGTTAAAACTAATTAAAAAAAACATTTAGTAAAATTGTGATTGATAGCATATAGTTATCACCTTAAAAAAAAACACGAATATCAGCACATAAAAATATGACATGTTAAAAACTAATTATTTCTTAACAAAAAAGTTCGGAACACGTTGACCTATAGGACTAGTGAAGCAAGCCTCGCCATTTAATATACAATACTTGGCGATAAAGCTTAAAAATAAATGCATTTCTTGTTGAACATTTAGAACAATCATCGTCACTTTTAATCACTGAACTATATTTACATGGAGTGCTCAATCACTTAGGTTTGTCGGGGGAAATTCAGAATCTATTTATAGATAAGTTTACCTTAGTAAGATGGCCGATTTGACACTGACATTCATAAAATTAAATTAAAATGCATTTACACAAGTGAGCGACTGAAATCTACCATATTATTATTATTACGATTTTATGGCATTTATTACGTGCTTGAGTATAACCCGAGAGACTACCTAAAATATATGTATAAGTGTTCATTTTCATGGTGTTTAAATCAAAAGTACATATTTAATTTTATGTATGTCTGGGTCGAATCGGACGTCTTACTAGAGTAAACTTATCTATAAATAAAAGTCTTCATTTTCCCGACATTTTTATGCTTTATGTCATTGAGCAGTCTATACCTATTTGCTTTTAATTAGCCTCCCACAAAAAAAAGGCTTCGTCCAAATAAAAAAATTCATAAGAAAATATAAATCATACGTCATAACTTTTATGTATAATACGTAGTGTTGCTAAATAGAAGTAATGTTTAATGTTATTAGAACATACTAAAACTGAACATGTAGAAAAAACAAAAAACTTGAAAAAAAAACGAATTTGTCTACATGGGCAGGATCGTCAGAAGAGATTGGGGGAGGGGGGGGGGGGCGGCTTGCAAAGAGAACTTTTTTATCTTCTGTAAAATACCTTTTTTTTTCATATGTATTTGCATGTGTGCGTATGATAAATATATGTGTTTTTCTTTTTTAAATATGTATTTGCTAAGGTTCCGGGTGGCTTTGTAGCGACAAATGTTTGACTGTCGTAAAGCCGTAAAGCCGGAATGGTGTTTACCTCAAAGAAAATGGTCTAACTGCACAACCCAATATGATCCTGAACAAATTATTAGGAAAACAAGTAACTTAACATCATTTAAAACATTAATAAAAATGCAAGACTAGACTCGGACCACGGATGAGCGTAGGACGCAATAATATTTTTTTATAGAAGGAGCGTCTGTAATGTATAAGATAAGATCTACACTTGTAAGTCACTCTACGTTTACACTGACTTCTATTGAGCACATTGAACCTTCCATTCCGTCCTATCATTGGCTCCGCCATGCCCGCACACCAAGTTTTTTGCAGATCCGACTCTATAGCTTCGAGCCATCTTTGTCTTGGTCTGTCCCTCAGCCTCTTTCCTCTCGGTCTCTGGCGATATACTGTTCTGGCTGCTCTGCCTTCTGCTATTCTTGCCAAGTGGCCTGCACACCGCAGTCTGGCCTTCTTTATTTCAGCTACAACCGTTTGGATCCCTTTTACAGAGGCTTTAGTTCTTCATTTGTTCTTGTTCTCCAGCTATCTTTGTCTTGCACAGCTCCATATATCTTTCGCAGCACTTTCTTTTCCCAGGTATTATGCAGAGTTTCAATGGATTTTGTCTTGTCCATGTTCCACTGCTATACATCACCACTGGTCTTATAATGGTTTTGTACATCACCTTCTTTGTTCTTTTTGAGATATTTTTGTTGCGGAATACATTTTGGAGGCTGAAATAGGCAGCTATTCTTTCTTTTATTTCAGGTAGTATCTCATTTCTTTCATTAAGGCTCGACCCTAAGTATTTGAAAGTATCTACTCTTTCAAATGTGCAATTCTTGGTTTTGAAGTCTTCCGTATCTTCTTCCTTTGTATCATCCCTCATCAGTACCATGTACTTTGTTTTGTTGTCATTGATCTCAAGTCCAGCCAGCTTGGAGGCATCTTCCAGCTCTATAAGAGCTTCTTGACTGGCACTTTTTCTTTCTATATCATCAGCATACGCTAGGTACTGTAGAGGTTAGCTAAAGAGTTCAAAGATAGAAGAACACTTGACAACCATGTCGGCCGAGATGGCTACATTCATGTGATAAAATTGACAGTAATATGACCGTAACTGGCATAATATGGCGAAGAAATGCTGGAGAAAAGAATAAAAAACTAAAAAGCCTAGCAGAGATCCGGAGAAGCGCTGTGGAAAACAAGATAGAGAGACACAATACACGGAGGAGCTGACCTTTCAAATAGAGGAAGTTTTGGCAAGAAAAAGACTGAAGTGGCAGCTCTTTGTGGTTGCGTCGTACGACAAGGGGGGCTAGGAGGGGAGACGATAGGAAATAAATAAAAAAAATAATAAAGAAACGAGAATTTCTTTAAATGAATTCATATATATCATAATATCATGATAAACTAGGAGTTTTCATTACAAAATAGCATGAAACACAAGGAGCGTTCATTACAAATTACACACGGATCCCTGTCACCCTGCAGGAGTTTTGGGCCTGTAAACGTATTTGCGCCAGCAGGCAGCACTATGTTTACAGCAGCGCATAGAACTGTTCCCAACAGGAACGGGATATGCGCTATATAAGTCTCATATTTATTTATTTATTTATTTATTTTATCTAGCGCTATTTATAACAGTTAGCCCCTATGTTCTTAAAATAAATCGAATACAAAGTATTTGAAATCTTGTTTTAAATTTATGTCTATATTTTCCGCTTGTTTAATTGTTTTTGCTGGGGGTTTTTTTGGCGTTCGTTCCACCATAGAATGCAAACGACGCTGTTGGAGCGTGCTGCAAATGTTTTTATTTGTTGGTACCTTAAGATGTTGAGAAATTTTTTATTTCAACGCAGTCCCGTTTCCTTTTCTCTGATGTGTATATATCAACCACGGGTCATGATATCATATCATACTATCTTGATAAGCTAGCGGTATAATTATCATAACGTTTTACAATGCCGTATGTTTTTAAAGAGAGTTTAAAGCCCCCTTAGACACACACACACACACAAAATCTGAGGTTACCTGTAGCTGCGTACACTGTCTGCATTGCTGCTTGTGGAGCCCAGCCGTGGGTGGTACTGCTCCATGCAGGTGTGCTGGATATGCAGCCTCTGGGGCTGGACCTTGTCCTTGCTGGACGTCCAGCAGTCGCAGCACGTCGGACACAGGGAGAGATATTCGTAGATTTTGTTCCAGACTGTAGCCGACTGGGAAATTTGTTTTTGTTGTTGAGAGAAAAGAAAACAGGAACCGAATTAAATTTTAAAAAAAATGTGTGAATAGAGGTCGAAATGTAAAAAAAAATGTTTTGGGTGTTTAGTAGTCCACCGGATGAGTCTTAAATCGCCATAAATTAAAATGTAGAAAATGTAACATTTATTTGGGGAAAAAAACTTGAGACTGTAAAATATGACCCTCTGGACTCAAGAAGGCAGATGGGCTTGTCAGGCTGGGGGAGAGGTGCCTTAAATTAGAGCAGGGCCACCTTATCTCCATGAAAAAGTTTATATTTACAAAAAAAAAAGAACTGAAAACATAATCCGCTAGCAAATAAAGACTGGCTAGAACATCTCCCCCAGATACGAGCAACTCACTTTACATAAATAAACTCTTTAAAATCTGTATTAGCAGTGTGTTTAAACAAACGAGACACTTAATAACAAATATAATATACAATCTTTATAACAATATAGACGTTTTTTTAAATTCCAAAACAGACTTATTTTGGCATAATTATGACAAGTAGCCTAAGTCACGTGGGCTATAGGATGTAAATTCTGTGAGGAAGGATGCTACTTTCACGCAAATTTAGCTATTGTTAAATATAAATAATGTTTGTGTTTTTTTTTATATCGCCATTATAAAAGGTTTTTTGAATTATTTACCTTCTTATACCACGTCATGTGATCTGCAGACGTCATCTTCGTGTCTTTTCACTTGGAAACACGCTTTACCTTAAAACAAAACTCACACTTCTGCAAGTAGGTGATGAAAAATCTGGAAGGAAGGTCTGGCCAACCAAGATTGAAAAGTTGCAGTCGATACTCACAAGAAGAAATATCAAAGTTGAATCGAATTGAGTTCAATAACCTCAAATCTGAATGCTGGTTGAATCCGTGTAAAGGAGATTATCTACCTTTTCATTAGATACTTTTGCCAGTTAAGACGTGTACGGCAATTTGGCAGACTCCAATAGTTCACGAAAGCTGGCATTGAAATGTGCCAGGCTGGCCGTCACTGGAGCCATATTGTTAAAAATAGATACATAGAATATCAAATACACAGCAGTTTTGTTATAAATTGATCTAAAACAACATATCAAAAGCAATTTAAAATCTTCAGAAAATTGTCCATATAGATCTATTTGTTGTATGCTAGAATATTTCCTGGCGTGATCAATCAGTTATGAAAACGTTAATGTCTATTTGTCTACTTTATGTTTTGACAAATTATTATTATAAGTTCAAGGACATATCATATGAGATGTCGTAATATATGTCACGTGTTGTTGATATATTTTAAAATGTCGTGATCGAGATGAAAGCAGTTTGAGGAAAGCAATCTCCTTTTGTCTCGTCAATAATTGTTGTTTGTTGAAACAAAGAATAAATCCTGAGTTGGGCGGTGGTGCAGGGTGCAGAGTTCAAGGCCAGTCTATCAAGATGGCGTCCTTATATTATGAAAACGTTCGATGAGATTCAATGCTAGACTGTTTATGGAGTTTTTTTTTCAAAAGTCGTGATTCCTAGAGGCGATTTTCTGTGAAAGAAATAAAAAAGTAAAGAAATTGAACTTCATCATTCTTAGTCTGTTGTTGACATTTTTCATACAGCCAGTTCAAATTATTATTTTTTGTTGCTGTTGTTTTCAGTTTCGTATAATATCAAATATCAACTGAACTGGGAAGTGGGAATAGATATATAAAGTGGTGGTATTGATTGAAATAATATCCTTATCTCTTCTTAACCGCAAAACATGGCGGATGACATTTTCACAATAAGCAGAAACGTGCGTAAGCTTATCTGTGTGTGAGAGAGATACTTTGTGTGTGTGTGAGCAAGAATGACGTATATTTACTGACCAAAATAACCTCGTACTGAATTCCTTGAACTCGCTAACCAAAACTCTGATGCGAGAAGTCTTAGAATATTTATATATATATATATAGACTATATGTATTCAAATAGATTAGCGGTCGTCTAGTGTTTCTTTTGGAAGAATAAAAAAACACACCCTAAAAACAACTAGCCTATACAAGGTTATTATTTGCAATACTGATCTATATAAAATAAGTATATAGTTATTGGTTTAGTTAAGGGTGTGTGTGAAGCGGGTTGGTCCTGCGGTTAGTTCACCGGAATGTCAACCAAAAACCAACCAACACGTCGACACAGGGTTTTATCCCTGCCACCGACCGATCACTGCCACCCTGCAGGAGCTTTGGGACTAGAGGACGTAATAATCTTCTAGAGTCTCGAGCGCACTGAACATGCTAAAATAGCATGGATAGAAACGCTATAAAAATAACCATTATATAAATAAGGAAAGGGGGGGGAGCAACTATTATATCCCTAGATACTGTTATACATATTTTGAGCCTCTGTATAGATATTAGGATTATGTTTCTGAATCGATAATTATTATGACATGACTTAGATAAGAAGTTGTAAGAAATAGTCTTAAGTAACCATGACAACAACAACGGGAACCAAAAAAAGATATAAGTCAGTGTTTTAATGCCTTATCTAACCAGAAAATGTTTCCCATAATTCAAAAAAAAAATCAAGATGTCTGCGGTAGATACCCACTGATCTATAAAAAGAATGGATAGCGCTTCCATAATCAATTTGTACGTGCAAATTGAATCCAGAATGGGCCGTATTGCTGATGAGAGTTAACACCCTTGCCCCTTATACAAGTCAATCTTTTATGACTGACTTGTAAATTTACAAGTCAGTCATAAAAGATTGACTTGTATAAGGGGCAAGGGTGTTAACTCTCATCAGCAATACGGCCCATTGATTACACTATTTACACTATTCACTTATCTACATAAGCGAGTTATAGGAATAGACCACCTATACAAATCTATACGATAAATTGGAAGTCTATGTCACTTTAAATGTATTTACCCGGTCAGTGTTTAGGAAATCTAGTTTTATAGATAAGTGAAAGTTACGTGAAAGCCTATTGATTTCGGCTTTATGAATATAGTTTCCGGTTAAAATCCATTCTTTTTATACAATGATGAGTAGTACCCCAGTAATCGGAAAAGTTAAAAGCACAAAGTTTCTATTTATAATCTGAATTAACATTTGAACAAAAATGAGTGTTTAACCTTAGAAATTTAAATACGATGGATAAAAACAAAACTGGTTCGGCCTGTAAAATTTCACCAGACTATTTCTGATCTGACATGCAAACAAATGAGGTTATAACCTACAAGCTAAATTGCCCGTCGTTGCCCTGGGGAAAAATAAAACAGGCCTGTATAAGCTACAGATAAAAAATGTATAAACTATAATGAAGAGAAAACTTAAAAAAAAAATAATTAATTGAAAATGAAACAAATTGTAGAAAAAAAAAGTATAGATATATACTAATTGGAGAATCGAACCCGGGTCGCCCGCATGTCAGTCCGATACGTTAACCCCTTAGCTAGCGAAGTCACGTGTCTGAAATGAAATCGCAAAAGTATAATATGAGACAATAAGGTCACATGTCTTTAAATTAACTAATATGATTGTTTGTACACACACACACACACATTCAACTTTATATATAGTCTATAGATGTATAAATTTAGTCTTAAAAAATGCTGGGGAAAGAACAACGGGTTTTCCCTGAAAAAATGTACAAGACTCGGGATGCACTGCCATGTAAACCATAGGTTCTCAACCTTTTTCGGCTCTTCGCCCCCTTTTACAATTTTTGTCCGCTCACCGCCCCCAAACCTCTTTTTAAGCGCCCACTCCCCCCACCCCTCATGAAGTTTAAGGGTCCAAATAGTTTTTTTTTTAGGCTGACTAGATTTGAGTGCTTAAGAATTAATAGATCAAACAATTACCTAAACAAGAGACTTTAAAAAATCAATATTAACGTGAATCGTTTGCCTGGTGTGTTGCTAGTAGTTTGTCTATATTTGTTTCAATTTTAGTTTCAAGAGCTTTAGGTCTCCACACTTCAGTATTTGCAGCTTGTTTTTTTTTTTTTTTGACAACCAAATGGTATTAACATAAAGAAATCCACTTTCCACAAAAGAGGGTGATAAGAATGCAATACAAAATTGCTGCCCAAACTCAGAGACCTAGAGTAGGCCTACTGATGGATTTTCTCCCGCATTTGCTTTGATAAAAAACTCGAGAACTGAATCCAAGTCTTATACATTATATTTAAACTAAACAGTCATCGTTTGCTAACCAATGCACCTCTGTGTGCAGTAGCCATCGCTTGTAGTCCTCGTCAATGAACAATGAACGATATCTATTTTGCGACATAATAGTACATAAGTATAATAAAGGCATAGTCAAAGTCAGTCAAAGACATAACTAGAAAATTATAACATTGGCAAACAATATAAACATGTATCGAGACAATAATAGTAATACAGATATTATAAAAAATAATAATAATAATAAATTAATGTAAGGTATCAAAGCAAAGCTATCTAAAAAATCATTGAATGCATTACTTATTTGTGAACTGCTGTTGTAATATTGAAGTGAGCGCTACAGACAATAACCAAGACTTTAAGTAATTAAATGTTGTCACACAATAGACAGCCAATACATCTGGAACAGACTACTTTTTTTCAACTACAACATCAATCCACTATAAGCCATAACATCGCCCCTGGAGGAATTTCTTTTATGCTAAAAAGTCTTCAAGTACAATTAGTCTACTAGATTTTAATATTTATTTATTTTTTCGAAATGGGCAAATTTTTTTTTTACTAAAAAAAAGTAAGCTAACAGTAAAGCTTGATTGTCTAGTAGCGTGTACTCATCCAGTTATAGAGAAAATTGTGATATCTTTTGGTAATATCAAAATGTACCCTAAATCAGGGTTGGCAACCAAGGACACTCGATCCAAACTTGGCACGCAGAGCGATTTTTAATGGCACGCGAGAGACCTCTAAGAGGTATTTTTTTTTATTGATAAAAACAACAACAAAATTGTCCGGTTCTGAATGAGTAAAACTGACAGTTGAAGCCGATGTTTCTGACAAAATTCACTATTGAATCAAATGTGGAAACATTTTTTAATTAAAGGGAGATAATCAATCCATTTCATTTGTGCTAATATATCTAATAAGTTTTTTTTTTCTTTTACAAAAAAAAAATAACAAAAATAAATGGCTTTCAATTTTTAACTTTGAAATGATCAAACTCTAAAAAGTATTTGAAAATTATTTATATATTTTCTGACTAAAGAATTTATATATATTTTTTTAAACATTACATTAACTACTCAGTCTGGATGGTTATTACGTATTTATTCCGCTTAACGATAAGTGGATACCTCTAAAGTAAGACCTAAACGTAGTTAAAGGACATCTCAGTAAAACTGAGATCAAAATATTATTATTAATTGCACATATAAGGGCGACAGGGATCGGTTTGCGGCAGAAATAGAACCCGCGACGTATGTGATCAAGTCAACTCCGGATATATTTTACATGTTTTCAGTATATAGGTATACATCAATGCATTACCAAATGGAAGAATTCCTTGGAAAGTGGAGTCTAATTTTGTAGGGCGGGGGAGTTATTATTGGGAGGAGGGGAAGCATGCATCGCAAGATATTGAATTGACGTCTGGAAATATATTTAAGTAAATTTTCATTCATGGAAGAAACTAATTCGCTTTTAAAACGCTTTTTATATTAATTACCATGATTTGGAAATGTTCTGTATCCGTTTTAGACTAAGAAAACACTCAACGATGAATGTACTTTACGGCGATAAAGGAGGGCAGGGAACTATTTTTTTTCCAATGCGGAGCTTTACGTTGTTGTTGCGCCTTCGCGCCTCTAAGCAAAATTTAAAGAAAAAAGACTGCATATTAAAGCGAGAAAAAAATTTGGAAGGCAGCAAGACCGTAGCAAGACCGATGTCAAAAAGCAAAAGAACTTTATAGAGAAAATCGTTAAGAGTTTTATCTTTAATTTTTTTTTAATTAACACGGCTGTGATTTTCATCTTTCTTTTTTTTTCTTTTTGCATTTATTGCAAATGGATCATTAAATTCTTCTTTTTTTTCCATTAAGAGGCGCTTGGAGCTCTTTCAAACTCCTTGCCCATACTGTGGGCCTTTCTGCGTTTAAATGTTGCATGGTACCCGTACTGGTCATCAGTCGTGGATCAGCTAGTTCTGCCCTCTGCACAATCACTCTTACGTCAAACATGAGAGCCGAGTGCAGACCAGCTGTAGTTCAGGCCGACCATGAATGAGAGCCAATGCAAGAAATGAGCAAAGCTCCTAGTCTCGCAAGGCTCGACAACATACCGACCGGGTGTATTGTCCAAACCGTTCCGTCCAGGTGCTAACTTGATCGCCTTATGAGATCAGAATGTGCGACACTCTGATCCTATCCAGAAAGCCGAGAGGCTTTCACGGTGACTCTACTCCCCACTGCCTACATTTTGTACTTTGTGTTGAGAGAAGCCAAGAGTCTTTTTACTCCCTTTCTATTAACTCGTACTGTCTGCTTGTCCTGTTGCTTGCAAAACTTTGCATCGATTTTTCGACCACTTCACGTCGTCCAATCAAGCTGAAACTTGGGAAGCAGACTTGTCCCGACTAACAATACATTCTATCAAATTTTCAGCATCATAGCCTTTGGAATAGTTATGAATACATTCAACCAATTTGAGAATCGAAGAAAATATTTTACGGAAAACATGGCTGCCTTTATCTATCAGAAGAAACGGAAGTAAATAAACTTTTTGGATTTGGCCCGAAAAAAAAAAGGGTGCGCAAATTTTTTTTGTGGAAATTCATAAGGTATGATTTCATTTAGACTATATTTATTTTAATCTATCAAAATATTAAATAATTATAAACTTAGTTTACAAAGAAAGAGTGTAATAAAATCTTTAGTTTTTATGGGTTAGTTTATTATTTTAATCTCATCTTGAGATTTTCGCTAATGTATTTCGACAACAGCGCAAAAGAACAATTAATTTTTAAGCGCGAAGATACGGAGTAATCATACAACGTGTGTAGTTGATGTACTGTTTGAAGTTTAAAAATGTACTTATAATTTCTTCACTCATCTAATATTTTTATATTTTCAACTAACTTTTATTTTATTTTATCATGTTAAAACTATAATTGTAAGCCCTTTATTTTTTTTTATATTGGAAAAAAAGAAAATGTTTAGAAATATTATTGCAAATAAAAATGGCATAATTATCTCCCTTCAATTAAAGTTTCCACATTTAAATTTGATTCTATAGTGATACCGGGAGTACCAAATAATAGCTATGTTTTGTAATATAATTAATATTACGTGTTATTTATTGTTTACTTATATAAAACTATCATTATGGTATTTATTTCAGTTAAAAGTTAAAGGAATAAAATTAATTTACGTTTTACAATTGTAAATAAACTTTTCCTAGATTAATTGTTTAAGTCTACTTAAGTAGATTTTAAAAATAATTAATAATGCCAACAATTACATACTATAATGCTGGTAGTATAAGCCTCTTATATTTGTTAAAATAATAAAACTTTTTATGGTTCATTAAAGAAGACAAGTGTCACGATTCTGGAATTAAATCGTAACCTTATTAGCACTCATGGATAGATCATAGCGCAGAAGTAGTGTGGAACTAGAAACATAGGTTAGCGTAGAGTTAGATTAGGGAGTAGAAAAGTAGCCTGGAGCTATTACACTCTCTCTCTCTCACGCAATAGGAACACCCCAACCACCCCTTCTCTTCACCTCTCTTTAACCCTCTCTGCACTTTTTTCATTCCCGAATTCAGAGTTGCTACTTGATTCAGCCAATTGGTATTACACTATTTGTATGTGTGATTGTATGTGTGTGTATTCTTTAATGTATGTATATATATATATATATATATATATTCTATTATGCTGTCAATTATGATTCATGTTGTATTTGGATAGTAAATACTCATTTATTTTGCTAAACTCAGCATACACGTAAAACCCCCACCCACCTGTAGAAGCCCCTACCCACCTGTAGACACCCCCACCCACTGCTACACCTTTTTCATTATCTCCCCTCTTCGTTCCCTACTCAGCGCCCGTGGGCATAGCCCTTTATCCACTCGAAGTAGTGACATCTGGAGCGAAGCGTCTCGCACATACGTAAGCACCTTGGGCTGCACCCACCCCTAATTCCCCCCCCCCCCCAATAGTCAATCCTTTATGCAAGCAAACCAGCCAACCAGAACATATGTAATTCTAAACTAATGTAGCTATCCAATCAAATTGACCACTGATCACGTGACTAAAATGCACGAAAGCGGGCTTAACTAGTTTTAGGACACTTCGGCTCAAGCGTGAGGCGGAGAAGGTTGTTCGATTCTAGCCTCCACTTATTCAGTTGTTCCATAGGATATACCGCCTGCATGTGTATAGATAGATATTTTGTCAGTCTAAGTATTTTCATGAACACAGCTACGGTTGCCTAATGTTTTGGATAACCTAGCAGTACCATGTGTTGAGTGTTAACTGAAGCCTGTGCAAATTCATATATGTATCTTGCCATTGAGTGAAGAATTGAAATGATAATAAACACCTGAACTTAACCAACGATTTATTTGCCTACTTAGACCTATCTGTGTGTCCGTCATAATATCTAACGAGCCAAGAGAGAAATAATAATTATTCCAGGGCGATTCCAGTCACGGTAATTCATACCCCACGACGACCTGCCACTACTACCCCACTCACCTACGACTCCGCACCCCTCTCATCGCCCAACTTCTGCCAGGTTGATGTCCTAATCCTAAACACATCCTGACAACAAGCATAAAACTCCTTTGAATGTAATTAGCATGTAGGGTAGGCCTATCAATTAACTAGCGCTCTTCGCTAATTGTTCAATGTCGGATACAAGTCTGAGTGGTCAAGTGAAAGTGACCTTTTTGCCTATGCTTAAAACAGCCTACATGTGTAATAAAATCTGTTCACACCTGTAAGTTTAACCAAAAGCAAAAACTAGAGTGAATGCCTAGCAGTTGAGACCAGCAGACGACTTTTCTAAGCAATGATTTTTTCGCAAATCGGCACATTTTGAAGCCAATTTTTTATGTTGAAAATTCAACTTGCTGTATTTTATAATAACTATTATACCGTCACCAAAAAAAAAAATCGAGATCTACGAAGTAGTAAGATTAAGCAGTCAGTCTTGATGTGGTATGAATACATGAGTGCTTCAATGTACTTCTGAAAAAAAACATCTTTCTATGTTGGTGTGCTAAAATAAGGGAAGTAGTTAAAATGTTTTAAAATTGATTTCACATTAAGATATATCCAGTTTCAATGCGAATTCATTTCAGTGGTCTTAGAGTTCAAGTTCCGTTTGACAAAAGTTCAACTAATTGAAAGATGTGTCTATGTCATTCAGAAACGTTAATTATAAAATACTTAACCTCGTCTAATGTAATGAACAATGTGTCCAACAACAGATCTTTATATTCCGTATCACTTTCTTGTTGAAGAGACTTGAATTGACTGTAAATCAATAAAAGGTGAGAAACTATAAAATCGACTACTTTAACAATGGATTCAATCATAGATCGCGAGTCCAATGATGAGATCTTTGCAGACAAACTTTCCTGGACTTTAACACTCGCCGTACAGCGTGATTTTCATGTCATAGTTTGCATTGAAAAATTTGCTTTTGGGAGGTCTCTTCGGCGTGTCACTGAAAATCGCTTTGCGTGCCAAGTGCACGCGTTCCTTAGGTAGCCGACTCGGATCTAAATACTAATGTAGTTGTCCAGATTTAATTATCTCACCTGCATTAATTTAATTAAAATATTTTTTAATAATTTGGATCTCACTTAACTGAGGTTTGTTCTAAGGGTCTAAATATTTAGAAAGCGAAGATAAACATTTAGAAACTCAATCAAACTTATCATCAACACCGATATGCGGAATAGATGCACTTTAATCATACAAAGTGGGTAGTTAATGTGATGTTTTGAAAATGTACATTTAAACTCTTCACTGATATAATATTTATAAAAATGTTAACAATCTTTAAAATTTGATTGTATAGCGGCATCACCACGCAGGTCAAGATTGGTGAACAGAATTTGGAAACAGTAAGCAGCTTCTAATTCCTAGGAGCTATTGTATCCGAAGAGGGCTCCAAACCAGAAGTAATGTCCAGGATTGCCCAGACAACAGTATCACTAAAGAGGCTCAAGCCAATATGGAAAGACAAGAACTTAGCCCTCAGCACCAAAATCAGGCTCATGCGTTCATTGGTCCTCTCCATTTTCTTATATGCTAGCGAGTCATGGACACTAACAGCGGAGCTGGAAAATAAGATAAACGCCATGGAGATGAGATGCTTCAGAAACCTGCTCTGTGCTATAAAGACCATATCTCCAATGAGCAGTTACGCAAAAGAATACTCCAGGAAATTGGACAATACGAAGACCTGCTGGCCACAGTTTAGAAAAGGAAACTAGAATGGTATGGCCATATAACCAGAACCAACGGGCTTGCCAAAACCATTCTGCAGGGCACCACCAGAGGAGGGAGAAAGAGGAAGACAAAGGAAACGATGGGAGGATAAAATCAGGGAGTGGACAGGAACAAAACTAACTGTGCGATGCATTGAGAAAGGCTGAGAGACGGGAGGAATGGAGGAGGCTGGTGTACATGTCATCTGTGGCGCCACAATGGTCCAACAGAATACGGTATATGAAGCTTGTAGGTAGGATAGCATGTATATCATTGCAAAACTGTAATTGTAAGCTACTTTTTTTTAATAAAGGAAAAATATAAAGCATTTAGAAATATTAATGCAAATAAAAACGGATTAATCACCTCCCTTTAATTAAAATAAAGTTTCCAAATTTGATTCTATAGCGATGCGTAAAAAGTTCAGCTTTGTAATATACAAAATATTTCTTTTTAAAAAAATTTTCTGTATACAAATCTATCATTACGGTATTTATTTCAACTAGCAATTAGATGAATAACATTAATTTACGTTAAATAATTGTAAATAAACTTTTCATGCATTAATTAATACAGTTGATTTACGGAGAGTTTAAAAACATTAATAGTTCCAACAATTACATAATACAATGATAGTATATAAGTTTCTTATATTTAATAACGTATTAAAGTATGGCCTACACTCAGGGATGTATTTAGGATTTTGGGGGCCCTGTTCCCAAATTTATGTGGGGCCCCTCGTGGCCTCGCCGCGCCTTCCACATGTCTCGAAAAAGTACCGTCAATTCATGTTACATTCTGTAAAATCATAAATTTTATGTTGCGCTTAACTTGGTTGGACCGGAGCGCTTAAAATTGTAGGGGAGGGGAGTAAATGAATTTTATTTTACATTTTCAACGAAAGAATGGGGATGTCACTAAAAAAATTCTTTTTGTGATATGTGGGGGCCCTTTTTGTGTGGGGGCCTCTGTTCCAATGGAACATGTGGAACATGCCTAAATACGTTCCTGCCTACACCATGGTCTCAATCACTTATAATCACTCTTCCCAAGAAAGGTAACCTTCAAGAGTGTCAAAACTACCGTACTATCAGCTTCATCAGCCATCCCGGCAAAGTCCTCCTGAAAATAATACTCAACAGGTTAAAACTTCGAGCCGAACAGATCATAGCCGAAGAACAAGCAGGTTTAAGGGCAGGGCGAAGTACCACCGAACAAATCTTTAACCTGAGAATAATCTGTGAGAAATACCTACAGAACCAAGAACAACCCATATACCATGTGTTCGTAGATTTCAGGAAAGCGTTTGACAGAGTCTGGCATGCCGCGCTGTGGGCAACCATGATAGCATACAACATCACCCCCAACATTATTGCAGTCATTAAAAGTCTGTATGACAATGCTACCAGTGCAGTCCTCCACAACGATGTCACTGGCAACTGGTTCAAAACAACCATTGGCGTGCATCAAGGGTGCCTACTCTCTCCGACGCTCTTCAATATTTATTCAGAAAGGATCATGACGGATGCACTGGATGACCACGTCGGGACAGTCAGCCTCGGTGGGAGACCAGTCATCAATCTTCGCTTTGCCTGGCTGTGAAGATGAACTGAGGTAGTTAACTGCCAAACTAGAGAAAATATCAACGGCGTATGGCATGGAAATCAACGCTGAAAAGACCAAGGCTATGGCTAACAAAGAGTACGAAGTACAAGTGGGCGGTCAGAGGCTCGAGAAAGTCTCCTCCTTCGAATATCTGGGAGCCATAATATCCTTGATAGAGGTATCCCTCTCGTGCCACTGAATCTCGCTCTGTGTGCCAAGTCTTGCACTCGTTCCTTAGGTTGCCGACCCCTGCACTATCATATTCCTACTTGAATGGCCCAAGCTAACAAACTTCAGACAAGCAGTAGTCCCTCCCCCTTGTCAATCTACTGTAACTACACACTACACAGTAAAGCAGAGCAATTTCAAACGATATTATAAAAATGTTTGGCATTGACTACAAGAGAGCAAACAGCTATGCTGACTGGTTAGTAGAAGGAGAAGACGAAAGGGGCTATAAATTCCATAAAGGACGCAAAGAAATTTAATGCATAAAGAATAAATTTTGAGCAAAGAAAGTTGCAAGGTGGAAAAATAATATTTTCAATAGACTTTTACGACGCAGTAAGCATAAGTCCTACAAATATAATAATTGGAGACGAGTCTCTTAATCTCTCATGAGACTAGGCCTATAGATCTAGTCTTAACATTATTAATTAATTAATGTTAAAAAGTTGTGCTGCATTTGTAACCAAAGCATAACTCGTAACTAGTGTATTGTTTCTTTTGTGTGTGTGTGTAGAACTATCTTAATTTAAATATTCAGCATTGGCAAGTCTTAACGATTATGCATGCATAAAAGGTAAAAAAGAATAACATTTCCGGTCTTATTCGATCATTTCTTCGAAACATGTCTGTGTGATACGTTACTAATTGTACGAAAATATGTAGGCCTATAGAATTAAATTTTATTTCATTTCCAAAAGATTGCGCCAAAAGAAAACGATGGATTGTGAATGTCAGATTTGAAGAATCACCTATTTATAATCCCAAACTAATTGCTTGATGCAAAATAATGTTCGTTTTGTTTTTGTTTTTTTTTAAATCTCCGCATTGTGTTTTTTTAATTACCAAGGACGCAACTCTTGACTAAATTATTATATAAACAAATGCTACATTTAGCCGAACACGACTAACACTTTGAGTATTAATTATTGCCTACTCACTTTTGTTGTTAAAAACGGATTCCTCATAACTAAACTTGTAGCCGTTGTATATTTCTTAAAGACAAGAACTGGCTGCCGATGTTGAAATCAATTGTCAAACAGCACCAAAAGCATGGTTTTTGTTTACGAAAATGGTGGTAAATTTCACCGGAAGTTCACGATCATACCAGTTCAAAAGGTCACACCTAATTAAGACTTGTCAATTAGGTCGAAGCTGAGTTTAAGTTTATTGTGTATTAAATAAATTTAAAAAAAAAAAGTTGTCCTGTTTTGTGTGTATGTGCATATTTGGCACTAACCATAATACATCTAGTACGAATAGACAAAGCATGTCATTGATAGACTTCCTTAGCGCTTATTGAATATTATACTCTCGAAGGATGATCCTTTTGGAAAGAAGCTGTCTCTCTTTTTCTCTCTCTCTCTCTCTCTCTCTCTCTCTCTCTCTCTCTCTCTCTCTCTCTCTCTCGTGTACTACGTTTAATAATGCAGTTACTTAGACTCCAGTTACCGAAAGATAAGTTAAAGTACTGAAGTGCCGTGAAATTGTGGTAACTTTTTTTCAGAGTTTGTATGCGTGTTAGTGTTTGTGTGTGTTGTGTGTGGGTGGGTGAGTGTGTGTTGTGTGTGGGTGGGTGAGTGTATGTGTGTGTTTGAACCAACAATGGCTTTTTAAATTCCTTTATGTTCTCCACAAATCACTAGAATATTTTGTATTGTGTCAAGCAAAAAAAAAAAAAATTTTAAATCCATAACTTAACAAGGTCCTGGCCACTTCCCATTTCATCGTCTTATTGATTTCTATTAGTATCAGTGATCGGCCTTGGCCTTTTCCCCCAACCCATACCACCGGCCCCATTCTATAGACCAGGCTCTCAGACCACGGGAATAAATGTAAACATCACGTGACCTATCGGTGAAGCTAAAGGAAGCCGCATGGGTGAGTGGGGCTGGGTGGGGGTGGGAGAGAGAGGGAGGGAGGAGCGGATATTGTGCAAGAGCACGCGGCGGTTGGTCTGATCCGGTTGGTGAGGCAAGGCCCAGAATGAAAGTGTTGGTCAATACAAACAAAACAACAATAAAAAACACAAATAACAAAAACATCCCCCAGCTTATTTACAGTATGGGAAAAGTTTGCTCTTTAACTGAAGTATCAATATATCATTGATAACAGAAATATCAACGGTTATAGCCTAAGTCATAGGCAGATGCGTCTACAACCTGGAAGGTTGCGCGGGCGCGTTGTTGTTATACTCAGTTCGGTTATCGATTAGGTCAGCTTTGCTCACACTTGGGGGCCATAGATCCACAAACAGGTATCGGAAAGTTTTGATCAGATCTCAACTTTCGAATGTTATGGGACGCGGTGGCCTAACCGTCAAAGCGTTCGACTGGCGTTCCGACGGTTCTGGGTTCGAATCCTAGTGAAGGCTAGAATTTGTTCCCGGGGACTAATAGAGGGTGTCACCGTGTCTACCCATCCTTGATGGGTACCTGACATAAATTGGGGTAAAGTAAAAGCGGCTGTGCATTGTGCTGTCCACACATCCCGTAGTATGCCATGTCCACGGAAACTGGTGAACGCTGCTTCACCGACTCTATGACTCTATGTATCACTTAAGGTTCTATGGGTTAACACGTACAGTGTTTTAATGTCTTTAATAAAAATAAATGAAGATAAATCGTTAGAGTTTTCTTGCAGACCCTGAAGATGGTGAGGCAGATCTTAACAGTGCTTTTAGCCTCGTAATATGAGCGGATTTCGAGGTCATTACAATGCAAACTCGCTTTTGCCCCCCCCCCCCTTCGCTCCAACCAACAAATTTCCTGACATTAAACTGTTTTGATGGCAATGCAACAACAACAAAAAAATAGACCTGATTGTATTTGAACCATAAGACCATAGGAGAGGTAAGCCACGAGACCCGTCGTCAGCAAGCCCTTGTTAACAAATTAGCAGCACAATCGATTTTGAGGGGAAAAAAACGGAATGCTAGTTTGAAATATAGGCTACTTCTTTGGGGGAATAGTATGTTACGGCAGGGGTCGGCAACCTAAGGAAAGACTTGGCACGCGGAACGATTTTCAATGACACGCGAGAAACCTGCAAGAGATCTTTTTATGGATAAAAAAAATAATTTCCGGTGTAGGATGAGAAAACTGACTGTTGAAGCCGATGTCTCTGAATGACATAGCGACACATATCAGTGAGTTCAACTTGCATTTACAAGGACCACTGGAATGAATTTGCATTGAAACTGAACATATCTTACCGTGAAATCAATTTCAAAACATTTAACTACATGTACATCCCTATATTAAGGCATAACATATGTTAAGATAGATAGGCTTTTTTTTATAAGTAGGCCTACATCGAAGCACTCATTCAAAGGCAAAAATTTCAAATTGATGAACTCATTTTTATCTTACCACATCAAGCCCAACTGGATTGATCTTACTACAACCTACAAGATGTAGATCTTTTTTTTAAGAGGAAAAATATTGGCGATTTTTAAAATGCGTTTAGTTGAAATTAAAACATTTAAAATATGGGCATCCAAATGTGACCATTTGCGGGGAAAATCTGGAAGGACGCTGCTTAGGAAAGTCGTCTGCTATTCTCAACTGCTAGGCATTCGCTCTTTTACTCACATCTTTTGGTTCAACTTACACTTGTGAACAGATTTTATCGCACATGAAAGCTGTTTCAAGTATACAAAGTGGTCACCTACACTTGACCGCTCAATAATTGATACAGACTAATTAGGGGAAAGGTGGGTAATTCGTACCGCTGGATAATTCGTACCTATGCTGTTTTATATATTTTGACTGGTTGTAATTAACTTTTAAGCTCGTTAACATATGCCAGCACATTAGTCTTGACTGCCTTATAACAATGGTTGATATGGACAAGAAAATAAAAAGGTAGACACACTTTGTATTTTTTTTTACACTACTTGATGTTGTTTTTTTTACTAGTGCCTCTAGTCGTACTACGTAGGTCTGGTTAAACATGGCTTATTTATATTTGTTTAGTATGCCGACTATCCAGTCTCCTTCATTAATAAATACATTTAGATCTGTTTTCTATTGCCGTTAAAAACACAGAAGCAACAAACAATGTTAAGTCTGAGTCGGCTGAATCGTACCTCGCTATAGAGGGTAATCCGTACCGGTACTAATTACGTTAAAATTAGTGCAGAAGTACCGAGAAAGCACCAGAAAAAAGACAAAAGGTCTAGAGGCCCCCCCCAAAAAAAAGTCTGCAATGGTACCGGGTACCGGTACGGTGAGAACATCTAGGAATATATGATATAATGTTTTATCTGTAAAGCATAGGTACAGTCTTGCATGCTTTGAATCAGCCTCCCAAAGTGGATCACTGGATAATTATACTTGTGAAATAATTATTAAATACAAATGAGATATATATATAGAGACCTCAACTTATAAATGTCAGCCTTACAAACAATATTTTTTCTTCATTTCTTTTGGTACTTATTACTCTCCCACCTAGTGGTACGAATTGAACGCTGGTGAGGGCAATTCGTACCACTTGGTCTTTATTTAGTTTTATTAATTGTGCTCTTTGTTTTCATTATAACACGTTGAAATCATGAAATTTCATTCTTTTGTCACCAATAATTGTTTTAACGTTAAAATAAACTTTTTTTCTACATTTAGTTTTTTTATTGTTAATTTGTTCCCTTAGGAAGTACGACTTACCCAGCCTTCCCCTACATTTAAGAAAGTTTTTTTGCTCATCTGCTTTAATTAAACATAAATATAAGTAATTCTAAAACAAATTTATCTGTATTATTATTTTATAAATATAAGAGGCTTTTTAAATAGCACTATATTATGTAATATCGGTAATTATTAATGCTTAAAATATATAAATGGACAAACAGATAATGCAGGAAATGTTTATTTATAATTGTTTTACGTAAATTATTTTAATCCTCTAATAATTGAATCTTGTATTTAATACCATAATGTTGGATTTATAAAAAGAAATAATAATTAGTCAGTAATATTTGGTAAATTACAAATCCTCCAAGATCATGCACACCCGCTTCATGATAGCTACATAATTGCTAGTCGAAGTGGTCGGCTTCTTTCTATAAGGGCAAGAACAGAGAGATTTAAGAACTCTTTTGTTCCACTGTCAGTAAGACTCTTTCAAAAGAATCACCTTTCAGCCAGGAAATACGATGGCTCAATAGCTGACTCCTAAATAATAGGCCTACTTTTTTCTTGTATGATAAATGGTATGATAGTGTGCGTGAATGTCTATTGTGTTTGAGTACAAATGGTTCTTTAATATTGTTTTAGGTATGCTGAAAAACGGAATTTATGTAATCAAGTCAATTTTCCATTCATTTGGATCAATAAAGCAATCTTATCTTATCTTATCTTATCTTATCTTATCTTATAAATTGTTTGGCATCACTATTGAATCAAATTGGGAAACGTTTTATAAAGGGAAATAATTACCCGTTTCATATGAGCTAATATTTTCTTTTTTTTTTCTTATATAAAATGGTGATCTAAATGGTTTACAATGTATAACTTTGAAATGATCAAACTGTAAAAAGTATAGGAACATTATACAAATATTGTATGACTAAAAAATGTAGATGTATATTTTCAAACATGACATTAATTACCCTGTTAGTATGGTTACTACGCATCTATACCACTTAACAGTAGTATTGTTTTTAAATATAATTCGTCAACCGTGTAACACAATTAAAGAACTTCTCAGTTAAGCTGAGATCAAAAATATAATTAACATTTTCAGCTGCTAGATCCTCATCTGATATAAAAGCAAATAAAAAGAATGATAATCACTAACACGTTAATTTTGTATTAAATATAAAACGCCTGAATGATTTTCTTTATAAATTATAATCTACTTTGCATTTGGCCTGCTACGGAGTATTAATATTTGTCCTATAAAAATAATGTTTAAAAAGTATAATAGAGCATGTTGACTTTTTGGCTGTTGGTACGCTGAATGATTTAGAAATCCTAGTTTGGCACACTGTTAGCAAAAGGTTGCCGACCCCTGTGGCACGGTATCGTACCCCAAAGGCCTAGTCAGAATTCATCAGTGACATTGGCCAATGCAAATGAGGGGATTGTTTGAGTAGCGCAATGCCACCCTACCATTACTGTCTCTCCAACTAAATTAACCCTCAAGGATTGATAAAAAAAAATCATGCAATACCGGATTCGAACCAGAGACACTCGTAATCTCAATCCTTATCTTCACCACTAGGCCTATACCACCTCATAACTGGTAAAGATTAAGCAGCATAAACGTATTTTGTTAAGAAAAAAACACACAACTAAATTGAGTTGTACTTTATAGCATATACGCTAGTTCCACCTTAATAAAAATGGCTTCTGGGAATGGTACCAGGTCGAAATAACAGCCCCGAGACGTTATTTTAAAATTAGTGTCAGAAGAAAAAAAAAAAGTTCTGAATTGTCTAGCACTAAATGGATAATAGGCTAGTTTGACCTAAGTCTGCCGTGATAACCTGGCTACTCGCAAGGGGACCATGTAAAAAACAACAGCCAATGCTGTAAACAATGTTTTTAAAACATTTAAGATTTATAAATACAACATAAATAGACAATATGTCACAATACTCAGATAAACATAAGGACAAAAACACGTTCCTTATCCCTTATGCGAGAGCAAATGCATATAAGTACTCTTTCTGCCACGAGTGGCATCCGGGCATGGAATGGGTTGCCTGAAGAAACCAGGAAAACCAGTAACTTAACATCATTTTAAAACACTAATAGAAATGCAGGAGTAGACACAAACCACATACGTGCGTAGGACGCAATAATCTTCTTTATATAAGGAGCGTCATTGTATAAGATAAGATAAGATACTGCCAGCAACAAAAAATATCTATAAAGAAATATTGGTCGTAATGTAGTAACAGGCTACTTTAGATAACTGAGTTGCGCGCGCTTGTCACTAATATAGATCACAACAGAAGCAGTGGGCCTTCAATGCCAACTTTTCCTATTTTAAAATCTTTAGAAAAAAAAAGATCAATCAACAAACAACATCTTTAAAAACACCATTACTAACCTATTCGTGTTATACCAATAGTGACTATTTAATAATCAAAGTTGAGTAAGTTGTGACTATACAATTGATTGAAAGTTTAGAATACAATTCCACATGGAGGCTTCAGATGTATAATAAACTAATCTTATTTTATATACTGTAAAATCTCGTGATACGGTAACAATATGTTCCTTCAATAAATAAATGTGGGTTTTAATTCTATTTAAGATACATAGGCCTATTTTTTAAATTATATTTTGTTTGTTTTTTTTTAAATTGAAAGTAGTATAATATTATAATTATGTAACTGTTTATTTTAAATTAAATGTTAAATTTGTTTCTAGTAAGTCTAGCAAGGTATTATATCTACTTAGTAGTAAGGTATATTAAACATAACATTCATATTAAAAAACAACAACATTTTTTTTCCATTATAGGCACTACTAGTTGGTTTTAAACGTTAACTTGTAAAAAAAAATAATTAAACGATGTATTCAAACGTACGGTATGCAGTTTTTTTAATATTAAATAGAAGTACCCTGTCTTGAGGTTTTACTGTAATAATATGTATACATATCTGAAGCAATCCATAGAGTGAAATACAATTTAAAAATAGAACACGGACAACTTAAAAGAAACAAAAACAAGACAAAACAAAGACAACAACACATCAAATAAGATAAAGAAAATAATATTCTATAGATAGGCAGGTGTCTGTGTTCCCTCAAGTTCCCTGACCTATGTAAAGCAGGTATAGAGTATCCCTTCAATTGGCCGTATTGCTGCTGAGAGTTAACACCCTTGCCCCTTATACAAGTCAATCTTTTATGACTGACTTGTAAATTACAAGTCAGTCATAAAATATTGACTTGTATAAGGGGCAAGGGTGTTAACTCTCAGCAGCAATACGGCCCGGAAACTAAAATATTTTTCGCTTTTTTATTCTTATGAATAGTGTGTTTTTTTTAATCTTCCTAACACATTCGCATTTTTGCTTATAAATATATCATTCCATCTATCTATCTATCTATATTTTTATATCTTATAAGTTAATATACGTATTATAAGTTATTACGTCCCCTTGGCCCAAAACTCCTGCAGGGCGGCAGGCAGGGATTGGTCGACGGCAGGGCTAGAACCCGGGGCCGTTTTATTGACAGTCTGGTGAACTGACCGCAGGACCAGCCGGCCAATCTAAATATCTATTTGTTCTTAGTTCAAATGTTTACAATTTAGAAACACATCCATAACACACAAATCAATACTTGTAAATGTCAAAGACATTTTCTATTGTGGTTAGTTTAAAAAAAAAATGTGTGTGTATGTGTATGTGTGGGCCTGTGGTTTCTATGTAAACTAGGTCTACTTTTCTTGTTTTGTTTCTTTTTTTCCATTGTGTTTCTTCTTTTTTATCTTTTTCCATTAACTTGCTGACTGTAGTGTTCTTATTTCAAGTAGTTTTAATGTTGGTTTTTAGCTGTAAGGTTAATAAACGAACATAATATTGGCTCCATTCTTTTTGATGACATTCTTGATTATTTTTTATCGATTTCATTCGAAGCTTTGTTGTTGTTGTTTTGTGTTAACTTTTAACTTGGAATTTGAAACATGAAAATGTCTGCTAATAAACAGAAAAACAAAATAAACTAACCCATAAAAACAAAGTTTTTATTATACTCCCTTTCTTTGTAAACTAAGTTTATAATTAATTTATATTTTGATAGATTAAAATAAATAATAGTGATATCATACCTTATGAATTCCCACACTAAAAATTTACGCATCCTTTTTTTTTCGGGCCAAAGCCGAAAAGTTTATTTACTTCCGTCTCTTCTGATAGAGAAAGGCAGCCATGATTTACGTAAAATATTTTCTTTGATTCGCAAAGTGGTCGAAGGTATTCGTAACTATTCCAAAGACTATGATGCTGAAAATTTGATAGAATGTATTGTTAGTCGGGACAAGTCTGCTGCCCAAGTTTCAGCTCGACTAGACGACGGGAAACGGTCGCAAAATCGATGCAAAGTTTTGCAAGCAACAGGACAAGCAGACAAGCAGACAGTATGAGTTAATAGAAAGGGAGTAAAAAAAAGAGAGAAAGGGCGGGGGAGGGATTGATAATGATAAAATAATTGTAGGGAAAGACTGTCAATGAGATGGTGATATAAAGATTGAGGTGGGAGGGGGGCGAATGTTAGAAAGAGATATTTTTTATAAGAGAAATAAAGATGGAGTGATAGAATAAGTGAGAGAGAATGAGAGAAAGAAGGACTTATTGAATGTGAGAGATTAATATAAAAATAAATAGATATATGGATAGATAGATAGATAGATAGATAGATAGATAGATAGATAGATAGATAGATAGATAGATAGATAGATAGATAGATAGATAGATAGAGAGAAGAGAGAGAGAGAGAGAGGTAGAAATTAGATATAATAATAATGAGTTTATTTATATTGCACTGCCAAGCAACATAATGAAAGTTCAATGCTCACAAAACAAAAACACAACATAAAGCTATTTTTTGTATACTAGAACAAGGCAACAACACCTTAGCCTACATAAATCAACAAAAAAAGTTATTTGAATAGTCTATATCAAAAGATATAGCACCATTTGAGAATCATAAGACTTTACAAGAAAACATAAAGATTGAGCAAAATAATATAGTCATATCAAGTTTTATAAAAGAAATTAGTGAGTGTGTGTTGGGGGGTGTAAGATGTATAAGGAAGGTTGATATTTAAATAGTGAATGTTTAATTTTGTTGTTGTTTTTAAAAGTAATAATGCAACTTGTTTTCCAGACTATCGGGACAAATGTAGTAGAGACGGCTCTCATACCAACGTTCTTCAAGGAGAAATTAACCCTTACAGTCCCGGGCGCGTATATAGCGGAACTGAAGGCAGCATAGATAAAAGTAGGTCGGTACGGGAAGGGTTAAGGGCATTTCTAGAAGTGATGAGTCAACCGAATGATGTACACACAGAGAGAGAGAGAGAGAGAGAGAGAGAGAGAGAGAGAGAGAGAGAGAGAGAGAGAGAGAGAGAGACGGTAATGAGAAAAAGAGATCGATACATAATGAGAGAGTGATAGATGCTGTGAGAGAAGATAGATGGCTAGTGAGAAAGAGTGAGGGGGAGAGAGGGGGATAGAGCGGAAGAGTAAGAGAAAGCGAGACAGAGATGTATTTAATCAATATGAATAAAGAAAGTATATTACAGGGGAAACAACCCTTTAAGTAAGTACAGCTTTAATACAAGGCTTGCGATATCCAATGGGGTGCGGGCCGAGCGGCAGAGAGTTTGGCTGGCGTTCCGAAGGTCCTGGGTTCGAATCCTGGTGAAGGCTAGAAATTGTTCCCGGGTCTAGAGGGTGTCCCTGAGTCTACCCAGCTCTGATGGGTACCTGACTTTAGTTGGGGTAAAATAAAGGAGGCTAGGCATTGTACTGGCCACACAATCAGCTAGTATGCCGTGGCCACAGAGACTAGTGAACGCTGCTTCACCGACCCCATGAAACATTTATTTGGTCCGACGGGAATTTTTACTTTATGATATCCAAAAAATCGAGATATTCGATTCAAACATTTTGTAATCGATTTTATTTTCATCTACATTAAAAACAAGACTACCGGTAACTCACTGAGCTATATATATACATAGAGTGCTCAATCACTTAAATTTGTCGGGAAAATGTAGACGCTAGGTTAACCGTAGTAAGATGGCCGATTCGACACTGGCATACATAAAATTAAAATATTTACTTTATGATTTTGTTTTATACCTACAATATTATTAGTACGCTTTTATGGCATTTATTTCGTGTATGAGTATAACCTGAGTGATGAACTAACTATAATAGGCCTTATTTATATTTTTATATAATACAATACTTACTCAAATAATATTTATACTATTGGCATTCAACGCATTCAATCGAGAAATATCAACAACCATTTTGTTGGGTTCATTTTCATGGACGCATTTCCGGAAATTGTTTAAATCAAAAGTACATATTTAATTTTATGTATGTCAGGGTCAAATCTGCCATCTTACTACGATAGAGCTATCTATATCATATGAAAGTCTTCATTTTCCCGACATTTTTATGTTCTATTTTTAATAGATTGAGCACTCCATGCGTGTATATACATATAGCTCAGTGCGGTAACTCATGTGTGAAACGAAATAATCGATTCCAATTTTACGATGACGGACGAGTTCTTTTCCCCAAATACACGAACAGCCAGACATTGTGCTGCTGTTGTGTTGTTCCAAGAAATAATTGTTTAGATTAAATAGTTTCTAAACCTAGTGCTTTTTATCATGGTTAACTGGTTAACCGTTCAATTTTTTTTGTTGTTTGTTCATATTTTAAAAAGAAAATAGTAATTAAAATGTCGGTTAAACCTAATGCGATTTAGCAGTACAAAATTAATATTCTTGATTTGTTTGTGCATTTAATGTTTTTTAGTGTGCGCGATTGTGTTTTATTATCTTTATAATTCTCTTGAGGTTAGTCTATTTATATCTCTCCTTTGTTTCTATTATTTTATTATCTCATGGGAAATTGTATTATTATTATTTTTTATTTTTACTATTAGAGATTTCGCCAATAATGTCCGCGCTGCAATGATCACAGTGGCGCCACGGGGGAGTTAACCAAATTTCTCCTGGTTGGAGGCGGTATTTTGAACTCTGGAACGGCATCTCTGAAGTAATACCGTCTGGACACTTCTTATGAAAATATTTATATTATACGATGGTGTTTTCTCTCGGGCTTTGTGTGTGTATGTGTGTTTCTAACACATGAAATAAATGTTGGTCCATACAGACTACTGGACAACTCATGAATCGGTCATCGGTCCACTGTGACCCCGGTGACCCCACCCCTTTCTTACAGCGGTCAGACTCCCAGTAAACTATAAACGTGGAACGGAATCAGGATAAAGAGAGCAAGAGCCTGTTTTTTCCGGAAATCCTGAAATTTGTCTTTGATTAGAAAAATTTAATTATTATTTTTTTTTTTAAATAGGTGAGAAAATTGCTTTATATCACAGAAAATGCTTTTATCACTGTTGTGAAGTCTTTAAATGAATACGATAACACTTTTATATCATTAAGCTTGAGTTCGTTGTGGTTTATGTTCCTTGGGATTGTGTGGCCATCACGATGATCAAAAACGTTTACAGATTTAAACAACACATCGGAGTTTGGAAGCTGGAAGATTTTATGACGCCATCCGGTAGCTAATCCGTTATGCGCATTTTCTTATCAGCCTTATAGTAAATCATCCCTTTCTAGCCAAGTAGGGTCAAAGGGCTAATGAAAGAAGCATTGCTCAGGTTTCCTTGGACATAGGGCCGGTGAAGCAGCGTTCACCAGTTTCTGCAGTCACGGCATACTAGGTGATTGTGTGACGAGCACTATGCACAGCCGCCTTTACTTTACCCCCAACTAAGGTCATCAAGAGCTGGGTAGACTCAGGGACAGCCTCCAGACCCGGGACAAAATCCTAGCTTGCACCAGGATTTGAACCCAGGACCTTCGGGACGACAGCTCCACCACCGTGCCCCTAAATAACCGACTAATATATTCTTGTCAGTGGCGTAGACAAAGAAGGGCAAGTGCCTCCCCCCACCCCCCAACACCTCTCCCATGTGACCTTATATTCTTCCAAAACCAAGGATAAACATTAATAGCTCTATCTAAATAGGGTCAACAGCATTATAGAGTTTAAAGTTAGTTTGTTTTTTTAAATCGTATTTGCATTAACATTATTACACCTGACCCAATGAACTCATGGTTAAAAATAAGATCCGGTTTAATGCTCTAAACACGCGGCAACATGACTTTTTCCTACACGAGATACCAAGTAATGACGTCACGTCCCTAGAGTGTCGGAAATTGCACATCTCGACGAATGGACACCATCTTTCGATCCCCCCCCCCCCCTAAAAAAAATACACTAATTTAAGAGCTAATATTGAACTAATTACTTGAAAGTTATGTTTAATAGTTTGCATAAATACACATATTAAAATAGTTTGCGTGGTTGTCCTAATTTTTTACTTTAAAAAAAAAACAACTAGCGTATGACGTAATGTCATAAAAAATAACAAAAACTAAATACCGAAAGAAACTTTCTCACTATGCAGTTTTTATTGTAATTTTTTTTTCTTCTCTCTTAACAAAACACATTGTAGTCATTCGTTTCTCCGTCATTTTGACGGACATAGCCTCTAGTATTAAAATAGTTTGTGTGGTTGTCCTAAATTTCTGTTATCAATATATTTGAATTTTTTGTTTTCTATTAAAATGTTGAAATAGATATTTTGTATTTTCGTTCTCATTATATTATTTCTCTAGTCTCCACATACTTTTACATTACGCTTAAAATCTAATGTATAATTATAATTTCTTATGATATAGACTTTGTTGAATATTTGTTTACTTAATGATTCGTATGTCTAGCAATGACATGACTTTTTATTAGCGTAAGTGTCAGTGGTCCACTTGCAAAAGGTACTAAGTCGACATAAAGTGATTTTGCAGAAATTGACTTATTACGTCACAATTTAGCATCTTTTGATAGGCGCTCTATTTTATTTTCTCTATCAACTATATTATATCAAAGACTGTATTATAGTCTTTGATTAGATTGCCGAGAGCTTTAAGAAGGTTGTACCAAAGATAATTATAATATCTATATCTATATATATATCTATATCTATCTATCTATCTATCTATCTATATATATATATATTTATTTATTTATATATATAAACACATGTTTCATGAAGACATTCGGGGTTAACATTTTTTTAAAAATTCGAACCTTTTGGAAATGAACCGCTCTAAAAAATTACGAAAGCAGGAAGGCGGCTCTCATTAATCTCGTGCGTGCACACCTTTAAAATATACTCTATCGTGGAAGGTACGGCCGAGGCTTTCAGTTTTAGATAGGCTATGAAGATTTCTATAAAATAGTATTAATACGCTTATTGAAAGAGATGATTTAATCATATCAACGTCAATTGAACTTTTGTTTTTTCAAATTGCTCCACGGCATTTGCTGTGTCTAAAAACCACATTTTCTCATTCTTTTTAAATTTTTTTTTGGAACAAAAATGATAGACACCCAACTTAATCTTATTTCGTGGAGTCATATGTGGACATACCCTAAAGCACACCCTTCCCGCCTTGAACTGACAGCGAAAGTAAGAGTTATTGTTTTTTAAAATCCATTGACACCTTGCAAAAAAAGAGAAACGGGTATGTAAAAAGTAGAATGATCTGTTTACTTTAACAAACCGGAACAAATAATTTTCACAAATTATTTGTTTTTTTTATTCTATAGTTTTGATTATTTTGTAGCATCTTTTTTTATTTATATAATCTGCACATACAAAATAAAAAAAAAGGCTGGCTGGATAACTACGATCAAGATGGACGGGGGCGGTAAAGATGGTGGGTTTTAAATTTTTCAACAAATAGGCCTACATCTTCGTTCGACTTTTAGGCCTAATTAATATTTCCCGCATTGCCAGTTTATGTTGGCGTTTTTTTTTAAGCGATTAGATCTAGGAACTAGGTCTAATGTTTAAAGGTCATTGGAATAACCTTTATAATATAAACCTTAAAAAAAATGTTATCTTATACTTGCAGCATTTGGCAAATTAAGGTTGTATCAATAATGGAGTTAAGGGCACAAATGCATCGTGTAACGTCGTAGAATATAGATCTAGCATTTTTTTGTAACAAATGCAAAAGTGTGTGTTTAAATTAATAATGATAATAGAGCTATATAAGTCTAATAATGATTGTGATAACAAACAACCCCTTTTATTAAATTACTTATTTATTAATTCTTTGAAATTAAAAACAACAATAACAAGCAAAAAAAAAAATGATTAAGCTTACCGTTATAACTTGTCGTCTGCTCAACATTTGGAAACTGCGGATCAAAACGAAAAAATGAAGAAAACCGAAAATTTCCCCCCACTTTTGGTCATCTGGAATCTTGTGTGGTTAGGCCTCTGGTACAAGGCTCTTGTGACGGCGCTTTTGCCCAGGCTAAACTATGGCCTCTCTAGTTCTTGGCCCTCGAGTCCTCATTGGCGCAAAATGAGGTCATTCTGTAACATGTACATGGTCTTGTGTTTCTCCTCTACTCCCCTCCCTCTCGCCTGTGTGCACCTGCTGCCAAACTTTATTAATATAATTTGTTGTGTTTTGCAATAAGATGGAAATGCAGGCAACGACTTTGCTGACCGGGTCAGGTGACTTATATAGTTACGTCACCACTACTGTCGTACCAGAGTACAGTATCCCTCCCCTCACAAGATGATAAATTGTTAAGGTAAAAAAGAGGGCGACGACCCCCTTTTCTGTATTCCTATTGCGGAGACTTGACGCTGGATTTATCGACTGGTGGACGCCATCTTGTTTTCTATTGTTTTGTTTTTTCTGCGGTCGCATTATAAGGCTAGCAGAATAATTTGAAGCGGGAAAAAAATGGAATCGACTGGAAAAGAATGGGGTAAGATAACAATCCATGAGATTATAAGAATATAGTATTTTAAAAAAAAGTATTATGCATATAAAAGAATACTTTCAAAGGTATGGACTTATGGCTTCAGTTTCAAAATTCAAATTTTGTTTATGGAAGCATTAGGGTTATGTCTGTAGTTAGTTAGGATCTGTGCTTTGTAAGATAAAGGTGAAGAGAGTTATTTTGGCGGGAAGGGTAAATGCTGAGAGAAAAAGGCGGGAGATGGCGAGAAGAGGCAGTAGTGAGAGAAGAGGATGGTGGTTTGACAGAGGGAGATGGTCGAGATGGCTAGTTGGATAGGTACACAGACACATACATATAGAAAGAAAGAACGAAATATAGCTATATGGATAATATAGATAGATAGAGAGATAAATAGATTGATAGGTAGATAGATAGATAGATGATATAGAAATCGTCATGTAGGTTAAGGGTCAAGAACCATTTAATGAAAGTGTGCCAAGGTAGGATTTCTAATTCATTCAGTGTGCCAACAGCATAAAAGTCATCATCTTTTTTTCTTAGAGAAGGAATCTGAATTGCCTTTTTTGGAGGTATTCCGCGTGTCATTTAAAATTACTTTGCGTGCCAAGTGTAGCACGCATTTCGCAGGTTGTCGACCTCTGGTGTATTTAAAAAATATTTATTTTTCTTCCAGTTATGCCTTAATTAATATATATAAAAAAAAAAGGAGTCGACTGGCCACACCTTACCAGATTATTAGACCACCAGCACCGAATCGGCCCAAGTCACACCCTTGAGTGCCACTGTGGACCTGGATTTCAAAATGCAGAGCACATCCTGCAATGGTCTCCACTCCACAGAGAGGCCCGAAACCAGGCCTGGCCTCAGGGAGCCAACCATGGAGGAAAAGCTATGGGGCCCAAAGCCATTCCTACAGACAACAGGCCCCGTTCATCAGAGAAACAGGACTGCCAGTCTGACACAGCAAAAGAAAGCACAATGAAACGCTGAAAAAAAAAAGGAATTAAAAAAACGAATTTAGGTTGTAACAACATGTTGATAAGGTATCATTTAAAAAAAAAATCAAAGAAAAAGTTTGGATTCATAAAAAGAAATTTTGAGAAAGGTTACAAGAACATAAAACTGGGGCCTACATTTCCAGGTTCCGGGCTAACTTCGCGGTGCAGCCACTGTGGTGATGAAGAGGCGAGACTTCAGCAGTTCCTACGTGAATTCCCCAGGCTCGCCAGTTTTAGTAGGGACCCACCCTCCGTTTATCTCAGCCGAAAATTCGACAGCACATGTAAAGTTTCCCATAGGTATATGAGCTGGACTCTTCCCTCCACACTCACCCCCAAATCCCCTCGTATACCTGCACTTTCTCCGGGTGGAAGAAATACCTGAATTTAGGCCTGGTCGTCCAGGCATCGGGGTTGGCGAGACGGGTATGTTGCACCTATTTCTTCCTCCCCATCGAGTTATGGAGGACTCTCGCCGGTGCAATGGTTCATCAGATGGGCAACTGAGAACGTTCTCCGGGCGTTAGTCCACCGGTGAATTCTTAATGGGGGCGTATTGGTGGTTTACACACTTCGCCAGACTTTGAGGCCAGTGGGTACAGAAGTGAGTCTGATGTTCCAAATCATGATATCCATTATATATAAAAATGTATCAGACCATGTATATTGATCAGTGAAAGTGGGGGGGGGGGGGGGGCATGAAATGTTATATGACATCAATCCGTGCTATAAATAAATAAACATAGATATATTAATTGATTGATTTATATATAGATTGATTGATTTATAGATTGATTTAAAGATGGATTTATAGATAGATTGATTCACAGAGAGGTTGGTTGATTTATAGATAGATAAATAGATCTCTCTGCGAACACAATCTAGGCTCTCGGTATGAGTTTGTTTAAACTTCGTAAGACTTTAATCCTGCGCAGACTTTTTTTTTTATTCCTAACAAAACTTTGGAAAGCACATTTTGAAAAAAAACGATGGGGAGAGAATCTCTGAGATCACGTACAGGAAATCTTATCCCCCCCTTTACCCCATGCCGCCTCGCCCCCCCCCCCTCACCCTCCTCGTGTCGAAATAGCTTCGCGTTGCTAGGCAACGCTTATCCATATCAATGGTGATTGGACAATGTCCCGCGCTGAGCGGATCGATACCTCAAGTTCCTGTCTCTGACCCTTGAATGAATACTGTACAAAAAAAAAAGTGCGTGTTGTTGTGCAAAGGTGGGTAGGGGAGAGCACTCAATGAAAATGGATTCTTGTTTACGGAAGCTTTTCTTTGTGTGTATGTGTGTGGAAGAATCAGAGTGATTTATACACTTGCATTGGTCATTGAAATTGTTGTTGTGGAATCGGACTTTGGAGAATCACACGGAATGGGGAACAGATTTATTAGCAGTTGTTGTTTTTTTCTGACTAGATTTATTAGATTTTTCCCGAAAGGTGCTTTTTTTTTTAAAGTAGGCCTACTCTAACAACAATCTTTCAATTTCTTTGTTGGCCCAATCAATTGTTCCGACATTTTGTCAAGGTTTAAATAGTAAATAGTGACATGACGTACCCACAGAATACAAATATATTTCTATTCCGTGGACCTCCCCATCCCATTCACCATATGTAGGCCTACCCGCTTATGCTTAGGAGTAGTAATAAATGAAAATTACAAAGGAACACACTTGTTATTATAGTAAAAAAAAAAAAACTTATAAAGAAAAATTTTGGGAACAAAAGATCCAAAGAATGAAGTAAAAAGTTACGGAGAAAAGAATGTGTGAAACGAAAAATTAGAAATTGACTATATAAAGACCCACATGTATTAATAATATAGACCTAGTTTTATATTTTTAAAATTGATCGAGAAAAGAATAACATAATAAAATGTTATAGAGTGGCGGATTTAGCTTTAGATGTTTTACATACAGATATCAATAAGATTTTTTTAACATTTCTAAAAAAGTATGTTTGGTTTTAATATCTTATATAGATGGATGTAGGCCTATGTGTATGTTTGCGTTTGTCTGTGTGTGTGAGTGAGGCAGGCATGCAGTCTATAGGCATAGTCTTCGCCCACACACGTTTAGGTAGAGACTTATTAAAAATACTAAGAAGATTGAACTTCATCTGCTTAAAGTTTTGCAAAGCAGGATTTAGGCTACATACTCTTAAGACATGATCGCTACGCACTTTAAAAAAATTAAGCAGAAATAAAGGCCAACATTTAGGGACCTTATTCAAAATTGTGTAGACATAGCCTACACATGTAGGCCATCGGGGCATATTAATAATGTTTAGATATTACCAAATACTATAATAAGAGGGACCCTTGCTTTGATGTTTCTTTTATTTGATTACTCATAAACTCCTGTTTCGGAATTTACCATCACAAACGGAATTATAAACCTACGGTTTAGTAATTCGCTATGATTTTATTAATTGAAAACTATAAACTATATAGACCACTAATCCCAGTTGCTAGTTGTTGTCGGAGAATGTAAAGGATTATTAGATGTAAATTAAAGCTTTTCAATAATGTTTTTGTAAAAGTGATTTTTTTTTTCATTTTTACATTTTATCATTTCATTGCTTTTCATGTAGAATTGTAGAACAATGCCTTTATAGAAGAAGCGTCTGTAATAGTTATAAGGTTAGACCTAAAATTAAAATCGAAAGTTGTAGGCTATTGCGTTATTGGCTGCGCACCGAAAACACGACACTTCAGCATTAAAAATAGCGCAAACGGTCTTCTTATAATGGTAATTGATATTACGTCATTTGTCTGTACTCTCAAAACCAGGTCGCTAAACGTTCCCCCGACAAACAATATTTCTTTATTACATTATATAGAAGATGTGTTTTCCAGTTCTTTTTAAAAGGGACGATAGTCTAGAACAGTGGTTCTTAACCGGTGCTCCGCTCCGCAAGGTAGTTGCAAGTGCTCCGCGAAATTATGAAACTCAAAATTTAATGTTCACTCACTTACTCTACCTGATTGAGCTGAACAAAGGCTTATAATAGGTAGTCCAAACGGGGAAAAATCGGACTTTTTGGCTATTTTTACTGTTTTTGTAACGAAGTTTTAACTCACTTGTACTAATGCTACATAAATAAAATTTATATGTGATTAAAGTTGAAGCCTTTATCTAACAAAATATTTAACTTTTAAACTCATTAATTGTAGCCTATATAAAACAGTGTTTTGTGTGTTTGAATAGTGGGGGGTTGGGTCGTTTTGGCAGCGGCTTTCAAAACGGGTCAGTAAATTTCCGTTCTCCATCGTGTTACGCGATCGTTCGCCGCTCGGTCGGTGATCAACTCAGAAGTATGATTTAACCACCATTTTAAAGTAGGGATCCTGGGCTTTCATTTGATATATAGCGCTTTTATGTTTAACATTTTTAAATGATTATTAAAAGGGTTTGTGATTCTCGCCAAGAAAAGAAACGCCAATATTATATCTACTCACTGTTTTTTTGCACAGAGAATCTCTGGTGTCCAAAACATTACCAGTAGCATTAAAACCTGTGCTAGACAAAGTTGTAAATATGGTAAACTTCATAAAATCGAGACCTTTAAAAATACGCGCCTTTAAAAATCTTTGCAGCTCTATGGAAGCCAAGTACGAATCTTTGCTTTTGCATTCTGAAGTGAGATGGTTATCCAGAGGAAAAGTGTTACGTCGTTTCTTAGAACTGAAGGATGAATTGATTACCTTTTTCCAAAATGAAAATATGGATGATTTTGTGGAATATCTTCAAAATGACATTTGGTGTGCTAAATTGGCATATTTAGATGATATTTTTGATTATTTAAATTGTGTTAAATTTTTTAACATCGACCGACAAATTGACAGCCTTTCGGAAAAAAGTTATTTTTTAAAAAAATCTTTGTTGGAGAAAAAGAAAGTAGATATCTTTCCTTCTCTTAATGATAACACTACCGACGAAATTATTTCAGCAGTAACAGAGCATTTAACTTTATTAGAAGAAAAGATTGAATTTTATTTTCCATCAATAAACGTAGAAACATATGACTGGATACGTAATCACTTTGCCACGGTTGATACATCAAATAGTAGGTTGTCATACCAAGAAGAAGAAGAATTAATCAACCTATTATCGGATCGTACACTTATAATAAAATTTTCCGAAATGGTTCTGGAGAAATTTTGGATCTTTGTGCAAGAAGAATACTTAGCTCTCTCCATGAAGGCACTTAAAGTCTTGTTGCAATTTTCAACATCATATTTGTGTGAACTCGGTTTTTCGATAGTCACCAACATAAAAACTAGAAAACGAGAAGCACTTACTAATTTGGATGAAGAATTGAGGGTAGCTATTTCTAAAATTAGGCCTAATATAACTGAAATTTGTAAAAACCGTCAAGCTCAGGTTTCACATTAAATCTTTTTACTTTTCTGAATTAAATTTTGCTCAATGTTATTTTTTTACTTATTAAATTTATGTTTATTAAAAATTTGTTTGTTATGTTATAATTTTAAACTCTTATGTTATAATCTTTTATTTTAAATAAAAGTCGTACGTATGTGTATTTTTTTTTTTACTCCTTGATTTTGGTGCTCCTCAAATTTTTGTCATTATCAAAAGTGCTCCCCGACTTCAAAAGGTTAAGAACCACTGGTCTAGAACATAGGTTCTCAACCTTTTTCGGCTCACCACCCCATTTTACAATTTTTTTCCGCTCACCGCCCCCTCTCCCTTCCGCCCATCTGGACTATAGTTTCCGCAATTTTTTTAGGCGGACTAGACTTTTTTGTGTGATTAATTATCTTTAAAAACCTTGAAAAGGAAACATAATATTGTAATAATTAATAGTTCAAAAAAATTGCCTTAACAAAAGGTTGAAATAAATCACTGCGAATCTTTTGCCTGGTGTGTTGCTAGCAATTTGTCTATTTTTGTATCAATTTTGGTTGCAAAAGCCGTAGGTCTAATAATTAGTAATACTTGTTATATTACAAAACAGAACTTGTTCGGCATCATTATTGAATCAAATGTGGAAACATTTTTTTTTTAAAGGGAGATAATTAGCCCGTTTTATTTGAGCTAATATTTCTGTTTTTTTTTTTATATAAAAAATAAATGGCTTACAATTTAACATTTGGAAATGATCAAACTGCAAAAAAGTATTTGAAAATTATAAAAAATATTATATGACTAAAGAATTTATATGCATATTTTCAAACATTACAATAACTACCCAGTTTGTATGATTACTACTTATCTATACCGCTTAACAATAGTTCCATTAATTTAAACACGGTTTAAAATACAATAAGGATATCTCGGTTAAACTGAGATCAAAATATCATTAATATGAGCAGATGTTAGGGCAACAGTGATCTGTCAGCAGGGTTGACAGTCCGGTGAACCAACCACAGGACCAGCTGGGCGCACACTATATTTGCCAAATACAGACCTCTACTTCATCGAAAAGTCACTGCGATTCCTATTTCTTATTAATATAATAATATTTTGGCATACTGTTGGGGGATATCAGATATTTAGCGGCACTTGTGTTTACATCACATTTTATCCTCCAAAAACTAATCGATTCATATAGCAGAGGTGTTAAGATATATCAGGTACGTTTGTACCGCCCACTTGCCCTTCACCGCCCCCCCCCCAATTGCCCCCGTTGAGAACCTATGGTCTAGAACTTGTTCGCCTGAGCTGGATGGGAAGTAAGATTTTCCATAGGCCTACTTTTGGGCCCGATATTGAGAAGGCTCTCATACCAACGGTCGTCAGGGAGAAACGGGGCACACCCAGAAGCGAGGATATGACAGAACAAAGTATTCTTTGTGGAACATAGGGTTTGATTAGTTCCCTGAGATAATAGACGGCAAAGTATCGCAACTTTGTATTTAATTCTGGCTCTCACATGTAGGGTTGTCATATCTAGCTGGGACCTCGTCGGGACACTCTGACAAATGAAGTAAAAAATGCATTTAATATAATTACATTTTATTTAATCTAGAACACGATTAGGTACATGAAACTTGTTGCGGCAGAAGTAGTTAGTACACCATATTTTTTTCAGAAGATTTCACCTTTTCCAGCAAGTCTGTTTTCCCTTTATTTAATAAACTCCATGGAGGTCAGCTTGTAGTTAAACTGGCACTGTAAGATTGATTCCACAGTCCCTGGTAGCAGTCTATTTCTTTCAAGTTTCAACGAACTGAGGCTGCATTTACATGTTGGGCTAACAGATGGCGTTACTTCAGTAGTCCTACTTCAGCCAAGCTCGTAACAATATTTTTCAAAATCGGGACAAAATTGTGTCTTGTCGGGATGTCGGGACAAGAAAGTTCATAACGGTGACGGTTCCAATATATCGGGATGGATGGCAACCCTACTCACAGGGAGCCAATGGAACCGATACAGGAGAACTGTTGCAGCATCGCGCCTTGACTTACGGCATGACCAGCCAGGCGGCATTGTTTTGAATACGCTGTAATTTGGCGACTTTATCGTCAGGTAGGCAATCCCCATTAGCAAAGCATTACAGTAGTTGAGGCGCGAGATTATTATTTCATAAGAGCCGCACTTTACTCAATAGAAGAGCCGCATGCTTCTCTCTGACTCGCATTTGCCCACCCCTGCAAGAATCTATTAGACATTATAAGAACATATACATATACTGTATTCTTGTTCAGAGCTATTCGACATATTAATGCAGGCAGGGGATGAAGTGTACCAAATTGTGATTTGGGGACAAAGGAGGGAATGGTGGAATTCAATTTACTTCTAATTCTAAGCCCACGGTATCCGTATGCATTTGGTGCTATACCGACACATGAACCAACTGCTTTTAAAAAATAAAATTAATCCCTCCCCATCCAATTCAATCCAGGAACTATTTCTGTACGTGTCCAAGGTCGTGGTCATTTAGACTTGCCTGACTAGTCTGATTTCCGTTTTCTTTACTTTAGCGTATATTTTTTATATTGTCAATAAATAGCCTACTTTAAAAGAAAAAGTAAAAATGGGCGTTCGTTTCATAGTCTATTCCAATATAAGCCTTTATTACAAACGCTATATTGTAATATACTATCACATAATTTGTGAACTTAAAAAAAACGTGCAAAACTATTTGACATACAATTGCAGCGATAAAAAAATCTGGTATGCAGCTCCACACGATAAATTTTGTGGTTGCGACGCCATTTTGGTAAAAGATATCTTTTTGTTGAGTATTTTTCTTTAAAGAAAATAAAATGGGTCGCAAGAAGAAGAAGCAAATGAAGCCCTGGTGCTGATATCCTTTGAAATGGCTTAAATTTACTTATTTAAAAGTGAAATTCGAAATCTATTGTACTCATTAATATAGTTATAATAGTCTAGATCTATCTAGATTCTAGATCTAGACTAGTGACTAGTGTCACTAGTCACTAGTTATTATACAGTTATATTTATATTAAATTATATTTGATGACTTAATTTCATTTTCTAGACTAGTGAATATTCGCGACTAGTGTCACTAGTCCAACACTAATCGGTGTATAATACTCTGTGCACTGTATGGCCGAACTATACATTTATTTTATTTATATAATATATAACTTAATTTAATCTTAATAATCAATTATTTAAGTCAATATATCTAATAAAATACAATTTGATTACCTCGATTTCTGTAAATGTCCAGATACTTCCTTAACATTTTGTAAGTATTGTAACAGAGAATTTGATGATGAAAAAATACTTATTCAACACCAGAAAGCAAAACATTTTAAGTGTCATATTTGTTATAAAAAGTTGTATACAGGTCCAGGGTTGGCAATTCATTGTATGCAGGTATGTTCGATATATTTCTGATAGTTAGGCCTATAGTTAAGTCTAAGTTGTAGGCCTATGAATGTATGTCACTGTTATTTATTGTAATGTTAGATATATTTAGATTTAGTTTCTTTATAAGTTTAAAGTATAGGCTATAGTGCTATAGGCCTATATATCATAATAATTCATAGCCTAATTATGTCATAATAAATACGGCACTCATGACTAAGTCCTAAGTTCAGAACAAAATGTAAAAAAGCACATTCCAATTTTTTGGCCTCTATCACAGCCTTATTTTCAAGACTGAAATTGAAGTAGGGGCTACTTTGTTCAAGTGAGAAATTCTTCTAATACTTTTTTACTTTATTATAATTTTTGATCAGGTTCACAAAGAAAAAATTGACAAAGTACCAAACAGTCTTCCGGGAAGAAATAACACAGAAATAGAAATCTATGGTATGGAAGGTATTCCTGAAGAGGATGTCAAAGCACATGAAAAAAACAAGAGCAAGAAATGTAAGCTTTGAAAAATGCAATTAGGCCTATAGCAGACATGCCTACCGTTCCGGATTTTCCGGAACCGTTCCGTAAAATGGCCAAAAATTACCCCCCATTCCGCAATTCCGCATTAGACCAGTTTGTTCCGCAAAATCGGCGACTCCGAAAATGCCGACATTTTAATTAAGAAAGTAAAAACGCGAAATAAACAAAAGGCGTTTGCCAACTTTTGTTTTCTTCTTGTCACTTCCGTTTCAATGTATTTGCCGAGAATGCATTTATGGCTTCGCGGCACTGCCAAAGCTACTTGATAACATTGCCGATTTTGCTATGTTGAATAATTTTAGAGAAACTAAAACTAAACTAATCGTTGCTAGCCGAAAACAAAATATTACCTTCTAGTTACTTAATAAAAGTAGCTGCTAAATTAAAATTTTAAATAAAGGAAATGATATTTTCCCTAGGTTTCTGCTATACTATAATTTTAGTATAATAATTTAATAATATAAATCGGCTAGTAAAACTGATGTTGATGTAAGTGTAGCCTAATAGAATTAGAACACTTGAATAGACACCGTGTTAGTGCCTAGTGCATTTAGCTAGGCCTATTCAAGCCTATTGAAATACATTTCTTTTTAATTTATTTATTCATACATTGACTTAATTAGGCGTAAAGTGGTCTAGACTTTTAGACTTAGTCCTAGGGCCTAGGGCTAGGCTTATACTACTTATAGCTTATACTTATACCTAATGAACTTAGTTAGTTTTACTAATATGAATATATCAAGCATTTATAATAAGTTGATACTCATTTACCTTGGCCTTAGTCCTTAGTTTAGAATATAAGGCCTAGATAGGCCCTAGCTATGTAGACATACTGATTAATTTGACTTTAACCACTTTCTGAGTTTCTGTCCTATGCCTAGGCCTTAGACTTTTAGTTTTAGTAGATTGAAAGGTTTATTTAAATAAAAAACAGCATTGTAATTATTGCCTAAAAGCTTAAAATCATATAGCTAGGCTACATAAAAAAGCCACTGTTTTTCCCTTCAATTTCAATAGGTTTATAACCTTAGTTAAACTTAGATAAATGTATCCCCCCCCCCCCCCCCCCCAATATTTTTTTTCATTAACTCTATATTGTCTTAGATTGTATTTTATATTTTATATATATAATTATAATATTTACAGTGTTATTACTGTAAATGAATACATTTTTCTTATGTATTTTAATTATATTATTTAGTGTATATATTATATATTGGCTCGAAAATGCTTCCTCCGCGCTTATGTTCCTCATTTTGGTCCCATGTTCCTCATTTTTACCTTGGGTGTTCCTCATTTTGATTTGTGGAGGTAGGCATGTCTGCTATAGCCATTGTCTAGATTATTCTTGGTAAAACTTGGTAGATTAATTTTTTAAAATCTATTATATTACTAGAGCTAGCTCAGAAAAGGAAAATAATTATATTTAAAATATAAATATCACAGTAAGAAAGTAGGGCTAGTAAAAGTAGCTAGCCTATATATGACTTTTAAAAAGACATATTGTAAACATTCCAAATTTGACTCGTTTTATAAATCTTTTCTATACAGTAGCAGAAACGACCAACGAGGATGATTCCGGTGATGACAACAGCAATCCCCCAACATCTTTAGGCGCCACACCAATGATGAATGGTATGCCTATGGCAGCAATTCCACAGCCAATGCCATATGCACCTGGTATGCCACCAATGCCCAATCCAATGATGTCTGGACCTATGGGCAACCCTATGATGAATCCTATGGGAGGCATGCCTGGCCCAATGATGGGAGGACCTATGGGAGGAATGGGTAAGTTTTAATTACTGAAACATGTGCCTAAAGTGAAACCACAAGTGACAGGGATGGGTCTATGTCTTTGTGAATGAAATTTTTTTAAGCCGTCACGGCATGTATATTTGTAAGCAATATGGTGTTTCATTTTGGGATTGATTTCGTCCGCCAACGGCTAATAATTTACATGAACAGTTTATTTATGTTAATTTTGTGGTTAAATTTTGATCTTTCAAAATATGAAAAGAACAAAATAAACACATGGTCTCGTAAACATTTATTACAATAAAATAATTACCAAAATTATTTATATGGTGTGTTTACATATTCCTGAAACTCTTAAATGATGTGGTTTTATTGATACTCTAAATTAGTCAGTATTTTTCGGATTTCTATTTCCTACTGAAGATATTTAAAATAGAAAATCACATAAAATATTTGCAACTTGTTTTTATGCTCTTATTTCAGGTCACATGGGCCCAATGGGGTAAGTATTTATGTCCAGTCTTTTAATTACTGCCTAATTTAATTAATTTTTTTAATATGAAATAATATGAAACTATGCATTTATTATAATATATACATTATATATAATTAATGAATATCTTGTTATTTATAGGATGGGTGGGCCTATGATGCGGCCAGGTATGAACAACATGGTACCTATGAACAATATGGGTGGAATGAACATGCCACGGCCTCCAATGGGTAACCCTAACCGACCTTTGTTTCCTGCTGCTGCTCAGGTAGATATGCATTTGCTGGCATGCAATTTATAAGTTCAAACCATATTTTGTGCTGAGGAAATTAACTTCCTAGTTTTCTTTTCAACATTAACCCCAAATTCCAGTAACTTAAAACAAGGGGTAGTATTTAGTGATAGGTTAGTTATGGTATCTAAAATCTTTCCCATTTCATTTGCATTTCTAAATTATAAATATTATAGTATGGGTGGTTAATACCGAGATAAAATAAAAATGTTTTTGAAGTTTAGCGTTAGGAAAATTTATGATAGAAATGGGAACACGGATTGAAATTAATTTTAGTTAACTAGTGAATTTTTTAATACTATGTGGCTTTTAATGGATACATTTTCTCCACATGCAGTCTTCATCAACGGCACCATCATCCTCAATGCGACCAACATTCCCAGCGGCTGCAACAGTTGTTTCTAGTTCCAGTAGCTCAGCCACCATTACTGGTGCGCCAACAATTAAAAAGCCAGAATCCACCTCAGGTTTGACTTCTAAGTTAGTCCACCCTGATGAGGATATTTCATTGGTGAGTTCATCTAATAATACGTTTAACCAGCCTTTTGCCCTGTTGATAGCAAAAAGGTTAGTAAGCTTTTGAACCTGACCAATCTTTTTTTTTTAGTTCATTGTTATCACATATTGATTTTAAATGTGTTCTTATCATACAATCATACCAGTGTTATTATGGGTATTGTAGTTGAATGCAATTTATTATTTTGTAAATGTAAATTTTTTAGGTAAATTTTTTTCAAGCTTTTGTTTTATATTCTTATTGGTTTTTTATATTTAGGTGATACAACTGTGCGATTGCATCTTAGTTTAAATAACATATTTTCTTGTTTTTTTTTTAATAAGCTGGATTAAATATTTTATACTAATATGACTTGTAATTTAGACTGATCTATTTCTCACTGAAACAACATTAACAGGTAACATGGCATTGAATGTTCAATTATTTACTTTTGTTTTTTGCTAGATGTAAAAGTAAAAGTAAGAAATAATAGCTATTTGTGACTTTAGTCTTCAGCTATATACTATGTAATAGTATAAATTTTCTAGACATTTTTCTACACATGATTTATATTCTCAATGTTCAATTTCTTTCAGGAAGAATTACGTGCCAACATGTCCAAGTATCAGAAATCTTCTCCAATGGATCAGAATCAATCAGGTGGTGGTATGGGGGGCCCACCAATGTCACAAGGGGGTCCAATGCCACCAGGCCCAATGGGGGGCATGAACATGGGTATGAATATGGGCATGGGAGGCCCCAACATGATGTCAGGTAAATTTTTCTTGTTTAAAACATTTAGAATGCAAATGAACTGTAAGTATGTGTTTAATAATAAGATATGATGAATTGTGACTTGGTAACTTTTATCTATGTAGTGTGTGAAAATGAGCTTTTTGTATTACTTGGCTCAAAAAAAGGTGAATCATTAATAAATACAGAGATTAGAGAAAGTTTTCTTTAAAAAAAAAAAACTTTTCTTTTCAGGAATGATGGGAGGCCCAAGACCTAACATGATGCAAGGTGGGCCAATGATGAGAGGTCCTCCTGGAATGGGAGGAATGGGTATGGGAATGGGTCCTCGTGGACCTATGGGTGGAAACATGATGGGAATGAGGCCCAACATGGGCTTTGGAGGACCTGCAAATATGCCGCCCAGCCGGCAGTTTAATTAGAAGAGTTCTAGATGCTAATTTCTATTTTGTTACCTATGTGAGGAAAGATAATAGATTCTTCACAGACTTGTTAACTATCTCCAATGTATGAAATGCTTTGTCTTATTTATTGCTAGGTCGTTTTACACTTTCAGGCAAAGTAGTACGGTAGATAGAATGTTTTTAAATATTTATTAAAAAAATATTTATGAGAGTTTGTGAACAAAAAAGCTAATAGAAAGGAAATAGACAATAATTTTTTACTTTTATTCTTCACTACCAAGTAAGTGGAACTTAAATATATGTTAGCATGTATTATAGCACTATGCATTTGTTTTTCTGTTTTATTGATATATAATTAGGGATATGATTTTTTGTTCAAAAGATATGTTGTTTCTCCATTTGTAGCTGTGTTTTCTTTTGACACTCCCTTTTTATTACTTTCTACCTCTTGAAACTGCTTAAAAGTATTAGGGGGAAAATAAGCAGCCTGAAGGTAATCTTTTATATGTTCTGAAGAAACATTAAGGCAAGTGACATGTTCATGTTTAAAGCAAAAGTAGCCTTATAGAGGTTTTTATTGTGAGGATGATGTATGGTTGAAGGATTGATGTTTTGGCCAATATAAATCTCAAGGGAGTTTTTAAATGTTCTGTTTATATATGGTAATTATTTTTTATACCTTGTGTTCTAACTAGCCATGATAAAATAATAATATAGTAATAATTTTAGTGGTTACGAAAAGGTTATAGGAATCTGAAACAAGTAAGGTATTCACGAGCCATTGGTCACAATATGAGGTTAGTCATGTGTCATTATTATTTATAATGATAGTCTCTTCTTATAATAGCTCATCACTATATTAGGGGGACAAAAAAATCCAACAGGCAAGTTGTCACAGCTGGGTGCTGTTGGGTCACCTGACCCCCAACCATCACCGATAACCAAAAGAAAATTCTTGTCTGTTAGCCATTTGGTATTATTATGGTTTTTTTTTTTTCTCTAAAAGTTTTGTATGGTTAGAATCTCAGTTCTTTATTTCTGTGAATTTCTGTGGTCCGTGAATAGAAACCATTACATTGGTTATAGTTGAACTTTTTGTCAGCTGACTGAAACTGGTTTACGGTGCACTGGTTGGTGACTAATTCTCATTCATTCATTTTATTAGCACTCATTTGTGATTCCAGGGGCGGATGGTTTTAGTGGAAAACAAGGCAAGTGTGTCACAGCAGGCAGCCTAGCTGTTGGGCATTAGCCGCCCCCACATTAAGTGGCGACACATTCTACTGTTCTTGTCCTATTATCTCATACTTTTCTCTATATGATGGTTAAGAAAAATTCTTGTGTCACAGCAGTCTAAATCTGCTGTTGGGCTTCAGCCCCCACATAAAAAAAATGTTGGTGACACATTGTTAATTCAAAAAATTCAATGCAAGTGTTGATAAAAAAAAACTTTTTCCTATATTGCAACAGAATGGCTAGTGTGTTTTACCTTGAAAGGGTTGAAGGTTCTTGAGAGATTCTACATTGGTGAGTACCACTTGCGGTAGGTGGTCTCAGCATTTTATTGTTTGCTCACTTAAGTCCTAATGTTGTTTTTAAACATTGAGGGTTAAAAGTAAAATGATATTTTGGAAATTTGTGAAGTGTAAGACTTAGAATACTTGTGCACTGTATGGTTTAGTAATTGAAGAAAGTGTGGGAACAAGAGAAAACAAATGTCCATTGGCTTTTGTAAATTAACTTTTTTTTTGTGTGTGGAAGCTCTCCATGATGTTATATATATATATACATTATTTTATATTTAATAAATGACTTTTATGTAAAGATATCAACTTGTTTTGTTTTATACTAATATTTGTGTTGGTCTTGTTTTGAAGTTATTTTGTGGTACCAGTACCAAAGAAATATAACTTTTTAGCTTTAGTAAAAGTTACATAAAAGAAACAGTATTTTTTTAAATCAACATTTATGTGTGTGTCTATTTCATTTTCTCTTTCTATACACAAATTACTAATTTTTAATAAAACTAGTCTATAAACAGGATTCAAATAGGTTGACAAAGTTTGACTTTTGAAAAGTGACAGAAATTAAAGAATTATTTATAATATACTTTATATTTATACACAAATTAGTATAAACATTTAGAAATATCCAAGAGCTTTGTTAGTCTTTTTTTAGTACAGTGTACTAATTTCCTAACACTTTTAATTTGGACTGCCTACTTTATAAACTTAGTTAATGTTATAACAATAACAGACATTACACACATCAGTACGGGTAGTATTAGTAGTAGACATTTATTTAATATTATTAAGAGAAATGTAAAACTTGAGACAGTGCTTGCTTAACACTCTACTTATTTTTGTATATATACTAAAACAAGACACCTTTAGTTTTATCATAAAAGACTATTAGAATAATAATTGTGGTTAGTATACAGTTGAGTTAAGCCTGATAGGAATATCAAATTCTATTTATTATGATTGTCTTCATTACATGCTAGACCCCAAGTACATGTTTACAAAACAAACATGAATGACATAAGCCAAGAAAATAATTGAGAATTTTATTTTCATTAGAAGATTACATACTTACATAAAAAATAAACTTTAGCAGAATCATGCAATAATTACAAGAATATATGATAAGTATAACTAAACTTGCAAAAGGACAAGATATGAACTTTTGAAAAGGGTTGAATCTACATTTCAACCTTTATTGTTTCACTAAAACTACAAAGTAAACAATGATCATGTTAAGCAACAAATGAAAATAGATATTTGTTCTAAATAGATTGTTCTACTAAATGAATGCTAAAAAAAAAATTATGACTGAACTTAAAAGTTTAAAAAAAAAAAGCATCATTTAAAAAATGTATAAAAAACAAGACCAGGCACATCAGAAAGAAATATTACAATTTTTTTTTTGCTGAGACAAAAAAGATAGAACTTAGTAAATGTTTGGACACAAACACATCAAGGCACAAAGTTAGCAGCATAACTTTTTTTTTAAAGACAAATATAATGGTGCCTGTACAAGGAAAAAAATAATAAACGTGTCCATAAAGAAAATATTGAAGTGATAGAAGAATTACATTTAGAGGGCTACTACAAAAGAAGTACAAATGCCCAGGGGCAGCTCTTGTTTAATTTTTGGGTCTAACATCAGAATTTTTCTCACACTTGGCAATTCTGAAAAGTTTCTGTACTTAAAACAGATGGTGGTACAATTTTATGTGAATATAATCTGTGGGTGGCAGCAAGTTCATCAATGATATTGATATGCAAAATATTGCTTAGGGTGCGTGAGATAAATGTTTAAATGTCTCAAAGAACCCTTCCAAAAAAAAAAAGAAGATACCGGTATATTCAGCATTATCTTCAAAGGATACTCTTTTATAACCATTGGAGATGCTGAATACGAAGTGTGGAAAGAAAAAGTTGTATACATGATAAAAGTTAAAGCAAAAACCCCATCACGTGAAATAGAAACAGAATGAAAACATCTTTTAAAATTTCGCTGAGTATAAATTATAATAATGGTACTGTATATTGAGAGAAAACTGTGACTGAAGGAAAAAAAAAAGCTGTATAAAAAACTTGTCATATTAGTGACCAAATATTTTTACAAGCTAGTAGAAATGGTACTTTATAATTAGTCATATTAGTTTAATAATATCACAATTAACATTCAACACACAGTGAACTCAGCATAACTTATCTAATGATGAGAGAAGGGGGAAAAAAAAAGGTAAATAAACTCATTGAGAAATCTGAAACAATACTACGTGATGCAGAAGCAATAATTATAAAATCTGAAATAGAAAGCTTTGAAGCCGAGAAGAGGGAATAAAATGAGAGTGGTCTTGTCATAGGCTTACATTTACATAGAAGTAGAAGAAATGGAATGCAAATAGCTTTTTTTTTTAGATTTCAGGACAGTACATTGAAAATTGTATCTTAAAAAGTTTATTGCAGTGAAAATTATATGTTTATAATATATAGCTTTGTGTATAACAGCTAAATACTCCACCCAAAAAAGCTGGTGAATCAAACTGAAATACTGCTTCGCAAAAAAAAATGTTTTCTAGTCTAAGGGACGCACATAATACCCAAGCCTTAGAGAAAGAAAAAAAAAGGAACATTTTTTCTATAAAACCCATTCTCCATTTTCAACATCTTTCTTTGCAGCAGATGACACGCAGATGACACGCAATTCGCTGAAAACAAAATACTAGGCCTGTTTTTAAATAAGACATTCCACAAAACGTGTGTAGTACAATGGACATTTACAGACTCAAACAGTTCAATGCTTTGTTTCTACCTCCAAAGCTAAAAACTTCTAATTATACCGGTACATAAAAAAAAGACGCTTCTCATGCCGGAAAAAAAAACAACAGTACCCGGTAGTTAAAAAAAAAACTTGGAAGATGAAACATTTTTCATTTAGACCCACATTTAGTAAACTAGAACATGAAAAGGAAACCTATCACCAATCTTTCTTTACTGTCAGATGCCATTCCCAGGTAACATACTCATTCTGGTCATCATCGACGAATCTTGATTTGATCTTGTAGTCACCTCTCATCAACAGACCAGAAGGGGCATCTTCCTGCTGTGTTGTGAAGGACTGCAGGTCTCGCTTAGGACCATAACTTCCCATCATTTGTTTCATTTTATCCACTGAAAAAAAAAAGGAAATGAAGATTTTTATTTCAATACATTTTATAATATGCTAACACTGGGTATTTCAAGCAATGGGCGCACATACAACTTTTGATGTTCTTGCATATTTCAAAAGTAAAAGACATTTCTCATTCCCAACCAGGGCAAATTAAAAAGAAAATTTTGGGGTCAGAGGATCAAATATTTCAGATGTATGTTAAGACATTCAACAATGAAAATCAATAGAATTATAAAAATTACATAGAACCCTTTTTTTCACCTTATTTTGCATCTCCGTAAAAAATAGCTTTGCCAACTTTGGCTCTGGTTAGTGGGGTGGCATCGCATTTGGGTTATGATTAGTTTTTTTTTTAAAGTTATCCCAGAATCCCATAGTTTTTAGTTGAGTTTTCAATATGACATAATTTATTAACAGAATATATCTGTCTTGCACTTTTTTCTTGTCCTAATAAAAGGAACAAGCCTTTTGTGGATCTTTCATGTTTTGTATATCTCTTAGATCTATCTAATAAATCTACAAAAGATGTGTAAGGACATAGTGGCAGCACAATCAGCTGGTGTACAGAAGGTTCTGGGTTCAAGTTCTGGTGATGGATCTCCTAGCATGCAGTGGCCACAGAAACTGGTGAATGCTGCTTCACAGGCCCTACAGACCAAGTCTGGTCTGCCGGGTACTTTACTTTACAAAAGATGTGTGCAGACCATTGGAAAAAATATTTCAGCCCATGGAAAAGTAAACACATTTCCTTGAGAAAAATATATTTTAATTTAAAATTTGGATTCACAAAAATAGAATCCTGAAAAAAAAACAACATAATTTTTAAGGAGACAGCCCAAGGACAAGAACGCTACTGTGACAAACTGACTAAAGAACAAAAAGGCTTGCCCAATACGAGACTATAAAATCGAAGGAAAATAATAAAATAATAAGCCTAAAAAAAAGTTTTTATTACTTCTAGGTGTGAGTATTGACCACATTACCTTGAATACCCTTCCTATAGACTTTATGCTCATATCTTAGCCCCGAAACTATTTCTCTCTGTACAAAGAAATAAATTTTGATCTGGTACTTGCAGCCTTCTTTCAGTGTAAATGATTCCTTCTTGATCTCATCTTCCGGCTCTGTAATGAAATGAACTTCGTGTTAAGGGTCTATCAAAATGAATACTTTCACTTCCAATATGGATTTATCAAATATCTAAAAATAAAAACTAATACAGCTACAGATTAGACTTAAATCTTATAAACTTGTACTACGAATTCAAAAGAAAAGGATACAATGGGAAATAAAGCATCTGAATTGTCAAGTCCATGAATAAAACTGACTAGTAACAACATTTTTATATGCGTAAAAAAATATAAAGTACTTTTAAAAAAGCTTAAAATCTAAACTCACTAGTAAGATCAATAAATATTTCATCTCTGCCTTCAGCTAGGAGTGAAAGTTTCTGGATAATCACTTTGCTTGGGTTTTTCTCATCTGTTAAAAAAAAGATTACTGGTAATATAATAATATGTGAACAATCTTTTTTCATTTATAATAAAACAGGAACAAAGCATTGTTAGTTGAACAAAAGCATCTTGATCTTAACTTCAAATAATTAATCTGGTAATGCTTACCAATGATGACACTTTCAGCTACACTGGAACCAAGCAATGCCTCTTTGTACTTCCTTAAACTCTCATCCTCTGCATCTATTTTCAGGAGTTCTTCTAAAGGTTTAGGGGCAGGGGGTTTGTAGTTTGGGTTGTCTTCCTCTTCGTGTTCAACTTCGGGGGCTTGGTCCTGTTCCGCCATCTGTAGAAAATAAGACAAAGAGCTAAAGTTGCTGCTGTATTTCATTTTAGAACTCTTTAAATCCATCTCTAAAACACCAAGTAAAAAAAACTTCAATTGCCAAAATTTAAAGGCAGCAACCAGAAAGGCCTATGTATAAAACCATCAGCAGCAACCAGAAAGGCCTATGTATAAAACCATCAGCAGCAACCAGAAAGGCCTATGTATAAAACCATCTGCAGCAACCAGAAAGACCTATGTATAAAACCATCAGCAGCAACCAGAAAGGCCTATGTATAAAACCATCAGCAGCAACCAGAAAGGCCTATGTATAAAACCATCAGCAGCAACCAGAAAGGCCTATGTATAAAACCAGCAGCAGCAACCAGAAAGGCCTATGTATAAAACCATCAGCAGCAACCAGAAAGGCCTATGTATAAAACCATCAGCAGCAACCAGAAAGGCCTATGTATAAAACCATCAGCAGCAACCAGAAAGGCCTATGTATAAAACCATCAGCAGCAACCAGAAAGGCCTATGTATAAAACCATCAGCAGCAACCAGAAAGGCCTATGTATAAAACCATCAGCAGCAACCAGAAAGGCCTATGTATAAAACCATCAGCAGCAACCAGAAAGGCCTATGTATAAAACCATCAGCAGCAACCAGAAAGGCCTATGTACAAAACCATCAAAAATTGTGCCCCTCTCACTTAGCCCCATTGCAAAATTAATGTACTCAATTTTAAAATATTCTCATTACATTCAATTTTTAATAGCTATGAGAGACTTTTATTTATAAGAGGGAGAAAAAGTTTGGAATAGTTAATTTAGCTAGTAATAGTTATTAAAAATAATAATAGCAGAGATGTGACCAACTGGAAGAAAAACAAGGAAAATTAAAATATTTAATAAACTAATTTTATTCTCCCCCCCCCCCCACACCATGTGACGTCACAGGTTAGAAAGCAAAATTTGAGGTGTTGATGTATTATCAAAAAAAAATAAAATTCTAAATCTAATTTTTATTACAGCATATTACTCGCGAATAAGTAGCACCTTTTTTACCCCAAATTTTGACAAAAAGTATAGGTGCGACTTATACACCCGACACTGTTTTTGAAAAGTTAAAAAAAACATCACTACCGTACTCGTGTATTAAAGTTTTCTACATCACCTGTATCGTTCATTGTAGGGATGTAGAATTACTAGGATACGCGTAGGCCTACATTTTACATTTAGAAAACTTTAATAGGTGTAAATCTAATATCTTTATATAACTGAAATGGACAAATATTTTATGTTTTTCAGACCATCGCACAACCTTCTCTTTTGAACATATTTTGTAGCGTAAGTTTAAGGCGTCATTTTTAGTAGGTCTATTGAATGCAGATTAAAGTATGGAAAGAATTGTAAATTTATAAAAGCCTATCTAGACCTATATTATAGGCATAAGTTTGAAGTCTAGTAGCTTAAGATGCGTTTTATTTAAGACCTATGGCCTAGAACTATAGCCTACTAATAAGGCAGTGTTTAGCATTCTGAGAAAACCACACCATGTCTAAGCAATGTTTTCAAAACTACGATCAGCCAATCAACACATCTCAGTAAAATTCTGCTCTCAAACTTTTTCTTTTCAAATCTATATAGAAATAATGTATGTTTCATTTTTCATTAGTTGCATGTAGGAGTTGAAAAAGTACAGAGCTTATAGGTGATCATGAAGAGAATTAGTTAAAAGCGAGCACTCACTGCTTTTTTTTTTGTGCAGTCGCGTTTGAAATCATTACAAACAATGTTAATGGTAATTAGGGCACTTGTATAGCCTGTCTATCCATACCAGCAGCGCTTGACATGCCGGCGGCACAGCCCAGTCTAGAAAGCACACTTCAAAAGACTATTTCGGTTTTGACCCACTATAGTGTGACTATATATAGGGACAGGGACTATATATATATGAAGAAACAGAAGCCTTGCAAAAAACAATCTCATATGACTAATGGCTGTATTATCGGTTGTTAACAATAAATGAAGCGCTGCCTTTATTTTATTATGTTTGTATTATGCATGATTAAAAACATTTCTTAAGGAAAGTTCCCAAATTAGGGTGAACATTTAGTAACTTTTATGTTTAAAGGATATGCATTTTTGAGAAGTTAAAGGGCAGTGCAACCCCCTTATATTAAGTTATATGCGGGTCAATGACAACATATAAGAAAAATAAAGTTAACAGAGCAAGGATATTTTGGAACCATTTTTGATCATTATTTAACATCCCTGCCCTAGTCCTGAACTAATAACAGAGCAAGGATATTTTGCACTCAGGGTCAAACTATAAAATTGTCAACCCCTCCCCCTGTTTAATCTAACTTGACAATGGCCTAGCCCAGGGGTCGGGAACCTTTTTGTCTTAGAGAGCCATGGATACCACATTTTTTTAAAAGTAATTCTATGAGAGCCATACATTATGTTTAAAACTAAAAATTCAAGTAAATGTGTGCATTTTGTGTAATTTCAATACTAAAAGTACAATAATTAGAATATGTCTCTGAATTCTTCTGATGCTGAGCTGCAGTAGACTGTAGCTCATTTGTAGAATGAAATATTGATATGCAATTAATATGTAGGCCTAGTCGGCCTATATCAAAAAGTCTACAAAAAACATTTCTTTAAATAATCGAACATTTGTCTGCGAGCCAGATGCAGCCATCAAAAGAGCCACATCTGGCTCGCGAGCCTTGGGTTCCCGACCCCTGGCCTAGCCTAAATGAAATCAGAAATGCCAGCAATCAGTAATAGTTACGGTAATACTTTAGTGTAGCTGATTCTAGAAAAGTAGGCTTCTAAAAAATTTCAACTGAAAATTTTTTCGCGTGGGGCTATTGATAAGTGTCTTAAAAAGAACGGCAGACTATTAAAAATGAAAAAAAAAATGTGTTCAAAAAAAGTTATAATTTGTATTGTCTTTACAAAAGCCTTGTGACGTCACAGGCTGATCAAACACAATACATTATTGTCTGCCGTGCTTCTTAATGAAGACACTATCAAAATTTTCAATCAGAATTCCTTAGAAGCAATAAAAAAATAAAATTACTCTTACCATATTTAATAAGAAATAGCACAAAAGAGTAAAAAAGAAAAAAATCGTATTCCCTAGATCACGACACCATGCTGTCATGCTTGTTTCCTAAAGCTAATACTTCCTGTCCCAAGATATGGCCAGGTTGGCTCTGTATAACCAAATTAAAAAACTACAAAGCTCTCCCTACCCTGAAACCTAACCGATACTGGGGAAAAAATCTGGTTCGAGAAGTGCGTGGTACACAGAGTGTAAGTGCGCGGTACACTGAGTGTGTGTGTGCGTTTGATATTATGGGGATTAAAGAACAAATAAATAAAAATAAACAAATCAAAGGGACGTAACACAATAAAACACAAAGTGCTCAAGGGAAGTAAAATTATTTAATAAAACATGCAAATTAACAAATATTCAACATTAAATAAAAAATCACAGAAAAGGAACCGCTCAATGAAACCTCGATTTTTGTATTCAGGACAAAAAGATCTTTAAAATGATATATGAAACTTTACAAAAAAAATAGATTAATAGTGTACGAGATTCACCCCACGCGCTATTTTTTTGTATCATATATCAAATTGAAGGTTTGCATGCCCTGATGACGAAACAATAGGTTTCAAAGGTCGCAAACGATTCTAAGGCTCTTGAAAAAATTTTGAATTCGTTACGTTTTTCATTATACAGCAGCCACTTTCACTACACGCGGCCATGTTTACATTATTTTTATGGAAGTGCGCACCACAGAATAGGGTGGTGCGCAGTGTGACTGTCATTACAATACGTGTTCATTTTCTATAATTAGAATATTCCATTTCTATATAAAAAAAATAAGGAGGGGTGTTTATGTTCATGTATTTGTATTTGTTTTTCCTTTTGGTTAGTTCTAAGGGTATGGTTAGGGATGGGTTTTCTAATGGTATGGTTAGTGATTGTTAGTTCTAAGGGTATGGTTAGTGATTGTTAGTTCTAAGGGTATGGTTAGTGATTGTTAGTTCTAAGGGTATGGTTAGTGATTGTTAGTTCTAAGGGTATGGTTAGTGATTGTTAGTTCTAAGGGTATGGTTAGTGATTGTTAGTTCTAAGGGTATGGTTAGTGATTGTTAGTTCTAAGGGTATGGTTAGTGATTGTTAGTTCTAAGGGTATGGTTAGTGATTGTTAGTTCTAAGGGTATGGTTAGTGATTGTTAGTTCTAAGGCCTTAGTCTAAGGGTATGGTTAGAGATGGGTTAGTTCTAAGGGTATGGTTAGTGATGGGTTAGACTTGGACCACGGATGAGCGAAGGACGCAATAATCTTCTATATAGAAGGAGCGTCTGTAATGTATAAGATAAAAAAAACAACAAAGCTGCCACCCCTTCGCTAGGTTCTAATAGGTTATTCAATTTATTTCTGATAGACAAGATGGCTATGGTTTGCCGGTGACATTTGCACGTACGGTAATGAACATTTAAAGACATATTTAAAGACAAAGACATGAAAAAAGTAGGTTTTATCTACATATTAGTTTACTAAATAAATATCCAACATATTTATCCAACGTTACCATGCCTGCAATAAGGCTTTACTGTACTTTACATGACAAAAAGACATGAAAATACGAAACCTAGCAGACATGACGTCACCGGCTAGCAGCCAATCTTCTTCAATGAACTGCAATGCAATGCGGCATTAATAGATTAGTACGATGTTTTTAAAATACGGTAGGAATCATCTTTTTTAATATAAAAAAAAAGCCTTTTCTTCTTTTTGTATGTCATGTCGTGGTTTCTAAAAAATTTCAACTTTTTTTTGTTTGCGTGGAACATATTTAATGATATTTAGGTATTATATAATATAAAAAAATGTTAACGTTATTACTAGTGACGTCACAGCAGCAAAAAAAAAAACATTGACAAAATGGCGGATTTTTACTTTAATAAAGAGGAAATTTCGGAAAAAAATTTTTTTTTCAAGTTCAATGCGTATGTTAATCTTTAAAATTAGTTTCCTCCATTCCTTAGACACTAATAGTTGTGCTCCACGCAAAAAAAAACAGTTGAAATTTTATAGAACACTAAATTTAGTGGGGGGAGTCTCGTACACTATTACCAAAAATAGAACCAATTACACCAAAATATAACCATAGTTAATAGTAATAATAGTAATGGTGTGGAAGGCCTCATTTTTGTGTGCCCAATGGACATATTAACCCCCAGCACCCCATTTGCTAAGCTTCTGAGTCCTTCTGACTCATACGAATTTTAAAATAAATAGACATCTAAAATTTAAACTTTTTAAAACATACAAATATTTAATGAAAATTAATGAGATACAAGTTGTGTTTTTTTTTTACAAATTATTAAAAACAAAAAAAAAATAACATTCATGAAAAAAGGTAGGTATAGTCTAGAATCTAGATACTATATTATATTGAGAAAATTCCTATTTAAAACAGTGTAACTTTAGATGGAATATAAATCTCGTGTACTATAGTATTGGCAATTCCATTCTATTACTATAACTCTAATAACTCTTACTAATATTCTGACTAAGACTTGGTCTAAGTAAGTAAAATAAAACTACCAGCCAGGGCCAGATCTAACAATTAAAAAATAGGCCCACAAACCTAAAAAGAATTAAAAGATAGGTCAATAGCTCAAATACATAAGGGCCTATTGTGTTTATAAATTAAATTTTCATAATTTCCAAACGTATGCTTACCTTACTGACACAACAAATAAATTTATTTTGAAAATTAAGAACTACTAAAGAAACCGGACAGTTTTCTGTTCCTGGTGTTAATGGCGATGAAATCTACTTCCGTCTTGGCGTAATGATATCATATGTCGCATATGTTGTACTTATTGCAATGATAAATATAGAATCTATACAAGTATTAAGTAAGATACTTGATAACTAAATATAAAAATATAATATTTTATCTTTCACACAACAACTTACATTTGCGTAGTGCGTTTAGAGGATGAACTATATAGATGTAAAAATTTAAAAGTGTTTATTAGGAAGAACAAAAGTTTACCTTTGAACCTTGACCTCTTTGACTAAAAGACTATTTATAAACTTTGTAAGTAACACTTTCGAAAAACACTGTAAAACAGTTTCACATGCGAAATAACACCGATCTAGTCACAAGCTACTGATTTCTGCGAGGTAAAGTTAGAAAAGTTAGTTTAAAACGAAGGAAGGGTATAGAAAAATGTTTAGAAATCATTGTAAATTGTAGTATTCAATTCAATAATATGACAATATTGTACTCACATGTGCACATCGGGCCAGTGGTCTGTTACTCGCGATGACAATCGTAATCGTAAGTCCTGTGTAAAATTGTATTTGATTATAGTTATAGGCCTACTATATTAATTTAAAGTTAAAGACTCGGACTTGGGCCCTATTTATTATGTAGGATACTATTTATCAAGCTTATTTAATTAATTATAATTTGAGTATGTGTAATTATTAGTGTCATGATTCATGATAAAAGAAAGTATATTAGAATTATGAATTTCTATGAATTATTAATAATAATAATAGTATGACTCAGTATGAGTAGTTAGTTGAAAATTCAATGAAATCATTCAAATCATTGTGATTGAGCCTGAAAACACAATCGACCATCTGTTTACTTATTCTTAGTTATAGATGATCTTATAAGTTTACAGACGTTCCTTCAAGATAGAAGATTATTACGTCCACTAGTACCACTAGGCCCAAAACTGCAAAACTCCTGCAGGACGACAGGGTTCATTGGTCGGTGGCAGGGATAGAACCCGCGAAGTGTCAGTTGGTTTTCGGTTGACATTCCGGTGAACTAACCGCTGGACCAGCCGGCTTCACTATAAATGCAGCACAATATTTTATTATCCTAATGAAGAATAGGCCTACTAATAGGCTAAATAGTTAAGCCTACATTAGTTTACTGATAAAGCAATGTTAATCCCATGGCCCATGGCAATATATGGCATATCAAATCATGACAAATGCTATAGACACTATAGTGCTATAGCAGTCTATACTTATTATACTTATAGGCATAGCTAGGCCTACTATAAAATATAATGATAATGAAATCTGCTTTATGTCAAATTATGTGTCATTATATGATTATGAGTAGGCTTAGGCCTATATATGATACCTATATCCTAGATATATATGCTAAGTATGGGCATAATATTTAATATTGATAATAATAATATTTAGTCCTCTATTAGCCTCTATATACAATATCAGATGTTGCTTTGCAACAAGCAAAAACAAATTAAAATATTTATAATAGGCCTATACATGAATTTCTTTTTTTGTCAATAGCAGCAATCAGGGAAAAATCATAAAAATGTTGAATGATTTGTCAGAACTAGCCAGAAAATCCAACCACTAATTATTTTCAAACCTTTATGTGGCATCATATAGAGTTCTTATGTTCCAAATCCTTGTCTTGGTTTTTGCTTTCCAGGCAGTAAGGAGGTTTAATAGTGTGCTAGCAGAAATGAAAAGCTCTATCAGGCAGAAGAAGAGAGCATAGCTGCCATAATTTTTCTGGAGATGGGGCTGAAATCTCATGTGACATTTGTACAAATTCAGTATTGTTTTTACAAAGAATTGTGCAGATAAAATATTTTTCCAAAATGTCAAGGAGTGCTTTGCATCATTCAGTCCTCCATATGGATTCACCCCTGGGCGTTAAGCTGCTTGTTTTTTTTTTCACCCAATTCATATGATATCCAGTGAGATACAATTAAGGTGGCTGGGTATTGTGCTGGTCACACAATCCCATAGTATGGATTGTCCACTGAAACTTTGGATCGGAATGGTCTAAAGGTGCCTCTTGCATATTTTTATGGTGTGCTAGTGATAAGGGGTTTAAATAGCATTTAAAAAGTGCTTTCAATATACTTACAATTTTTTGTCAACATTTCTTTCTTTTCGTAGAAAATGATTGTAGGATTTAAAAGACTTACAGTGGGCTCCATTCAAGTTTTTAAAATCTCCGGAAATAGATCAGTCTTATCTGAACTTGTCAATTTCAAGTGGGGAAGAACCTTGTCAAGATCTCTTACTCAGACAAATCCACATGTGGCTCTAGTGGGTGGTGGGCCTGCAGGCTACTACGCTGCTCAGCAATTACTCAAGGTTTCTTTCCATCACATCTTTTGTGCTTTGTTTAATGTTTTAATTTTTTTATTTTGTTTTTTTTTTGTAAGTTTTGTTATGGTTTTATTATATGACTCTTTTTTTAAATTTCATATGATTTCAGGGTAACCCAAACATAGTGGTAGATGTTTATGAAAAATTACCGGTACCTTTTGGTCTTGTCCGCTTCGGTGTGGCACCAGATCATCCCGATGTGAAGGTATCTTTTTTTTCTGGTTGTACGGGACTAATATTGACCCTTGAGGTGGTTTGTACATGGCATGCTTTACTTGAAAGACGTCTTTGTCGATAGCATTGCTGAAGCAGAGCGCACCTGTTTCAGAGGCTTGCGAAGGGGATAGAATGGCAAGCACAATGCCCAGGCTTTTTTAATATTCCTCTCAAGTGATGTCAGATACCTTCTACCTACCCCTTGTCCAGAGCTTGGACGATCCTGGTACACCCTTGTGCCCTAGATAGAAATCTAGACTTTTCCGGGGGTTTTGACTAAGAGACCTTCGTAAAGTAAACCCAATACTTGTCTGCTGCACCACTGTATTCTTGTGTGTGTGTGCAACTTATCACAATGATGCTGTATGTACAACTTGCGAGTTCACTGCATATGAAAACCAATTTAAAAATCCCAATTAGAAAGCCAATGTTAACCATTCAATAATGACCATGAACTTCATACTATTGGTTGAGTGACAGAAGATTAAGATGACCTTTTAAAGTTATCAGATTGAAGGATTTTTTCCTCCAGGTATCAACATATAAGTACTTAGGAAGGCATGAATGTAAGGAAATTGTATGTTTTTCTGCATAAACCACATATAGAAATTGTATACGTTTTTCCGTATAAACCACATAAGGAAATCGTAAAAGTTTTTCAGCATAAACCACATATAGGACACAATTTTTGCTGCTACTTTCATTAGTTAATTTTTATTAGATATAATATTGGCCAAAATAAATTAAAAAAAAAAAATAATAAAAAAAAATGAATGTATTCTTTTGTAATTGGAATTTGATTGGCTCTCAGAATGTGATTCACCAGTTCACACAAACTGCCCTGAATGACAGATGTCATTTTTTTGGAAACATTGAAGTTGGCAAGGATGTGTCTTTACAGTCTCTGAGAGATTCATATACTGCAGTCGTTTTGGTAAGTCTCAATGTGAATTTTTTTTTTCTTACTTTATTATGGATTTAGATTTTGATCTACTTTTAAAAAAAAATTCCTCTACCTTTTCAAAATACATTCCATTGCAAGATGCTTATTACTAAGGTCCAAGATTTACAGCTACCCCTGAAATTTTATACCAGACCACAAAATTTAGAGTTTTGTTGCGGTAAAGCACTACAAAGCAGAATTAACCTAATTGCCCTGGAAAATAGCAAATCTGAATAAATTTCACCCAGACTAGACTCGAACCAACTATACGCAATTATCATCATATGTGGCATATTCTTATATAGAAAAAAAAACAAAAAACAACTATCATTACAATCAAACAAATATCCTGATATCCTTGCTTATTTCTTGTGACTTAGAGGGCAGACTGCCTTGCTTAGCAGCTCTTGCCCTAAGATTGCATTGCGTTGCTGATCTTTTCTGTTGATTTGGAACTTTTTTTTAAAAATATGGATCAGTGCTGTCATCACTGTTGCGATATTCTCTGCCATGAGCTTCACAGTGCACATTTATTCAGCAGTAAATAACTAATAAGAACACTATTGGATAGTTTGTTGAGAACCGTTTTAGTCCTACACAAGTTTCAGTATCCTTTGCCATTATCATTAGCCAATTAAAACTGTGGCTTAAAATGTGGGGACATGTTTGCCTTGAGATACGTCTACCTAGTGTGATTATGAATATTGATTGATTAATGATTAAGATTTTTTCTTAAATGCTTCAATATTTTGGGGGGGGGGCTTAGAATTAGTCTTATATTTTATGGTGCTGCGGTACTGCATTTACCACGTTGATGTACCCAGCATAATTTTTAAAACCCACCAAAGAATGTACAATTTTTGGTCAAGTAAATCATGGGCCCTACTTACGTTTTAAAAATTTACATTTTTGTTTGCCTTACTATTAACACAATTTTACAAAAGTCAATATAAAAAAAAAATTGGAATTACATAAGGTAGTATTTTTAAAATTATTTTTGTTTCAGTGCTACGGGGCGGCAGATGACAGATTGCTGGGAATACCTGGGGAAAACCTGTCCAATGTTTTGTCTGCAAGATCATTCGTTGGATGGTATAATGGTAACCCAGAAGACACAAAAGTTAGCCACAATTTTATTTTAAAAAATGTTTCCTTTTTTTTTTGTTGTAATATCTACACAGAACCCTGGTGGTGTACCATATAGCATTGGATCTAATTCGGTGTGTGTCTACGAGTATGCTTAGCTAATACGGCTACCTAATAATAGTTGGGGCAAAGAATGGTGGAATCAATGCTAGATGTTAAGCAGACACATAAGTGAAATCTTCAAATTTCAAATCTGTGCACTTACCCACTTAAATTGTGATGTCTTTTTTTTTTATAAAGGAGAGAAATTTGAATTCATAATGGCATTTAAGTAAAGTACCCATCGGACCCAATTTATCATATAGCTGATGAAGCAGCAATCACCAGTTTCAGTGGCCACAGCATACTATGGGATTTGTGGCCAGCACAATGCCCAGCCGCTTTTACTTTGCCCCAATTAATGTCAGGCAACCATCAGAGCTAGGTGGACTCAGGGACTCGAGGTCTAGGGAAAAAATCCTAGCCTTCACCAGGATTCGAACCCAGTTCTTTCGGTACACCAGTCAAACCCACTGCCGCTCGGCCATCGTGTCCCCATAAAATAACATTTTAAGACAAACAGTTGGCTCCCCTGGGCGTAATGTAGAATCATGGGAAGTTCAGCCTGAATAAACAGGAGGCTTTGGGATGAACATCTTTGAGAAATGTTGATTATTGACAGTATAATGCCCCCCCCCCTACCCCTTTCTGTTTCCTTCAGATGACTAAGACTATTATTATCATAAATATAAGGATCAAATACACAATGTTTGTCACTTTCTCTCAGCTGCCCATAAATTTAGACTGTGAATCCGCTGTTGTGCTGGGACATGGCAACGTGGCCATAGATGTGGCTCGCATTCTCCTGACACCTGTCAGCATTCTAGAGGTAACATAAAGCAGATATGAATTAACACATAAATTTATATAGGCCTACTGATAGGTCTTTCTTTTAATAGTTGTAGTTTCTTACTGATTATTTATTTAAATTTATTCAGTCTTTTTTTCATAAGTTTTTTCATTGAGAATCATTGTGCACACATTCATTTCTCAGTACCAGTTTCTTCTTAAAGGAGGCGAAATAATCAAACGACGATTCTGTATTGACCTACAGTTTTTATTAAACACTTAGACACATTAAACATAAATTCTTGATAATACTTGACAATAATAATTGTATCAAAAATATCTTCGTACTCACATAAAAGAATATGCCTTATAGCTCAGGTCATATTTGTCGTCTCATCTGCTTCTAAATTTAAAAACAAAGGCAAATCACTCTTACTAATATTGTAAACTAAAATGAGTAACTGACATATATATTTATATTAGTAATAACTTGTAATTTAAAATAAAATTTAAAGAATTGAAATGTATACTATACTAATTCCTTCATACAATTAAGTATCTTTAGATTTTAAATAGTTATTTTAGTTGTTATTTGTCAAAATCCAATATGTTCATCTACTATACAAAACCGTTTAGAAATTCATAGTTATAGTTTAAATAAAAGTAATAAAATGTTGAGTAAATATTTTGTTACAGTTCCATCTCTAGGGACATCATGATAATCTAACTTAGTTTTCAAACCTTTTTTCTTTATTTGTAACTTCGTAATTTTGAAAAAAAACTCTGCTTTTGTGGAATCTTCAACATATTTTTCATGTCACATGGAACCCTCGGGCTAAAAAAAATATATTATGATACATAAATGTAATGTGATGTTTCGTTCAGTCGTGTAACTTCATTTTGCAATTAGAAATCTAGGCCTGAATTTCATTTGGCAATCATGAGCGTAAGTGTGAATTCCATTTAGAAATTATGAGAGGGTAAGGGTGAATTCCATTTTGAAATCACGAGAGGGTAAGGGTGAATTCCATTTTGAAATCATGAGAGGGTAAGGGTGAATTCCATTTTGAAATCACGAGAGGGTAAGGGTGAATTCCATTTTGAAATCATGAGAGGGTAAGGGTGAATTCCATTTAGAAATAATGAGAGGGTAAGTGTGAATTCCATTTTGCAATTATAAGCCTAAGTCTGAATACCATTTTTCAGAAAACTGACATTACAGAGCATTCCCTTGAACTTCTAAGGAAAAGTAAAATTCGTAAAGTTTATGTTGTAGGAAGGCGAGGCCCACTGCAGGTTGCCTTTACCATCAAAGAATTGAGAGAGATGGTTAATCTTCCAGACACAAGGACCGTCATTCAGCCGACAGATGTCCAGGGCTTAGATAAAGTCATACAAGGTGAGACAATTCTTGTGACCAGGGGATGTAAATTTTACCACTTACATAAAAATATATCAAGGTGCTTTGGTCAACCACTGAGAACTGGGTTTTCATTCCCCATGTCTTTGGTTTAAATCCTTTACAACTTGTATTTTGAGGAATCGGGGAATGCTAAAGGCATATTCAAGTGAACTGTTAACACATGTTACGGAAAGTAATGGTGGCGGGGGTGTGTGCTGGCAACATTATCACCGTATCAAAATTTGATTGATCATTGTTGACTGCATGTTCACACACAATGAGCTATGAGTTTGCCCATAATTTCCATGGTCAACAATATAAGATAAAGTTAGAGCTATATTGAGCTAAAGCTAGAGCTTCAGTGGCGAAAAGTTCGTACGTAAAATCATTTTATCGGCATTCCACTACTTTGGTGTCCTGCAGATATTCCAAGGCCCAGAAGGCGCCTGACAGAGCTGATGTTTAGGTCTGCGGTGGCCCCGAGCCCCGAAATGTTGCAGCAGTGGACACAGGCCAGCAGGGAATGGAGGCTGGTGTTCCTAAGGAGCCCTGTGGAGATATGTCACTCCAGGGAGGGCAGAGTTGAAAGTGTAAAGTTCGTGGTCAACAAGCTGCAGGTGAGTCCATTATATATGTACTGGCTTGTGATATTTTTTGTTTTACTCTTTACTTAAGCTAACCAGTTTTTGTTTGTTCAGTTGCTCACTGTGTGTGTTGGAATTGTGCTGGTCTTGTTGTAACCATGCTGCTAATGTTGGGTTATAATTTAGCAATGGAAAAAACAAAAACTATAGCTGCATCTTGTACACATTAGACAAAAGACAAATCTCAAAATATTAAACAATACTGTCAGATTGTGCTAACTAACTGTAAATGTAATTCAAAGTTTGCATTATTGCCCCTGAAGTGATGGATCAGGGTTCCATTCCCTTGGCTGGTACAATTTTTTAAATTGTAATTTAGAGCCTAACCGGAAATCACCTTTGACGTTCACCTTGACAGTAAAATCTAATTTGTGTTCACTATTTGCCTCGTCAAATAATGCACCCCACAAATAGCTTCAAATAATAAAAACAAATAAATTTATGTTTCAATAGAATAGATATGAAACATTTTAATGCAAAATCCAGGCTCGATCAGTTTTGACAAAGTCCTAATTACTACTTTTGTTGTAAGTAAGGGCGGAACTGGACATTGGGGGGGGGGGGAGGAGAGAGTATTGAGAGAATAAGCTTTGATAGCTGTAGTGAGAATGTTTCGTTACTTTAATACTTACAGTAGTTATTATTCTTGAGTCTTTCTGTATTTAGATATTATGTTCGTTTAAGTGGTTCCGGCTGCACTTGAACATGGATTAGTATTGTTAAACAGTCAGCTGTTCATGTTAATTTCTGTATAATGTATTAAAACTTATCGAACACGACTCATTACCTTCTTCTAGTTAATAGTATTTAACTAATAATAATACTACAATAGCTAAATTCTGAGCTAACGCTACTACTGCGTTCATATCCTGTTTTAGCTAATGGTACATCCTAATTCAGTACTTGATGGAAATCGTCTAATCAGTTTGTCCCTGGTTAAATAAAAATAAATTACATCAGGCTTCCAGTTTTGTTTTCATTTATTTGAAAAATAATTCAATTTGCCGTGATACTTTAGAATAAACCAAGTATTGTCTGCTAAATTCCAGGGAGATAATACAGAGACACAGAGAGTTGTCCCCACTGACTGTACAGAAACTATCCCCTGTGGTCTGGTAAGTAGTCTGGAAACATTTCATTTGAGAAACTAGTTGATGATGCTCAATGAAATTATACTTCATTGACCACTTCTGAATAAAGGAGCCAGGCTATGTTTGGTGCATTTATTGCAAAGAAAAAAATCAAATTTGCTTCTGGTGGGGAAAAAACATCTTAAGCATCATGCTACTTCTAAAAAGCATAAAATAATCAGAACAACTTTAAAATCTGCTCAAAGTCTTCCAGCTGTTTTGAGTAATATTAAAAATCTCAAAGCTGCTGTTATAGAGCCAACTCCAAGCATTTATGGAATAGAACCTAATGCACCCAAGATTGTAAATTCTTCATCTGAAAAGATAGCCACTGCAAAGTGTGTCAGTATGAAGGATCGGGTATCTTATCAGGAAGCAATGATATGTAGCTTTATTGATGAGCACACTTTACCTCAAAGTATTGCTCCACACCTGATTGCACTAGCAAAAGAGTTATCCAGAGATACAAAGGCTCTCTCTGAAGTAACAATTTGCCGTAACACTGCGCCTTACAAACTTCGGGATGGTTTGTCTACAGTATTACACAAACGACTAGTGGCTGATATGAAAAGGTATGTTAAAATTTTAATAATGCTAACTAAATAAAAAAGATATTAAGCTATAGGCCTACAGAAATATATATTTGAAGTAGTAAGATTGGGTTAAGGTTATTTAAATAATTATGGTCTTGTTTATTTCTCAGTAAATTTGCTTGGTTACTCAAGTAGTGTATTACATTTTTTTTTCCAGGTACCCTTTCTCTTTCAACCTTGACGAGGCAACAAGTAATGGAAGTAAGCAACGTGTGCTGAACATTTTAGTTTCTATTTTCAATGGTGAAGAGAGCATTGTTCAGCATTACGCTTCAATTTAGCTTATTACTATCAATGCTGACACAGTATACAGTGCAGTTATGGATATGTTTAAAAAAGATGAAATTCCTATAGGCAATTTGGTATCATGTATAACTGATTCGGCTAGCTACATGACTGGTTGCAGAATTATTTATTTTTTAAACAAAATTGAAGGCTGTTGTACCCAATTTGCTTGATATCAGCAATGATGTTTGCCACCATGTACACCACATTGTCAAATCTTTTTGTGGGCATGTCGACAAGTATATAGAAAAGTTCTTTGATTATATTCACATGGACTTTGACTTTGGTACTGATTTGTGCTCCCTTTTTGGAGGAAATTTGTCTTATTCTTGGACAAAAATATTTTAGGCCAAAGGAGAGAGTTCCTCACAGATGGCTGTCAGTTTTTGTATTGCTCTCTGCTTCTTGAAGAGTTGTTGGATACTCTAACTATATTCTATTATGCTTGGCTAAGCCGAGCAGATAAAATGGTTTATAATGGTGTTATTATCAACATTCTGAAAAAGAGACATCCAAAGAAGGAAGAAAAAGAGTCTACACCATCCTTTCATTACTCAAGAGTAAAAACTCCAGGCAGAGCGAGGAAAACAAGGATTGATGAAAAACTCTTTTTCACTCGTGCTACACTTGACATATATTTAGCATTATATTTGGGTGTCCTGCCTCTCTTCAAGTCTTTTGTTCTGTCATTTGAATCAAAAGAACCAAAGGTTCATCTTCTTTATGATGAGCAGGAGCAGTTAATGAAAAACTTTCTAGTCTGTTTTGTGAAGCCTGAATTCATTAAGGATTTGAAATCTACCAGTCTTCTTGAAAATAAGGACATCCATTTAAGTAGATCTCTAATCTGTTTTGGTAAAACAGCATCATCTACTTCATCAACTGATAAACTGTTTTGTTCCAGAACATTGCAAGCCTACATCAACACTGGGAAATACATGCAAAAAAAATTTCCTCTGGAAAATAAAACCTTAAGAAACACAAGTGCTGTTGACCCAAGTGCTATCGGACACTCACATTCAAAGACAAGTCTTATACAGTTGGCCACAATTATGACTTTTATTCAAAAGGAAATGGATAACTTCAGAGATGAGCTAAGAAGTTTACAGACCGAGCTGGAATTGAAGAGTTTTGATAAAATGGATAGAATCAATCTTGGTGGGCAGATTTTTTTAACACACATGTAACACACAAATATTCTTGTTTCAAGCTATTAATTGCTGGGTGTCTAAATATTTTTTTGGGCCACGTGTGGAGAATTCATTTTCAATTATGAACAATGTCATCACCGCCAAAACAAATAGGCTGAAAATTCACACATATGAGGCCATTCAAAAGGTCAAGTATTTTCTTCTGGCAAAAAAGACCTGTTCTGTCAAGATGTTTTATGGGAAAGATGTTTCAACATCGCCTGTTGACAAGTCATTAGTCATTAGTTTACCATTTGCAAACAGCTAGATCAAGAGACAAGGCTAGACTTAAAATGCAGAGAACAAAAAACCAAACTAAAATTAATGATTTGAATTTGCATCATTTTCCTTGCAAAACAACCAAAGTACATATTCACAAACTAGCCGACAGCATCAAAGCTAAATTAAAATCTAGAGCAACAGCCTTGAATAAGCCTCTAAAGAGAAAGTCAGCTGCTGCCATGTGTGCCCCTCCTTCTAAAAGGAAGAGGGTACATGAAAAAATCATCTTCCTGGTATTCTTGTGTTAAGTGTGAAACTATCCTATTGAACTGTTAAGGTATGTTTTTTTTTCTTCATATTTAATCAATTAAACAACAGACATCATTAAAATGTTCATTATTAAATTATTAATGAGTAAGTTATTATGTATTCTGCTTATAATTAATATAATATTGTATACATATGTATCCATATGATATAAGTGTGGTCGACAATTCCTTTCGCGCTGTTATTGGCAGGAGAAAAAAATGTCCTCATTTTTTGTGGAAGGCCAGTTACATCTCTGTGAATAAGAGCATATATTTTATTTAGGTATGTACCAACTAGGGATGTTAAACAAAAACCGGAATACCGGATTCCGGTTTTGAATCTGAAAACCGGTTTTGATTTTTAAAACTGGATTTCGGTTTGTTGGTTGGAAGGTAATCATTACTTCATGTAGAACACCCTTTATTTTATTTTTTTATTGGTTCTGATGGAAATATTTAACAAAAAAATGTTGGATTAACGCAAAACAATTCTTGAAATGCCTTGCTAATACTATTTAGTCTTAGATATTGTGTTTCTTTTTTTTCTTCTCCAAATACAAAATATGACTTGCGATAAAAACAGCATCAAACCAAATGTCGGCTCATCGTTTAGATGTGCGCTACTGTTTGATGTGCCTCAAGTGCGGCAATGATTGCCCCTTCCGGGTTGGCCTACACAGCCATTCTCGGCGGTGCAGTTGGATACCTCACCCATGAAGCTACACCATCGTCTCTCGAGGCGGACGGATGCCGACGACGACTCTTTGATGTACGCAATGGAGAGAGCAAACTAGTTTTGTCCTTTGACCCTGAACAATTTGGCTAGACACCGCGTCTGTGCTTTATTATTAACGGCAGCATTAAATACACATTCTTTTGACTTTTGATTGGCGCTACGTGATCCTATTCAATACATTATTTTACAAGTCTAAGTCCGCGGTGCACAAATTATCACTATTGAAAGCTATTATCGGTTTTAATCAATTAGCCCATATTTTTTTTAGTTCTAAAGAATGTTATGGTAAAGTGTACAAAATCATAATGTATTCACACAAATCAACCTCTTGAATGCTCTTTAAATATTTTTCAAATACACCTACAAAACTACGCTCATTTGTCTTTTCCGGCCTGTGACTTGTGACATTGGGGGGGGGGAAGCAAAATCCGGCTTTAAACCGGTTTTATTGAACCGGTTTTAACATCCCTAGTACCAACAGTTGGGGCACAGTCATCAACTGGCAGCACGTTCGGCTGGTGTGCCGGATGTCCGGGATTTGAATCCTGGTGAAAGCTAGGATTTGTTCTCGGGTTCTGGAGGGTGTCCCTGAGTCTACCCAGATCTGATGCACATTCTACTAGTCAGGACCGGCTCTAGGGTTTCTGACACCTAGGTGAAAACAAATTCTGCACCCTCATTAAAGTTTTCGGCAGGGAGAAATTAGTAGTGTTAGGGCATACTTTCCTATTTTCTGAGACAACTGAAATAAAATTCCCTTTGTCTTTCATTACCTAGTCATTCGTCTGCCTATGCTAGTAGCACACAGAAGTACTAAACTTTAATTTAGTTTATATTTTTAAATACCCAAATAAAAAAAAAATCCTCAATTATGCGTCAACCCAAATTTTGCGCCCTAGGCGGTTGCTTAGGTTGCCTATATGGATAAGCCGGACCTGCCCCTTGTATGCAGTGGTCACGAAACTGGTGAACGCTGCTTCGCTGGCCCTATGATCAATTTGGTCAGATTGGATACTTTATTATATACCAACAACTGACAGGTTTTACTGAAAGCTCAATTGATAACATTCTTCATAATGTCATTAAAGTTAATGAGACTGATTTTATTGAAAGCTTGTTAGATATTTTTTGCCTACTGTTTCAATGGTTGGGGTTGCTATAGTATAGTCTGCAGTAAAGGAAATATTGTAGCCAGCACAATCTTTCTTTTTCAAAACTTATGTCAGGTAATCCACTGCACTGGGTAAACTGAGAGGGTCTTGAACCCCTGACCTTATGTTACTGAAACTGTTCATGTTGGCCTTACTCAAGTTGTTTGGGAAGGTATTAGATGATGAATTTTGTTAAATTGGACGGAGCAGCGTGAAAAACTGTTTGTTTAATCCAAGAATTCCAATCATGTTGTTTTTTTTAAAATTATTCTGAGTACTTAAAAGAGAGCCACAAACATTTTTTTTGTGTATATCCTTATACCAAATATATACATGACCAGACTTTACAAATTTCACATACCGGTATATTGTTGTAAATTAATTTGTGAATTTACTGAAAAGTTTGTGAAAAGTTTAAAAGAAAGTTTTTAGAGTAAGTACACTGACATTAAAAAGCTGAAATAAAATGCAGCATGAAGCTACTGTGTACTTGTACTTTGCCTTTAAATAAAAACACTTATTATATTTGTAACCAACCTTCAGGTGTTGAGAAGCATAGGCTACAAAAGTTTACCTCTAGACAACACCTTGCCCTTTGATGCAAGCAGAGGTGTGTTGCTCCACCAGGAGTCCAGAGTTCAAGGCCACAAGGGTGAGACAATCCATGGAGTAAAATTACTTTAAACCCATTTGTAACTGACTGTAAAAATTGCGAAGTTGTTTGATCTAACTTTATGTTACAGACGCTCGTTCTATACAGAACATAAACCTTTTTTCCATGGTTAGAGTCTTGTCTTGAATTTTGATTAGTGTTTTAAATGATGTTAAGTCACTGGTATTCCTGGTTTGTTCAAGCAACCCATTCCATGCCTGGGTGCCACTCTGTAAGAAAGAGTTCTCATATGCATTTGTTCTTGCATAAGGGATAAGAAAATTGTTTGTCCTTATGTTTATCTGATGGATGGGGTAAAGAGACTCTTTTGTAGATAAAACTGAACTCAAACAAAGCAGTTACTGCCAAAAAGTTTGATTTTGCGGAGAATGTAATGCTAGTAGTGATACGTTTAGTAATTTTGGCACCAATTGAAATAAAAGAGTGCCTCAGCATAAAATTAAACTAGGTCCACCATTGGCCAAAACTCAGTTAACTCCCTTACATAAAGTAAAACATTTTAGGATTATATTCTTTTATCATTAATATTGATAAGAAATAAATCAATAATAAAAAAAGAGTTAATTCTTGCTCTTTGAATTATTGTCTGACACACATGGCATGTGGAGTAATATGTTAGATTTTGTCTGAGTATTTAATGTAGTAAAGTCCAAGAAAAAACAGTACCATTGGTAGAAAAAAAAGGAAAAATATAAGCCTGTATTTCCTCTAATTTATCAGGAAATAACTTAGATTTTTTTATAAAAAAAACTGGAACAATTAAAAAACTGGAACAATTAACTCCTACAAAATATTTGTGATCAAAATCCAGGAATTGTTTGTGTTTTTTCTCCCTTACTTAAGAAGTAAATTTTTAGTAAACTACACTCACCTTTTTTTTAATATATGTGTGACTTTAGTGTAACTAACAGATAAAACAAAGACTAGACTCTCCTTTCCCTCCCCCCCATCCTTAATACAATAAAGAACATAGATCTATGTAGAAAAACTCATCAGTGTGTCTTAAAGTAAAAAAAAATGTTCCTTTTGACCATCATCTCTGCAGGCTTGTACTGTACTGGCTGGGCAGCCAACGGTCCAGTTGGGGTCATCCTGGGCACAATGAGTGACGCCTTCGAGACTGGGAAGGTCGTCCTACAGGACATCGAGAACGGAGCTCTCCAGTGCCAGGACAGCAGCAACAGAGAACATCTGGTGGCTCGACTAAAAGAAAAGGGTAACACTAAATTACGAAAAAATCTTTAAAGTAAAATGTTAGTTGCGGCTTTGTCGTAAACAGAATGTCTTTCGTTACTTGACTTGACTTATTTCCAAAAATCCCTTGTGGAACAAAGTGCCTAAGCAACAAGTCTAAAATGCACGCAGATCTGGGCGGATTTCCGAGTTCACCCCATATGCTTTTGCTACAATAGGCCGCATTTTGGCTTACAGATATGGAAATATCATATAGAGGTCGTCTATTCATCCTTTGGGGGCACCATGGCCAAAGGTTCTGGGTTCCAATCCTGGGGAAGGCTATTATTTGTTCCTGGGGCTTTGGGGTGTCCCTCAGTCTGCCCAGCACCAAGACAAGTATTTCCACCAGTTGGCTGCATTCCTTTTTAACGCAGACACATTTATTTTTGGGCTGATAAATTTGACAACACCAGACAGAAAAGGCGTATATTTTTCTAAGAAAAGTTTTTCTCTAATTTAAACACACACAATCAAAAGGATGTAAACTTTCACTGTAGACCGTCATCAGTGGACAGAATGTGGGGTATGATGTATGATGTATGTATGATGATGATGTATGATGTAAACTTTCACTGTAGACAGTCATCAGTGGACAGAATGTGGTGTATGATGTATGTATGATGATGATGTATGATGTAAACTTTCACTGTAGACAGTCATCAGTGGACAGAATGTGGGATATGATGTATGATGTATGTATGATGATGATGTATGATGTAAACTTTCACTGTAGACAGTCATCAGTGGACAGAATGTGGGGTATGATGTATGATGTAAACTTTCCCTGTAGACAGTCATCATTGGACAGAATGTGGGGTATAATGTATGTATGATGATGATGTATGATGTAAACTTTCACTGTAGACAGTCATCATTGGACAGAATGTGGGGTATGATGTATGTATGATGATGATGTATGATGTAAACTTTCACTGTAGACAGTCATCAGTGGACAGAATGTGGGATATGATGTATGATGTAAACTTTGACTGTAGACAGTCATCATTGGACAGAATGTGGGGTATGATGTATGTATGATGATGATGTATGATGCAAACTTTCACTGTAGACAGTCATTAGTGGACAGAATGTTGGGTATGATGTATGTATGATGATGATGTAGGATGTAAACTTTGACTGTAGACAGTCATCAGTGGACAGAATGTGGGGTATGATGTATGATGTATGTATGATGATGATGTATGATGTAAACTTTCACTGTAGACAGTCATCAGTGGACAGAATGTGGGGTATGATGTATGATGTAAACTTTCACTGTAGACAGTCATCATTGGACAGAATGTGGGGTATAATGTATGTATGATGATGATGTATGATGTAAACCTTCACTGTAGACAGTCATCATTGGACAGAATGTGGGGTATGATGTATGTATGATGATGATGTATGATGTAAACTTTCTCTGTAGACAATCATCAGTGGACAGAATGTGGGGTATGATGTATGTATGATGATGATGTATGATGTAAACTTTGACTGTAGACAGTCATCAGTGGACAGAATGTGGGGTATGATGTATGTATGATGATGATGTATGATGTAAACATTCTCTGTAGACAATCATCAGTGGACAGAATGTGGGGTATGATGTATGTATGATGATGATGTATGATGTAAACTTTCACTGTAGACAGTCATCAGTGGACAGAATGCGGGGTATGATGTATGATGTATGTATGATGATGATGTATGATGTAAACTTTCACTGTAGACAGTCATCAGTGGACAGAATGTGAGGTATGATGGCCGAGTGGTTGTCCATTCGGCTGGCGTACTCAAGGACCTGGGTTCGAATCCTGGTGAAAACTAGGATTTTTTTCTTGGGTCATGAGGGTGTCCTGGGACAACCCAGCTCTGATGGGGTACCTGATTTTAGTTGGGGTATTGTAAAGGGGGCTGGGCATTGTGTCTTCCCAGCGATGTTCATTATGCCGACCTTCATCGTCAATTTCAGTTGACATCTGAGCCTAGGAAAAAATCTATTTTTTTATTTATATGACATATGTGTATGATGTATGTATGATGATGATGTATGATGTAAACTTTCACTGTAGACAGTCATCAGTGGACAGAATGTGGGGTATGATGTATGATGTAAACTTTCACTGTAGACAGTCATCATTGGACAGAATGTGGGGTATATTGTATGTATGATGATGATGTATGATGTAAACTTTCACTGTAGACAGTCATCATTGGACAGAATGTGGGGTATGATGTATGTATGATGATGATGTATGATGTAAACTTTCACTGTAGACAGTCATTAGTGGACAGAATGTTGGGTATGATGTATGTATGATGATGATGTATGATGTAAACTTTCACTGTAGACAGTCATCAGTGGACAGAATGTGGGGTATGATGTATGATGTATGTATGATGATGATGTATGATGTAAACTTTCACTGTAGACAGTCATCAGTGGACAGAATGTGGGGTATGATGTATGATGTAAACTTTCCCTGTAGACAGTCATCATTGGACAGAATGTGGGGTATAATGTATGTATGATGATGATGTATGATGTAAACTTTCACTGTAGACAGTCATCATAGGACAGAATGTGGGGTATGATGTATGTATGATGATGATGTATGATGTAAACTTTCACTGTAGACAGTCATCAGTGGACAGAATGTGGGGTATGATGTATGATGCAAACTTTCACTGTAGACAGTCATTAGTGGACAGAATGTTGGGTATGATGTATGTATGATGATGATGTAGGATGTAAACTTTGACTGTAGACAGTCATCAGTGGACAGAATGTGGGGTATGATGTATGATGTAAACTTTCACTGTAGACAGTCATCAGTGGACAGAATGTGGGGTATGATGTATGATGTATGTATGATGATGATGTATGATGTAAACTTTCACTGTAGACAGTCATCAGTGGACAGAATGTGGGGTATGATGTATGATGTAAACTTTCACTGTAGACAGTCATCATTGGACAGAATGTGGGGTATAATGTATGTATGATGATGATGTATGATGTAAACTTTCCCTGTAGACAGTCATCATTGGACAGAATGTGGGGTATGATGTATGTATGATGATGATGTATGATGTAAACTTTCACTGTAGACAGTCATCATTGGACAGAATGTGGGGTATGATGTATGTATGATGATGATGTATGATGTAAACTTTCACTGTAGACAGTCATCAGTGGACAGAATGTGGGGTATGATGTATGATGTAAACTTTGACTGTAGACAGTCATCATTGGACAGAATGTGGGGTATGATGATGATGTATGATGTAAACTTTCACTGTAGACAGTCATCATTGGACAGAATGTGGGGTATGATGTATGTATGATGATGATGTATGATGTAAACTTTCACTGTAGACAGTCATCAGTGGACAGAATGTGGGGTATGATGTATGATGTAAACTTTCACTGTAGACAGTCATCATTGGACAGAATGTGGGGTATGATGTATGTATGATGATGATGTATGATGTAAACATTCTCTGTAGACAATCATCAGTGGACAGAATGTGGGGTATGATGTATGTATGATGATGATGTATGATGTAAACTTTCACTGTAGACAGTCATCAGTGGACAGAATGCGGGGTATGATGTATGATGTATGTATGATGATGATGTATGATGTAAACTTTCACTGTAGACAGTCATCAGTGGACAGAATGTGAGGTATGATGGCCGAGTGGTTGTCCATTCGGCTGGCGTACTCAAGGACCTGGGTTCGAATCCTGGTGAAAACTAGGATTTTTTTCTTGGGTCATGAGGGTGTCCTGGGACAACCCAGCTCTGATGGGGTACCTGATTTTAGTTGGGGTATTGTAAAGGGGGCTGGGCATTGTGTCTTCCCAGCGATGTTCATTATGCCGACCTTCATCGTCAATTTCAGTTGACATCTGAGCCTAGGAAAAAATCTATTTTTTTATTTATATGACATATGTGTATGATGTATGTATGATGATGATGTATGATGTAAACTTTCACTGTAGACAGTCATCAGTGGACAGAATGTGGGGTATGATGTATGATGTAAACTTTCACTGTAGACAGTCATCATTGGACAGAATGTGGGGTATATTGTATGTATGATGATGATGTATGATGTAAACTTTCACTGTAGACAGTCATCATTGGACAGAATGTGGGGTATGATGTATGTATGATGATGATGTATGATGTAAACTTTCACTGTAGACAGTCATTAGTGGACAGAATGTTGGGTATGATGTATGTATGATGATGATGTATGATGTAAACTTTCACTGTAGACAGTCATCAGTGGACAGAATGTGGGGTATGATGTATGATGTATGTATGATGATGATGTATGATGTAAACTTTCACTGTAGACAGTCATCAGTGGACAGAATGTGGGGTATGATGTATGATGTAAACTTTCCCTGTAGACAGTCATCATTGGACAGAATGTGGGGTATAATGTATGTATGATGATGATGTATGATGTAAACTTTCACTGTAGACAGTCATCATAGGACAGAATGTGGGGTATGATGTATGTATGATGATGATGTATGATGTAAACTTTCACTGTAGACAGTCATCAGTGGACAGAATGTGGGGTATGATGTATGATGCAAACTTTCACTGTAGACAGTCATTAGTGGACAGAATGTTGGGTATGATGTATGTATGATGATGATGTAGGATGTAAACTTTGACTGTAGACAGTCATCAGTGGACAGAATGTGGGGTATGATGTATGATGTAAACTTTCACTGTAGACAGTCATCAGTGGACAGAATGTGGGGTATGATGTATGATGTATGTATGATGATGATGTATGATGTAAACTTTCACTGTAGACAGTCATCAGTGGACAGAATGTGGGGTATGATGTATGATGTAAACTTTCACTGTAGACAGTCATCGTTGGACAGAATGTGGGGTATAATGTATGTATGATGATGATGTATGATGTAAACTTTCCCTGTAGACAGTCATCATTGGACAGAATGTGGGGTATGATGTATGTATGATGATGATGTATGATGTAAACTTTCACTGTAGACAGTCATCATTGGACAGAATGTGGGGTATGATGTATGTATGATGATGATGTATGATGTAAACTTTCACTGTAGACAGTCATTAGTGGACAGAATGTTGGGTATGATGTATGTATGATGATGATGTATGATGTAAACTTTCACTGTAGACAGTCATCAGTGGACAGAATGTGGGGTATGATGTATGATGTATGTATGATGATGATGTATGATGTAAACTTTCACTGTAGACAGTCATCAGTGGACAGAATGTGGGGTATGATGTATGATGTAAACTTTCCCTGTAGACAGTCATCATTGGACAGAATGTGGGGTATAATGTATGTATGATGATGATGTATGATGTAAACTTTCACTGTAGACAGTCATCATAGGACAGAATGTGGGGTATGATGTATGTATGATGATGATGTATGATGTAAACTTTCACTGTAGACAGTCATCAGTGGACAGAATGTGGGGTATGATGTATGATGCAAACTTTCACTGTAGACAGTCATTAGTGGACAGAATGTTGGGTATGATGTATGTATGATGATGATGTAGGATGTAAACTTTGACTGTAGACAGTCATCAGTGGACAGAATGTGGGGTATGATGTATGATGTAAACTTTCACTGTAGACAGTCATCAGTGGACAGAATGTGGGGTATGATGTATGATGTATGTATGATGATGATGTATGATGTAAACTTTCACTGTAGACAGTCATCAGTGGACAGAATGTGGGGTATGATGTATGATGTAAACTTTCACTGTAGACAGTCATCATTGGACAGAATGTGGGGTATAATGTATGTATGATGATGATGTATGATGTAAACTTTCCCTGTAGACAGTCATCATTGGACAGAATGTGGGGTATGATGTATGTATGATGATGATGTATGATGTAAACTTTCACTGTAGACAGTCATCATTGGACAGAATGTGGGGTATGATGTATGTATGATGATGATGTATGATGTAAACTTTCACTGTAGAGAGTCATCAGTGGACAGAATGTGGGGTATGATGTATGATGTAAACTTTGACTGTAGACAGTCATCATTGGACAGAATGTGGGGTATGATGATGATGTATGATGTAAACTTTCACTGTAGACAGTCATCATTGGACAGAATGTGGGGTATGATGTATGTATGATGATGATGTATGATGTAAACTTTCACTGTAGACAGTCATCAGTGGACAGAATGTGGGGTATGATGTATGATGTAAACTTTCACTGTAGACAGTCATCATTGGACAGAATGTGGGGTATGATGTATGTATGATGATGATGTATGATGTAAACTTTCACTGTAGACAGTCATCATTGGACAGAATGTGGGGTATGATGTATGTATGATGATGATGTATGATGTAAACTTTCACTGTAGACAGTCATCAGTGGACAGAATGTGGGGTATGATGTATGATGTAAACTTTCACTGTAGACAGTCATCATTGGACAGAATGTGGGGTATAATGTATGTATGATGATGATGTATGATGTAAACTTTCACTGTAGACAGTCATCAGTGGACAGTATGTGGGGTATGATGTATGGTATAAACTTTCACTGTAGACAGTCATCAGTGGACAGAATGTGGGGTATGATGTATGATGTATGTATGATGATGATGTATGATGTAAACTTTCACTGTAGACAGTCATCAGTGGACAGAATGTGGGGTATGATGTATGATGTAAACTTTCACTGTAGACAGTCATCATTGGACAGAATGTGGGGTATGATGTATGTATGATGATGATGTATGATGTAAACTTTCACTGTAGACAGTCATCAGTGGACAGAATGTGGGGTATGATGTATGATGTAAACTTTCACTGTAGACAGTCATCAGTGGACAGAATGTGGGGTATGATGTATGATGTAAACTTTCACTGTAGACAGTCATCATTGGACAGAATGTGGGGTATGATGTATGTATGATGATGATGTATGATGTAAACTTTCACTGTAGACAGTCATCATTGGACAGAATGTGGGGTATGATGTATGTATGATGATGATGTATGATGCAAACTTTCACTGTAGACAGTCATTAGTGGACAGAATGTTGGGTATGATGTATGTATGATGATGATGTATGATGTAAACTTTGACTGTAGACAGTCATCAGTGGACAGAATGTGGGGTATGATGTATGTATGATGTAAACTTTGACTGTAGACAGTCATCAGTGGACAGAATGTGGGGTATGATGTATGTATGATGATGATGTATGATGTAAACTTTCTCTGTAGACAATCATCAGTGGACAGAATGTGGGGTATGATGTATGTATGATGATGATGTATGATGTAAACTTTGACTGTAGACAGTCATCAGTGGACAGAATGTGGGGTATGATGTATGTATGATGATGATGTATGATGTAAACATTCTCTGTAGACAATCATCAGTGGACAGAATGTGGGGTATGATGTATGTATGATGATGATGTATGATGTAAACTTTCACTGTAGACAGTCATCAGTGGACAGAATGCGGGGTATGATGTATGATGTATGTATGATGATGATGTATGATGTAAACTTTCACTGTAGACAGTCATCAGTGGACAGAATGTGGGGTATGATGTATGATGTATGTATGATGATGATGTATGATGTAAACTTTCACTGTAGACAGTCATCAGTGGACAGAATGTGAGGTATGATGGCCGAGTGGTTGTCCATTCGGCTGGCGTACTCAAGGACCTGGGTTCGAATCCTGGTGAAAACTAGGATTTTTTTCTTGGGTCATGAGGGTGTCCTGGGACAACCCAGCTCTGATGGGGTACCTGATTTTAGTTGGGGTATTGTAAAGGGGGCTGGGCATTGTGTCTTCCCAGCGATGTTCATTATGCCGACCTTCATCGTCAATTTCAGTTGACATCTGAGCCTAGGAAAAAATCTATTTTTTTATTTATATGACATATGTGTATAAGCATTTCCCGGACCTAAAAATTTGGTTAAAAAAGAGTGGCTTTTACTTTAATGATGTTTGTACCAGTGACTGCATTTAATTATTGTATAAACAGAATCTTAACATGTACTGTTGACTTTAATGATCAAACTTCTATGCTACTATTTGCACCGTCTGTGAATTCTCAGTGTTTATCATTTGTCCTAGACAATTAAAGCTATAAAAATATTGAAATAATTGGGCTAGCAACTGGAAAGAGTTTAATGAGAGTTGTTCAACTTCTCCTTAGGTAAACATTTTGTAAAATTTTGTTTCATTTGCAGCTGTAACATTCTCTGATTGGTTGAAAATTGACAAGGCTGAATGCACTGCGGGAGAAAGATTGGGAAAACCCAGAGAGAAATTGATCAACGTTGAGAAAATGTTGAGCATCGCCAAAAGCAGCTGATCATGTGGCATCGTTGCAAACTTGGAGCTGTGACCTAGTTAGTTTGATAAAATATAGATTAAATATCAACACTTTTTTTTTTGTAGCTTTAAACATTACCCGATAGAATATGTTCAATGCTTGAAGAAACTTGTTCACCCTTGAGTGATACTCGCCTGTTCTCTATGGAAGAAATTTTATTTAAAAAATAGATGAAACCATAATTTTGCTGGTATTTCTCATGCTATGAAAAGTATGCATGACATTTGTCATAGGTGCTCTAGCTTTGTGTTGTGTCATGTTGAAGACAAGAACTGTGTTGATTGTCTACTGGTTTTTATTTATTCTATGTGGACGTGTGCACCTTTGTGATAAATTGTTTATGAACCAAGATTAGTGTACGTTTTTTTGTTATGTGTTTGATATGCAAGCGGTAGTCTTATACCAGCTGAGGTTGTACACATTGCTGAGGTCGTACGCAAGCTGAGGTTGTACACATTGCTGCGGTTGTATGAAGGCTGAGTTTGTACGCAAGGTGAGATTATATGCAAGCTGAGGTTGCACGCATTGTTGAGGTCATATGCAAGCTGAGTTTGTACGCAAGGTGAGGTCATATGCAAGCTGAGGTTGCACGTATTGTTGAGGTCATATGCAAGCTGAGTTTGTACACAAGGTTAGGTCATATGCAAGCTGAGGTTGTACACATTGCTGCGGCTGTATGAAGGCTGAGTTTGTAGGCAAGGTTAGGTCATATGCAAGCTGAGGTTGCACGCATTGTTGAGGTTATATGCAAGCTGAGATTGTATGCACTGCTGTGGTCATACGAAGGCTGGGGTGTTATGCAAGCTGAGATTGTATGCACTGCTGTGGTCATACAAAGGCGGAGGTGTTATACAAGCTGACTTTGTAACTCTTTGTTTCTGTAAACCAGATTTTATTCGACTTTTGATCTGCAAGATTCACAATTTTTATTTCCTGCTCTATTTATAATAAATTATTTTCTTTCCAAGGGTCAAGGGGGGGCTATTCAAATTTTAAAAAAGTCCTTTTCAGTTTATTATGTCCCTTGGGCCTAGTGTAGCTAAGCTCATCAGTGGTTTGTTGTTGTTTTGTACATACCATGGCACACAACAGGACTGTGTGATTATGACAATGCCAAGTCGCCTTAAGAATACTTTCCCCAATCTCAGATACAGATTGTTGCTTGGTAGGCACTGGAGAAGATTTAGGCAGATAAACTGTTCTGAATTCATACACAGCAACCTTTAAGAATGTGCCAAGTCCAGCATAGCTGACTGATTGGCTACATTTCTTGAAAAGGCTGGGATTGGTTAGGAAGAGAGAGAAAACATCGAAACCCACGACGCAATTAATTGAATTTGCGTTGAATTGCCAACTAAAATAAAGACAACAAGGATGAAATGACATAAACTTCTAATACCATAATGGCCAAATGTGCTCTGTAACTAAAATAAAATAAATTCCATTCTGGATCTCGCTCAATGCCAGTGTCGTACAATGTCTCTATGTAGATGTAATTAATCCTTGATGCTTTTGTCATCTTTAAGTTATTTCCCTTTGTTCACTTACCATGTTTGCTGTATCCCATAGTACTTTCAAAACAAAGTGAAGAAATCCACAGCACCCTTGATGTAGTCTGTTTTTTTTTTTTGTATTCTAGCTAAAGCAAGAGTCCATGGGGGGTTGTCCATAAATGATGTCACACAATTTTTGTCAATTTTTACCTCCCCCTTCCCTGTATCATCACAAAATGTGAGACCCTCTGCCAATATGACGTCAGAAAGCTGTGGACACAGCCCCCCCCCCCCCCAGAAAATAAAGACCACAATTTCAAATTTTAAATAAAATTTAAATGACTGTAGTTAATTAAATAAAGCTTATTAAAGTGGGAAATTTCATTTAAGGATGCACATTTATTTCGGATGTGATGACATTGTTTAAACGCCTTGTCACAAATTACCTAATTAAAAAATATATTTTTTTATCACTCTAAATGTTCTAGCTCACAGATTTTTAAACACATTTTTCTATTTTTAAAAATGCACTGCTTTTAGATTATGTTTGAAAAGTGGGAATTAAAAGTTGAATGTGTCAAGATTATCAGAATCTGGTTGTGGTTTTATTATGCCTTTGAATAAAACTATGGTGCTTGATATTATTTAATATATATTGTTTATGTCATTGTTCATTTACATGCAAAGAGAATTCTTCTTGAATAAAGAACAAAAGAAAAGAAAGTTTTATAGAGAATTTAAACTAGTTCTTTTTTGTGTATATTGTTTATATTTTGTATGTTGTAGAAGTCCTTCTTGTCAAGTTATAAATAAAACTAAATTTTTTTATTTATTTTCTATCAAATAAATTATTATTATTACTAAACAGGAAAAAATGTTTTCATTTGCATTTCTGATACATTAATGAATTTATTATGTTGTTTTTGTGTGTGTGGTGAAATAAGATGATTTATTGTACTGTTGTACCCACTGATCTATAAAAAGAATGGACTCCTCCTGGAAACTATAGTCTTGAAGCCAAAATTAATAAGACTCTCACTTATCTATAAAAGTAGATTTCCTAAGCTTTCTTTCTATCCTATAGATTTATTGTTCTAATTAAAGGTTAATCTTACATCTCACTAATATGGATAAGTCAATAGTGTAATCAATTCTGGTTTTAAATATGCGCATACAAATTTATTATTCATACAAAATTATACAATCATCTGCAAATAATCTTACTTTTTTTGGGTAAGTCATTAAATATAAATTAGAAATAGTAGGGGTCCTAGAACAGTTCCTTGTGGAAATCCCGAGTTTACAATTATTGGTGATAATTTAGAACCATTAATTACTACAGTTTGTTCTCTACCTATCAAAAAGTCTTGAACCCACTGATATAAATTGAATTTTTTTAAGTAAACTAGTATGGTGAAATTAATCAAATAGTTAAAAAAAACTAGTAATATAGCATCATCTAGCATTATCTAATCATTTAGACAAATCATCTATTAATCCTGTTAGTTGTGTTTCACATGATCTGTTTTTACATGAAGCCATGTTGGTGTGGGCACAGTGCATTAAGTTTGTCTAGATGATTTACTATACTACTATATATTATATGTTCAAGTATTTTACATGTTATGCTTGTTAGGGAAAGAGGTCTGTAATTTCGAGGGTCAGATTTATCTCCTTTTTTTAAAAGGGGGGTTACATTGGCTAATTTCCAATCTTTGGGCACTTTGCCCTGGTTTAGGAAGACCTAAAAACTATTCTGAAGATTGGAGATAGTTCATTATTTAGTTCTTGAAGCAGTCTTGTTGGTATTTCATCTGGTCAGGTGTGATATTTTTAAAAAGCCGTATAGTATTATACTTAAAAAAGATTAGTTCTGCATTTTTTTTTATTTATTAATATGTTTAGTTTCTTTTTTACAATTAGACTATATTTTCTATGCAAGGTAAAAAAAAAATACAGCCATAAATATTAAACAAGAAAGACAACTACAATGTAACTAAACAAAAATATCTATTTGCTTGATTATTTCCCTTTGTATATAACTTCAAACATTTTTTCTTTATCATTACAATTACACACTTTTTAATTGTGAACTATACAATTAAATTTCCTTTAAATGTGGACTATATAGTTTTAAAATATTTAATATCATTTTTAATTACATCTCTCCAATAATGTATATACACTATATCTCGGAGCGTATATTTCTATCTAAGGCCTAAGACAAGGATTATTGAGCGGCGTAATAGTGGGTGGACAAGACATTTTTTGAGCTGCAGCGGATGTGGAGCTGATAAATAGGCCTATTGTAAATCTCTTGAGCTCCAAAATTTAAAAAATAAATATTTTTTAATATTATACATGTAAAATTATACAATTGAAAACAATATGTTTACAGCTTACAGATTTTTTTGCTAAACGGTAGGCCAAGGCTTATACTTATAATATATTAAATATATCACTTCCCAGCCGGCACACCACGTAGTATCGACGAGGATGAAACGTGATTTCCACGTGTTTTCGTGGTCTTTGCGCTTTTTTTTTCAGTTGATACGATGTGGTGTGCCAGCTGGGTCAGTCCTCTCCGTGCCGGCTGGCGCTAGAGGCGAAAGACATCGATGTCTATTTAAACCGGTCCGCGTCTGCTCGATGGGGTATTTAAGCTTAGCCCTCTAGCCTTCAAGTCTCGTTCCCGCCGTTCTTCTCCATGTTTTCTTTGGTGTGCCTTTCAACGTTTTACCCTGGAGGGAGGGGGTGGGTCCATTTCAGGTCTGTTCTGGGGAGGGAGTCAGCTGACATTCTGCATCTCCTTGCTGGGATGCTCTCTGCTAGCGGGACAACTCCGGTTTTCTCACGCAGGTCCTCATTCGATATAGATTTTTTGACCAGAAGACCTTGAGAATTCTTCGTAAGCTTTGTGTCAGGAAGACTTCCAGTCTCCTTTCAATGGTGTTTGTAGTTTTCCAGCTTTCAGATCCATACAAGAGGACGCTGAGAACATTGCTCTTGAATATAATCTTATTTTGGTGTGGAGGCTGAGTCTCGTAGTCCTCCATATTGGTTTTGAGCAGTGCAAAGGCCTGATTTGCCTTAGGCTACTAATTCCTGCGTTGATTTCCACGTCAAGGTCACAATTTGTTGTCATTTTACTGCCTAGGTAGGTAAATTCCTTGACATCTTATATTTCTTGCTCACCTCTCTCTCTATATATTATATATAAAGATAGAAACATGGATAAATAGATCGTTCTAGCTAGTTTAGTGTGATGGATGGGTGGTGGTCCTATAAATTGATGGATAGATAGATACATGGGTGGGTGGGAGGAACGGATGGATGGGTGGGTGGATATACATCAGGATAGGCACAGGATAGATACTCAGATAGGCGGATAGATAAGTAAATGTATCGGTTATTCGAATGATGTATGAAAAGATAAACATACATTGAAATAGATATATAGACTTTCATGGAAATAGATAGATAGATTAGTGGGATTTACGAATAGATGGATATATATATATATATATATATATATGGATGGATAGATAATATAGATAAATGGATGTGTGGATATATACGTGTGTGCAGATGAATGGGTGCTTTGATAGCTGTATAGATAAATAGAATATTTCTTGCATCTAACTAGCTTCTATATATTTAACCTTTTATTAAATAAATACATAGTCTACCCGTCATTGTAAACTGAAGATCAAACACTCGTTCCCAGATCTCTCAATACGTCGTCAGAAAAGATTTCCCCGTGATAACTCAACTTTGTGGTCTCCCCCTTACCCCACCCTACCTCGACCCATTTAGATCGATGGAAAATTATTTTGTTTTGTTATGATTATCTTTCTGATCCAATCTTTTAGAAGAGCCGGTATTTTTTTTTATTCTTCCTCTGTGGGAAAGAATCAGGATTCAGAACCGTTCCTTATTTAGATCTTACTTAAAGACTTTTAAGATGTGTATATTTGTTATATATTTTTATAAAGAGCAGCCCCCACAACCGACAAGAAAAGGAAACATAAAGACGCATTCAACAGCCTCGCGTTAAGTGGGCGCTCTGGTTGGGGGAAAAGATTAAAGCGCGCGAAGAAATACGCAGCAGACGTGTCCATACAATGTGGCTTTCAATTCTAGCTAATACATTTACACAAGTAAGATAAAAACATCTAAATAATCAGTACATCAAACCCTATGTACAAACAGGCACACACAATTATATTGAGGAACATAGGATTTTATTATACCGTTCAATTAACAGCTTTGGCCTAAATATAGACACACCTAAAAATATGAATATGGCGAAATAATAATAATGTGTCTTTTTTCTTTTTGTACTGTGTTATTTTTGCGTTTAGTTTTAAACTTGGTTGTAAATTGAACACATGGGAGTGTACTAGTTATAAGATGATGAACTGGTTACAAATAACTAATTTCTAATTTATATATAATTATTAAATAGGCCTACTTATAAAATAGTTAGTTATAGATCTTGTCTATAGACTTACAAAATAATGAAGTCTAAAATATGAATGAAATCTGTAGGCCTGATGGAAGAAATGTCACAACACTGAATTATGTCACGAAAGGAATGTGACAACACTGAATTATGTCACGGCAGGAATGTCACAACCCAACATGTATGAAAATATAGGCTATATTAATGAGCTCATCATCTGGAAATAAAATTCTAAATATTGACCGATTTCTGCATCTAGGGATGCATTTTAAATCCAGTAATGAATTTTACATCTCTAGGCTACATGAATTTGAAATCTAGACTCGTAATGAATTTTACATCTAGGAATGAGTTTGACATTTAGGGATGAATTTGACATCTAGTAGGAATGAGTTTGACATCTAGTAATGAATTTGAAATCTAGGCAGGAATTTTACATCTAAGCTTAGGAATGAATATTACATCTAGGAATGAATTTTACATCTAGGAAAAAAATTTACATCTAGGAATGGATTCGACATCTAGGGATGAATTTGACATCTAGAAATGAATTTGACATCTAGAAATGAATTTTACATCTAGGAATGAGTTTGACATTTAGGGATGAATTTGACATCTAGTAGGAATGAGTTTGACATCTAGTAATTAATTTGAAATCTAGGCAGGAATTTTACATCTAAGCTTAGGAATGAATATTACATCTAGGAATGAATTTTACATCTAGGAAAAAAATTTACATCTAGGAATGGATTCGACATCTCGGGATGAATTTGACATCTAGAAATGAATTTGACATCTAGAAATGAATTTGACATCTAGAAATGAATTTGACATCTAGAAATGAATTTGACATCTAGAAATGAATTTGACATCTAGAAATGAATTTGACATCTAGAAATGAATTTGACATCTAGAAATGAATTTGACATCTAGAAATGAATTTGACATCTAGGAAAGAAGAAAACTAAAACACGATGTACAATGGACTTTCACACATTTAGTACCTATCATTGACACCCAGTGACAGCCCACATTCGCCCCGCGGGCCGACTGTACAGCGGACGGGGGGGGGGGGGATTTCTATGTTTGCTTCTGCAACGCTGAACAAGAAGACAAGTGCCACCCCCTTCCCAACTAGGTAGGTGGGATACAAGGAACGTGTCCTTTTATTAAAAGTCTATTTTTCCGGTCGTCTGCTATGTTCTATCTTCTGCTCCCGTGGTGAGAGAGCAAGAACTTCAATGTTCTTATTTGACATTGTTGCTATCTTATTTTATTAATATTCTTTTTTTTATTATTCACGTTGAACATTAAGTGTGTTTCTGTGTGTGCGTGAGTGGGGAAAAAAGGGGAGGGGGGTATTATTATAAGCAAACACACACGCAAAAGCAAACGCATACAGACACACAACAACTAAGACACGGGGGACAACAAACACTAGACGGAACTCGACGCAGAGCTCGAAAATGGATTCCCGAGTTTTTCATTACAAACAAAACCTCAACAATGCTTGGTACAACCAAATTAAAAAAAAAGGGTTTATTTCCAAGGGAGGTGGTCTTGGGGCAGAGTGTGTACTTGTGAAAAATTCTACGTTAGGGTTAGGTTTGTATCCTAATCAATCTTGACACAATATTTCAAACTTGAATCTGTTGGACCCATACTATTTTTGACTTATAATAAAGGGCTGAAACCCCCCATCTGTGCTTATAATTACTGGTCACTCTGAGAGTTATGAAGTGCTCTCAATTGTTCCATGTTGTCCATCCTTATATAAAGACAAAGAGATCGTTATTGTTGATAAACAAAGGACTTCCGGTGCATGTGACATGTCAGGCTCTAGACAGATGCGCGCAAGGCGCTCGCGAGTGCATATTCAAACTGTTCGCGTAGGATAGCGTTTCTAGGTGCAAATGACGGTTGATTCGTGGGGGGGATATGGGGTGGGGGGGGGGGGGGGGCGGGGAGGGAGAGTTAATCCCCTTCCAGTGACATGTGGTCACCCTCCTTTCTCCCCTCCAATCCTCCCCCCCCCCGAGACTTGCTCAGACATTCACATGCAGACTTTAATCTCGGCATGTCAGTCGGGCCCCCCCCCCCACCCCCCGTCCACCTATCATGACAGATCATTGTCTGGCACCGTATGGTAACGTGGAGATGAAAGTGTGGAGGAGGGGGGAGGAAGGGAGGGGGCGTGGCGAAACAGGTGAGCGATGAGAAAGCAGAGAGAGGGGAGTGGGGCGCTAAATGAAAAAAATCGAGGAAGCCGCCAGGGTGGGGGGGGGGGTGGGGGGGAATTAACTACAATTATTAAAGACAAAGCGAAAACAGTTTAAAATTAATCGATAGCTTGTGGGTTGCTCATTTTGAAAATAAATTATAAGTGGAAAAACTAACAAGAACACCGGTAGCAACTTCTAAAAAAGAGAAACACAAGAACATGGAAGTTAACACAACAAGCTGACAACGTGTTGATGTTGAACTGGAGAAGACGTGGCGTCTATTTAGAAGTACAACTCAGATGGCTTGTCGTGACAGCAAGGAGATTGTGATAGAACGACACCCCCCCCCCCCCCCCCCCCACGCCCGAAAAAAAAAGAAGCGGTTAAAAGGAGACGAAGAGAATAGGGAATGCGACATAGGCTTACATTTCCAGACTACAGTTGACAATTGCCAACCAGGAAAACCAGGAACTTATCTTATACATTAGAAACGCTCCTTCTATAAAGAAGATCATTGATAACTTAACAAACATTATTTAAAACACTAATAAAAATGCAAGACCATGGATAGGCGTAGGACGCAATAATCTTCTTTATGGAAAGAGTGCCTGTAACATGTAAGATAAGAAAAGATATAATGAAAAGCAGATTCGAAGTTTCCCATTAAAATCTGTATTCATCAAGGGACAAACACTACTTGTAAAACGTGGCTGAACTGCTTCACGAAATAGTAGATAGGCCTACAATATATAGCCAATGTATAGCCTACAGTGGTTTCTTATTGTGAATAAACTAAGTCATGGTCTGAAGCCCCTCGACCATTCAAATGGACAAGTCTGAAGTTAGTCTGAACCTTTCTAGTCCAGGCATAAACACTTGACAATAAGCACATCTTGACTTCAATGAACACATTGAACGCTTCCAATACCAATCAACATACACACTCTTATTATATCCAGGGTATTCTGTCGTCTGTGTGTCTGGTTTACTAGGGAAATAATACACTCAATCCACTCGATGAATGTTTAAATAAGAGTTTAATGCTTGAATGTATGTACACAATAATAACATTCAACTTCACTGGTTTAATAATAAGTAGCTTCTTTATCGCTATGCAAAAAATAAAACAACAACCACCTAACTTCACCCTTGTGTGACTTATATAGATTTTGGTGCAGAAAGTGCTAGAATGGATTTTCCCCGAAGTTTTCAAAATGCAAAACAAGATGTGTATTAGAAAGTTGTAGAGACTACGAGAAAACATATTGGTGTTATTACGTCATCATAAATTACTATCTATATAATTATTGTATAGAATATAATCTCGACGCCAAAATTAAATAAATAACTCTAAATAAATTATCGAGACAAGTCTAAATAGGCCAACAATTTGAAAACTACTCAAACATGACATACACATATAACACTCAACATCCTCAATGAACACACCCAAATCTAAAAATAATCTCCAAACACATCCTTAACATCACGTGACAAACCTTTCCACCAATCAGTAAAGCTATAAAAACAACAACAAAAAAAAGCAACATTAAACCTCCCCCATCAACCTACATTACAGATTACATACATGAAAAATTGACACCAGTAATTCCTTGGCCCGCGTCTAAAGTGGCCCCGGTCACGTGGTCAAGAGAAACATTGGCCACTCCGAGCGCAGGTCGGACTGTTCATTACACAGGCCGTCAATCAGAACAAATGGGCGCCATTTTCCTAGCCGCACGTGACGGCCGCGAGCTCCTCTTGGCCAATCGGACACGCGTCATTGCCGAGGGAGTTCTTGCACCAGAAAGGGCGTATGGGGGTGGGGTGGGGAGGAAGTGGGGGAGGGAGATTAAAGTAGAATGTCTCGTGATGGGGTGACGTATACACATTTGAGCTGAGGGGGCTCTATGATAGAGCGAGAGAGAGAGAGACAGAGAGAGTCAGAGAGAGAGAGAATGAAAGAGTCAGAGAGATAGAGACAGAGAGATACAGACAGACAGAGAGAGTCAGAGAGAGAGAATGAGAGAGTCAGAGAGAGAGAGACAGAGAGACACAGAGAGAGAGAGAGAAAGAGAAAGAGAAAGAAATAAAATCTTTGAGTGTATTACCGTGAAGTCATAAAACATAATCTCCAAACATTAGTCTCCTTGGGCGGGTGGCAGCGGGCGCCGGGAAAAGGGAAATCGTTGGGCTTGGAAAAAAGGGGGTTGGATGGTGGGGGCGCTGTTAGGGGGGATCGATTCTGGAATTTGGAATTTATAAAAGGTCACTTGTAGTTTTGAAAGGGGGGGGGGAGTGGGGGAGGTCGGGGGAGAGATGGTTTTCAAAATATTTATTTTTCAATCAAGTCTGAAAGCAAAGAAGAACAACAATAAATCAAGTGCAAAATACTCCCATAATTTTGGGTGCATATTTTGTTTGTGCTAATTCTGGGTGTTAATTCCCTGTGTGCTAATACATTCCAAACCCATTTCGATCTGCCACTGCTTTTAAATCACATTGTGTAATAATAGGCCGCAAGGGGTTGAGTTAAATTTGTTTTAATGAACGTAAACTAACACCCAGCATCTCGAATCCCAAAAGCTTACTTTTAATTTATAAATACATTTCAATGAAAACTTTTTATTGCTTACATTTCAGAATATTTTCTCACACTCGATTTTACTCAACTAAATAACTGCTGCAATAGTTCATATTCGGCGAATTAGTGGCAATCACCTGGCAAATAATGCGATCAGAGACACCGTCTAAATGCATTATATATTTCAATGGCTCTTTTCTTGTTTTATTTTGTGTTTTTAAAAATCCTTCTTGACTAGATCTAAATTTGGCAACAGTCCAAAATTATAATGCTATTTATAATTCAATTAAAAACGCTTTAAAAAAAAATGTGACCAACGCGGCTTCAAATGGAACAAAGGGACGTAATCTTAAAGATAAATACAAAGGCAGGAAACTAACTCGATACAGACATTATGATCTATCATTAATAATATTAATTCTCTATAATTTGTATTTAATTAAATACCTTTCTTTAAGCATAATATGAAATTGTAGTTCTGGTTAATTCATTAAAGACCAAGTGAAGAGGTTTTTCTCAAAGGAACGAGCTTTGGAATAGCCTTATACGGAGGTGACGTTTGAGAAGGGAAATAAATTAACAAAACTCGACGCTATAATTCTATATTTAACCATTTTGTTAAAATAAAAATAAGAAGTGGGAAAATATTCAAAACATGTGGCAATAGATTCAAAACACGTGACAATATTCATTTTTCCTAGTCGGAATCCTTTCTCTTACGTCGCTTTCCTAGGTTGCCGGAAATAAAAACATCTCAAATGGCTACGAGATTTGGATTTTTCCTCCGAAAAACACACACATTTTAGTGCAAATATTGAACTAATGACTTAAAATGTATCTTTAATATCTTGTGTAACTAAATGATTTTTATTAACATTCAGATGCTGAATACACTATTTAATATCAAAATCAAATGTTAACTCAATTTTGATAAAAAGCTCTTCACTTTGTCTTTAAATTCTGGCAAGAGTAGATAACCCAAATGCAATACAATTGTTTGAAGTAAAAGTTTTGAAACAAAGATCTATTCTACTGCATTTCTACTTCGACAACAAAACTCGAAAGGGGGGGAGGGCGAAGCACGCAAAAAAAAGGACAAGCTGCGTGCTTGATGTTCATGTGGTTGGCTACAATTACCTCCCCCCTTTTGCAATGAAGGGGAATTAACTGCAAGAAACCTCTCTTTAACGGCCGTAGAATTACCGGCCCCTGGAACAACAAGGCCGTTTAGGGTTTCAGTAAACCCGGTTGAGTTTTATGTTGGGGCTACAGCAGGTAAAGGTGATGAGGATCATTAGATGTAGCATGAAACAAAGTCCGGAGGGGTTGAGGAAAGGGGGGGGGGGGGAGTAAGCTCACGGACTGAAGGGAGGGAGGGAGGAATTGAGAAGGATTAGAGGGAGAGAGAAGAAATAAAACGTGAAAGAGAGAGAGAGAGAGAGAGAGAGAGAGAGAGAGAGAGAGAGAGAGAGAGAGAGAAAGAGAGAGAGAGAGAGAGAGAGAGAAAGAGAGAGAGAGAGAGAGAGAGGTTGACAGAAATAGGAAGAAAGAGAACAATTTTGAGTAAATAGTGACAAGAGATAGAGTAACTGAAAGAAATAAAGAGTAATTGAAAGATAGAATGAGAGAGACTAGGAGATGTATGCTACAAATGAGCATACAAAAAAAAAGAGTGTTAATTGTTTATTATAGAATTGACAGATAAGAACAAACGTATATACGATTAAATGACAAATATGGATCAAATTTATTTCAACTCCTGAGATCTACACAAAGTTGAAAAACGGAATTCTTTAGTTTTTATAAATAATCGATTTATTTTCGTTTGATTACAATTATATTATTTATGTAGTTTTTTGTTTAAAATAAGATCTAGTTCTCTTTTTTTAAAATTAAATTTGACTATATTTAAAATTTACTACATTCAACACACGTGCACCATTGACAAGTCTTAATTAGGTGTGACCTTTTGAACTGCTATGATTGTGAACTTCCGGTGAAATTTACCGCCATTTTCGTAGACAAAAACCATGCTTTTGGTGCTGTTTGACAATTGATTTCAACATCGACAGCCAGTTCTTGTCTTTTAGAAATATACAACGGCTACAAGATTAGTTATGAGGAATCCGTTTTTAACATCAAAAGTGAGTAGGCGATAATTAATACTCAAAGTGTTAGTCGCGCTAGGCTGAATGTAGCATTTGTTTATAAAATAAGTTAGTCAAGAGTTGCGTCCTTGGTAATTAAAAAAAACACAATGCCGAGATTTATAAAAAAAACAACAACACGAAAACTCTTTTGCATCAAGCAATTAGTTTTGGATTATACATAGGTGATTCTTCAAATCTGACATTCACAATCCATCGTTTTCTTTTGGCGCCATCTTTTGGAAATAAAATAAAATTTAATTCTATACATATTTTCGAATTACCAGTAACGTAGCACACAGACATGTTTCGGAGAAAATGATCGAATAAGACCGGAAATGTTTTTTCTTGTGAACTTTTATGCATGCATAATCGTTAAGACTTGTCAATTTGGAAAAGATGGTCACTTAAAGTAAATAAAAAATCTAAATAAACATTAGGCTTCATAAAAAACAACTTTTATAAATGACCAGACTCAGACCAAGGATGAGCCTAGGACGCAATAATCGTCTTTATAGAAAGAGAGTCTGTAATATATAAGATAGGATACGATTTACAGGAAGTATAATTATATAGACCAGTGATGATGGCGGGCGCTTGGAATCGTCAACTTGTTTCCGTGCCTAATCCGTTATTGTTGTTTTATAGATCAGTGGGGCTACAGGAAGCCTCGTTTCAATACCCGTTGTTTTGCATGTCCTCCACATCAGTCCGCCAGTTTGATCTATTAAAAACTGAAATTCTCTGGAAATTGTATTTTTTGTTGAGTGTTAATTACACGTTCTTTATATCTTCTGCCTCGTCTCCATCAGCCTGTCCTAATTAACTTTAGCTTTTCTTTCACAGAATCTGCATAATGGATTTCAATTCCTTTTTCTTTTACCACATTATCACTTAAATACATTTCTCTACCATTGGTTTCTCAATGCTGGTGAAGTGTGTAAGCCACCGATACGCTCCCATTAACAGTACACCGGTGGGCTAACGTTATGAGGGACAGCGCTTGTTTCGACGGGGTGGCTAATCTTGGACAGGATCTTGGTGTGCTCCCAGCCTGCCGATCCACTTCTTAACATACTAACGCCTTGGGTGTAAGAGACTCGTCCGTTTATATTTTTGACAATGATAAATCAACTTCAATAAGAATTTCATCGTTTCCTATCCAGTTAGGTGTAAAGAATTTCTTGGTTTAAGTGCAGGAGCCCCCACGAGTCCCCAAATACCTTCATTTCACCTGAACGACATTGTTACATTAAGGCCAAAGCGATCCCAATATTAATATCACGGAACTACAGAGACCCACGTTGTGTGTAAGAAAAAACATGTAAGAAAATGTTCATTTCTCGCCAGCTTATGGCTGAATTTGTTCACCTTCACATGATATATAATCAGCACTACTTGTCGTCTGCGGCTGTGCTTCTAAGTTCTTACGACCACGCGGTTGATCGCAATCTGACATATTTAGCAGACGATTAGAAAAAGAGAGATTTTTTTTTCTTTTGTAAAATTTCCGGTCCGTTGAGTAGTTGGAGCTGGAGCAGTTTTAACAAGAAACAAACACACGCAAGGACACAGAGACACACACAGAGACACTCAGACACAGAGACACAGACACAGGGACACAGACACAGGGACACAGACACAGAGACACACAGTCACAGAGACACACAGAGACACAGAGACACGGGGACAGAGACACACACAGACACAGGGACACAGACACAGAGACACACACAGGCACACACAGACACATACACAGGCACAGAGACACATACAGAGACACACAGACACATACACAGACACATACACATACACAGACACACACAGACACAGGGACACAGACACAGAGACACACACAGGCACACACAGACACATACACAGAGACACATATACCGAGCACATTTACATGGACACATGTATTAGTCTATGGTTAACAAGAATGGAGTCTTAGTACTATTAGTTTTCACCACTTGGTTGGGGAAAGTTTGCATATCAAAGCGCTAGGCTGGAAAAACGGTTCCGAAAAATGAAAGTCGTTTTGTTTTTAATGCCCGTTGAATCTGTGGCTAAGTAAATAGAGAGACTAATTTGACCTCAAGTCTTTACTATGATTAATTTTGGTGCTTAAAAGAAAATAAAATGAAAGAGTTTTTTTAAAAGTGGAACATTTTTAGAATTTGAAAATAGAATTGAAACAAAAATCTGATCTAATTTTTTTATCCTTTTATATCTTTAAAATTCTATCTATATATATCTCTACCAATCTATCTATCTATATCTATCTATCTATCTACCAATCTATCTATCTATCTATCTATCTATCTATCTATCTATCTATCTATTTATCTATTTATCTATCTATCTATCTATATATATATATATCTATATATCTATCTATCTATCTATATCTATCTATCTATCTATCTACCAATCTATCTATGTATCTATCAATCTATGTATCTATCTATCTACCTACCTAACTACCTACCTACTTACTTACCTACCTACCTATCTATCTATCTATCTATCTATCTATCTATGTATCTATCTATCTATCGATCTAAGTATCTATCTATCTATCTATCTATCTATCTAAGTATCTATCTATATGATATCTACCCGTCTTTCTGTCTTGATTTTAACGATCTGTCTATCTATTTATCAACCTTTCTGTCTTTTTTTTCTATCAATCAATCGATCACTGTATCAATTTGTTAAGCAATTGATCTATTAATGTCTCAATCTTTCACTCCCTCTCTTTCCCTGTCGCTCTGTTTAAACCCATACACACACACACACATATCGTTGAAGAGCTAAATAACTAACTAGCTAACCGGTCAGCTAACTATCCAACTAACTTACCTTACTTTTAATTTTGTTTTGCTACTACTCCAACACTATGTTCAATAATACGGCCAGGTTATCATGCATATTTCAATAGGAATACGGACAGAAAGATTTTCTATACATAAACTAAATGAAACTAAACTCTCTTACACACACACACATACAAAAACATACACACATGGACTCCATTTGCGGTGGGAACATCTAACCTGTGACATCTAAATCATCTTCTGCACAACGTCCATTTTTCTTTTTTGATTTCACTCAAAACTCTTCAATGCTAATGGTAAAAAGTTGGCGGAGAAGGGATGGATGTGGATAAGATATGCCGGTGTCGAATTTCAGGAGATTATCAATGAATGGATTCATCATTCAAAGGTTGGGGAACCATTGGTCATATTACTGAGATACACGCGCAAGTAACATTTTTTTTTTATTCAATCGAGAATGATCACCCCTTCCATTTCAAATTTTATTGTTATAGCCCTGTAAGAAAAATTAACGATACCCGGACGAGCCCCCAATTTTAGTTGTTTTTTCATCAGGTGCTAAGTAAATTAAAAATGGAAACCTAATACTTCTCACACTTTTCATTCTTCCGATTATCTTTCTGAAGCATTTCTGAATAAAATTGCCCCCCTCCAGATTCCATCTTGCCAACTTGAACTCATAAAAAAAAAAGAAAATAAATTATTGCATCATAATATGCCCCCCACTTCATGTGTTCCCACGATAAGATCAACGCAGTTTAAGTGTCTGTGGGGTTGTATGTGGTTGGGGGAGGTGGTGTGTGTGAGAGTTGGGGAGGGGAGGGAGTGTATCCTATTTCTTTACCCGGGTACGCTGGAGTGTAGCAGTGTCCTCCCTCCCTCCCTGGAGTACGTCAACTTGGGAGCCACCGCGGCCGGCATCGCTCAAGTTCAAAGAGATGAGAACGTGACGCACCGTTTGTCAAAAAAGGGGAGGTAAATGTCCAGGTGACAGGGTTAAAGAAAATGTCCTTTAAATATGATGGGATAGATTAGGCTCGTAGATTGAGTCTTCGCTTCACACACACAAACAGACACACACACAAACACACACATATACACTCAGCGCTTTATTTTTCTTTTCAATCTCAGAAATGAACGAATAAAAGTAACCCCTCCCCGCCCCTCCTCCCTCCCCCTCTCTAGTAATGTTAACCCTTGTTGGACCAAAGCACTAAATGGTCTTTTCATTTTATTTTAACCTTAACGTAAAGCTGTTCTTTTAAAAGAAGAAATCCTGTTTGTTCTATAGAAGGACTTAATCATCAAAGTTAAAATGTTTCGTCCATTTCGAGCCATTAAAATGGTTGTAGAACTTTGGGAAGTACGGATGCACAAAGCGACCAAGTCATAGAAAAACACTAACATAAAAAATATATTTGAAAAATTGAAACATTTTAAAAGTAAACTGATAATTATCGAGTCTCCTTTTAAGGACACCGTTTTTGTGTGGGTATGCGTCTTATTTGTTGTATGTCTGTTTAATTGTGGTATGCCTGTCTTTTCTTTTTAGTTTGTCTGTCTGGTAGTACACTGTTTTTCGTACGTCTGTCTTTTTCTCTTTTTGTCTGTCTGATTGTCTAATGTCTTTCTATGGGTTGTATGTTATTTGTTGTATGTCTGTTTCATTGTGGTATGCCTATCTTATCTGTTAGTGTGTCTGTCTGCTCGGTATTTGTCTGTCTTTTTGTTTCTGTTCATTAACAAAACTATATATATATATAGAGAGAGAGAGAGTAAAAACAAAGAAGCCACCAAAAGTAGCACTAATGTGCTACCGAGTTTTGCACTAGTGTGCTACCGATCGTAGTTCTCGTGTGCCACAAACGGTAAATTTGTATGTGCTACCGAAGCTATTGCTTCTGTATTATAAAAGAACAACGAACAACTTCTTGTTTTGTTTTTTTCAAACTAGATGAATGATGAAAATCGTGGGACTTTCAAAATATCGACCAGCAACTTGTGTTTTGATATCAATAAGTCAATGAGTCGTTAAATCATATTGTTATTATGTTTGTGTGTGTGTTGTGTGCTGTATTTGTATGTGTGTTTTGTATTTGTGTGTGTGTAAGTGTTCTGTGTATGTATATATGTGTGTGTTGTATTAGTATTATGCTATAAAATTCCAATTAGCAAGATCCGCAAAGTCAAATTCTAGAAATTATATGAAAAAATATTATATATAGTTGGCTAATTTCCTTAATCATAGGATGCTAAAAGATTGTGGTGGCTAGCACAATGCTCAACCATTAATTTTTTTTGGTTACGTTAAAAAACAACAACGCTCTTTCCGTTTCAGGTTTATCAATAAATAAACAAACAAAGAACTAAGTTGGCAGATCTTCTATATTCTATACTAATATTTACTCTATGTAAATTTGTGAACGCTGCTATCAAACTGAACTGTTAGATTTACTAACTAACAAACAAGGTAACTAACTCCCCCACTTACTTATTCCCAAATAGAAATGCAAAACTAGACCAAAACCACGGATGTGCGTAACACACGCAAATAAAATCTTCTTTATAGAAGGATCGTCTGTTATGTATAAGATAAGAAATATTTCATTTAGTTTGTTTCAAGGAACATAATATTTTACATTTCGTTAAAAGTGTGTGTGCGGGACTGGGAAATTTAAAAAATGCTGTGTTTGTCAGATTTCTACTTTGTTCCTTTAATGTGCTGTAGAATCGGACATGAAAGTAAAATCATTCAACAATTTCTTGTATGATGATATTATAAAGTATATATTATAAAAAAAGAATAAATACTAAAGAGAGTGTGTATTTAACATATTATTTTATTCAAGTGTATATAGCCTATTAGTGTGCAAAAATATTGTCTAAAACGCACTCTTCTAAATATTTTTGAAGAACTGTTTTTGTTTCTTCATACAAATAAAAAGTAGTCTGTATAAACAGTTTGAAGTTGAATTAGCTATTTTCATATTATTTTATCGTTTCTTAAAAGTATACTTTATAAGACCACCCAAAGAAAACTAACTAATTATTTAATTGATTAAATGTATTGCTAAACCGTTCAATTCTTTAGTTAATGTCTTTGAGTTATTAGCAATTTGACTCTATACACCTACCGTAATGGCGACTGGTTTTAATAAAAGGTTTAAAAAAACAACAAAAATAATAATTCAAAACACAAGGCAGTTTGAGTAAAATAATACCATTTATTCTATTATATAACACCAGTTTATCGTATAGCAGTAGAAACAGGCTGAAAAAATAATAATACAATAATCGTTTTTTTTTCCTCCTTTGTGTACAGACACACGCGGGCACGTGTACGCAGACACACTTACATAGACACACTGTTACAGTTTCTTAACGGGTGTTTGGTGGGTTTTTTTGTACACAGATATAGTTGGAATCGGGCAGACACACTTGATAGTAGGCTAGACACACGGAGACACTAACTCTTTAAACTCAAGTTGTTACAAAAACGATTGAGACACATGGCGACTGTGGAGACACATGGCGACTTGGACAAACGCATAATGGGGGGTGGGGAGGTGTTTACGCAGACGATAACACACATACATACAAGTAGCACACAGCTGGTAGACACGCGCAGTAACATATAGAAAAAAAACGAAAGATGTAGCAAAGATACACAAGGGACGTTACACACAACAACACACTGTGACACACCGGAAGTGATACAGACGAAAACGATGTAGCCAACCACGGGCACACAGGAAGTTACATAGACACACACAGCAGTAATACGGACACAACTCAGACAACAAAAGAATAGTAGGTAGATATGCCATAACTTGAACAAGGTTAAGGTCAACTTAAAAAACAACTCACACACACTAAAAACATCATTAACTAGAGTGTCCATAATAAGAATGTTTCGTCCTTTTAAAAAACAAATAAAAAAAATAAAAAAGAAACTATAACAGAAAAATTGAACAAACTAAGGTAGAGAGAGAGAGTTTATATAAGTACAAATGTTTTCTCTTTAAAAAATATAATATATAGTGGCTGATTTTTTGGATTTCTTTACTAGTTGTTTAATTTTAAGATGGATTCTCAAATTCACACCTCACACACGCCAAAAACAAAAAAACAACTGTCAATAATAAATTTGAAGGATGGAGAGAAAAGATAATAATATCAATGTAAAAGATATAAGAACAGCATATATATATATATATATTTATATATTTTATAATTATAGTGGATATAATAAACGCATATAAAAAATTGAACAAAAATTTATATGAGTCACATTTTTTTACCATGAGAAACAAATGTCTGAATTAAATCTTTTGGCTCTTCTTATGTACAAAACAAAAAAATAATGTTAGTAATGAAGTTAAACTCATTCTTTCCATTGAGATAAACAAAACAAACATTGTACTCCTTCAGATTTAGACAAAGCCACCAAATTCTGAAAACACCAAATACAGTAGGGACTCTTAACTCCATCAAATTTTTGTAATCCTCCAAATTTAGTGACTCAATAACATTTAGTGATTCAACCAAATTTAATGAGAAGAAAATTTTTGTACGCAACAAATTAAATTCAGTATCCCATTGGCAATTGTTATTTAATAAAAAAAAAATGAAATTAATTCCTTCCTGGCCAAAAATTCATTTAAAAAAACAGAACATGTTTTCTTCGGTAGCAGAAAAAAAAAATTGTTACCCTGGTTGCTAAGCGACGCACTTCCGGAAATAGTGACCAGAAAGTGTCGACATCACAAACGTATTAAAAAATGGGTGAATTTACATTGTTACATTTTTGTTACAAACACACACAAACTTACAAATGGATCAAAGGATTTTTTAAGTTTGTTGGTAATAAAAAAAAGTATATAGCCTACACAAAAAAGAAAAAAAAAAGAAATTAAAAAGGTCAAAGTTGAGTTTTAATTACAAATAGCAAAATCGATATAAATCTGTCAAATTGTAGCCTATTACCCTAAATTTAATCACAATTTAACAAAATATTTACTCTTTGCGTTGTGTCATTTTAATGTTATCAAAGTTAAATATTTATTTATATAAACATTCCGTAAACAACAACTTAAACAAAATATAACAACCCAAATATAAACAAAACAAATTTTGCACGATTTCAACAAATTCTAAAACTAGGACGAGAGTAAACCTTAACTTCAAAACAAAGTGTTCATAATCTCTGGTTTAGTTGATCCAATTTCTATTCTATCAATTCGGACTGAATCTCACGATTTTGTAATATCAAAAGAATCTTAAACTTAAAACATACCAAAACACACCCTCCCGCCAAAAAAACTAACGTTAACTTACTTACCTCCCTTTAAAAAAAATAAAGTTCCTACAAAGATAATAAACTCAGGTGAACGAAGCAATTGTTGAAAACTCTTTTCGCACCTGGAAGTCAAGGATCTTGATCAGGTGACAACAAAATGTTCACAGATCTTAGTTTTTAGTTCTTTTAAAGACCCCCCACCCCACCCAAATAAATAAAACGCTTTGTAGGCATAAAGGATTTTGCGAAAAAAAAACAACAACGCAATTTCTGTTAATTTGTTTTTGACATTAAAAATGCTTTTCGTGAGTCCGAGACTTGTTCATAAAAAGTTAAAATATTAATATTTCTAATGGGCTCAAAAAAAAAAAGGGTACAACAAGGAGGAACTTGTGCAAAATAATTTTAAAAAGCGATATATATTTCACACTGGACAATTTATAGCTTTGAACCCAATCTTACAGTCATACTGATGCATACGGTACATTTTTTATTGAGAGAACAAAACAGTAATTGGTTATACAAGTATCTGTGATGAGAATCGTGAATTATAATATTTATATTGGCAAGAATCAGTAATACGGAACATATGTTGTTTTTTAAATTTAATTTGTAGCGTTACACACTAAAAACAACAACAACACAATTTGGTAACCTTTGATCTAAATAACACAAACAAATAAACCAATGAACAAGTCAAAAATACAAACGAACAATGAATGAACTAGTGGGGGGGAAAAGGGCAAAGGTCATTGGTGATGCAAGGTGCGTTTAAAACCACCCGAAAATCTGAAGCCACTAAATGATGTAAGAAGAGGGGGCTAAACGATATCACACCTTCAGAAAGGTTGACCGTTTGTTGTCTTCGATGATTCCATGCTTAGAGAAGTAGGTTTACACCTGACAAGGAAAGTTGATTTTTTTTACATAAGGTAAGAGGGTCCAAAAAAAAAAGGAGTACAGGTTTTCTCTCCAGGTGGGGTTTTAATCGAGTCCGAGGAGTTTTGGGCCTTAGAGTGTTGGTGGTAGGACTCCTGTACGAGGCATAACGTTTGCTGTATGTTCTTTTTAATGAACGATGTGCAATGAATTGATAAGAGATCGCCCCTCGTTGAATTGTGGTACTACAGCCCAGACGGGCATTAAATTTAAGAGGGAGGGCGCCATCTCCCCGCCTTCTTTTCCCATATAACAACCCGAGTACTCCCGCATAACCCGCCTTTCAAAGCTGGGGCTCCCGGCCTAACATAATCTTCCGGTACTAATCCCTACAGCCTAAATACTTAACGTCAATACCACTGCTACAACACAGCTGACACACCAAACAACAACAACAACAGCACGGCGTAAAGTAAATGTGTAATGGACGCATGAATGAGTTAGGAAGATACACGTATATGTCTGTGAGTGATAAAGTGGTGTTGGAGAAAAGATTCCGGCAAGAAACTTGGAGAATGGGGCGCGCAGGTGGGAAAGATGGGGGGCAGTAATCATAAAATTGGCAAAGTCTTGGCAAAATGCTTTTTGTTTAATAATGGAGTAAAAAAAAAAAGTAATATTAACAACACCAACAAACAAACTCTATACTTTTAACATGACAGCAGTGATTGGGGGAGGGTAACTCTTCTCAACACATACCAGACAATGAGTTACGGTTCCTTGGAGAATGTTATTTGTACATACATAAAAGTAAGAAATCTTTCATAAACAAAAAAAACAACAACAACGTATATTACGATTGTTAAAAAATAATGTACCATGTATCAAAAAGCGATCGAGTTTATAAATCATCATCAACTCAGAAGTATATACAAACACTATGTATTGGTTTTAAATATTTAAAAAAAAAAAGGAAAAATGCTTTTTTTTTTCAATTTATCAATGAGAAATATATAATATACAGAATTAATATATCATATAAACACCGTCTTACATACCCATGGCTAAGTACATATGGCGTTTAAATACAAGTTTTGTAACATTTTATTTATCAAAACGGGGGGGGGGGGGCATTTTTTGTATTTAGTGTACAAATGAGGCGTGCGGAGGGTTTCGGTGGCTAGGGGCGTTTGGGTTATTAGTCCGATTTTTTCGAACTGTTGCATTTGAAAAGTAGAATCGATTCTTATCTTATGTCTGAATGAAATCACGTAATTTCACTACCCAGCATGCCACGTTTTAAACCATTGGGCGGCGGTAAGAGTATGTGATTATGTGAGTGAGGTTTTCGTGGAAGGCAGGGGGGGGGGGGAGGGTCAATGGAGGGTCAGTCCCAGAGTTTCTAGGGTAGAACAGTTGTCAGACATATATTTTAATTTTTGTTCAAGCGACTTAAAATATAGATGATAAAATCTAGATGAAACCAAAGTCATCTAGATGAAAAAATAATAATATAGATTTAGAAATATAGATGAAAAAACAAATCTAGATTATTTTTGAAACATACAAAAATGGTGTGTGTATGGGGGGGGGGGGAGGGGGCGGGAACAAAAAGACCAGTGACGTCACTTGGAAAACAAGAACTCCTTCCGCCGGGTGCCGACATTGTTTACACTGCCGATGGAGGAGTAAAAGCGATTTTTGTTTTAAACTACAGGAGTAAGTCTTACTGTAGATATGGGGGGAAGCGGGGAGGGGCGCATGCAGACTCTTAGTGTTAACAAATAACGTTTGTATATATTACAAACATTTTTTGCAATCTTAATTCTGTTTGTATTCAAACGTCCTGTTGGTGTTTCTCAATCTACGAGTGTGCTAAGTGTTTATATTTTGACAAAATTAGTGAATCCAAGAAGAAAGGTGGGCGGCTTTGTCCCTTCCCCCTCCCCTTTACCATCGGGACACCCAAGAAAGAATCCTCTACAATCTGGAGACAATCTTAAATCCAGTTAAATAGCCCGGCTTTTCCTACAAGTAGTGGAATTCGTTTTTTGCCTTTTTTTTTTGTTGTTGCTAGTTTCGGTAAAGCATTTAGTCAGTCAAACTATTCAAATCTTGTCTGTTCTTATTGACTTCAAACTGAATGCTGGATGAACGCCGAAGCAAAAACCACACACGCCGCATTTGAACAAAACTAAAGCATACTAAAATAACACACCGAACTATACACACTTACACACATGCAAAAAGTGGCGATGTATGATTGAGCTTTTTAAATGTAAGATTTAAAATAAAAATACAGATGTAGCGATGTATAGATGCGATATAAATGAATTATAGATTTATAAAGATATAAATATTTTGAGCATTTATTTTGAATTCTTTGAAAAACAAATGTCGCAGACGACTTTTGCGATTTCAGTCAGATTTTCTGAAGACGTTTCAAAGATCTAAGTGCAGACATTTCAGAATTTTCTGCCCAGATATTGCAAAGGAGATTCTAGTGATATATTTCGGAGATGTTAATCCCATTCACAATATAATATATTTAATTTCCATAGAACAGCACGCCTCGCCTCTTCTTCCACATGTCAATAGTGTCAAGACATTCTCAATGACACTGTGAAATTTTGGGATGACATTTTTTTTTCTTTATGCCACATGACAGCGCAGCGTACTGACTTGTAAAGGGATCAAATTTCAGACGTATACTTTGGGCACTAAGACCCCCCCCCTCCCCCAGGGGATAACAATTTTGTCTATCCAATCTGTCACTCTGAGAACAATCTTCCTTCATTATCGTAATAGGATTTTCCCAGACACGAGTGTCTCTCTCTGAGGACAATCTTCCTTCCCTAACTTTCCGTATAGTAATCGGGTTTTCCCAAAGTATCTGCCTGATAATACATAAACAAAAATGTATATATGTTCGGAATTTAAGTTTACCTAGACTTCAGATCACTGGGAAATAAGCAGACGTCTGTTAACAGTAAAAGTCACGTGGCTTCTAAAAAAAGAACACCACACTTTCGGATCTGAGGGACACGGTGAGGTTACATCCAATAATGATGATAACCAGTGGTTCACATAGTCAAATCTGTTTTGTTTTTAAAACTGTTTCTAGGTCAATAAAAAATATAGGCCTATATATAATACAGAATGTTGATTTAGTTTTAACCTGATCAAACGACAATAATAATAAAAATATATGTAATATCATAATAACAATAATTTAAAAAATTAAGAAGAATGAAGAAATAAGGTAAAGTGTATTTAAAAAACAAAACACTTATCATAAAGTTATAATACAAGAATCTTATCTGGTAATTCATTGATTTCTTCAAGTGTTCATTATATAAAAACACACATAAATGAACAGTCCACGCATACTTTTGAAAAGTACGAGTCACCTTAATGACAACCTTTAGGCAATTACATGGAATTATATATTGAGACGGCTGGTGAAGGTTGTTGTAAAATTAAAAAAGAAATATAATACATTACAAAAAGGAGTTCCGTAGATCCGGGGGAATTTTTTTTTTACAAGCACATTACAAGTAAACAAAAAATGAATATAAAGTTAAGGTTATAAAAATTAAATGTATTATTATACAATAATCTCTTTCGAATTCCAAATAATAAACTGAATACAATATAGATCTAAATGACAATATAAGTTTGAGTGGATTACATAACATATAATCATAGTAAAGGTATCTTTTGTGGGTTTTCAGGTTGTTGTTTTTTTCACAGCATAGTCCATCGTAATGAATTCAAAAGGGGTGATCAAGTCAACACATGTGATCCATTTCGACTTCCAATTGATAAACGGAATAGCACATTATAAGTTGATTAGGTCACAAAAACCAAATAGTAAAATTGATCATTATTAGTATTTGTATGAAGTCTTGCAGTATTTATTTTTTTAGAAGAGTCCACAAAAAGCGTAATCCATAGGGGTGAACAAGTCAAACACACGCGACGACGTTTATCCATAATATTAATATTATATATATATTTAGATTTTTAAAAGTCCACAGCTATGTCCAAAGACTAAAACACAGTCATAATAATCATAGTAATAATAATAATAAATGGCATCCTGGATCCAATGTGATCAATTATTCATCCTTCGAAAAAAAAAAGATAAACAAAACACACAAAAACTCGTATATTCTGATTGAACTCTTCCAGTTGTAAAGGTCAGAAAGCCACGCCCTCCACCCCCTCCCCTCGTTCTTTCTCATTCGAATGTTTGTTTGTGACACACAATAATTGATCGGCTTCCATAGAGAGTTTTTTTTGTTCTTCTTCTTATTGTTGTAAATGGTAAAATTGTTATTCCTGTAGTTGTGTTTTGCAGAGTTCAACAACAACACCAACAACGACCACCAACAAAGCACAAAAAAAAAAAACAATGAACAGGTCCTTGAGTCATCATCTACCTGTTCATGTTCACTGTGTTTTTTTTTTTTTCTTTCTCCCCCTCATAAGTAGAGTTTCTGAAAGCGTTCTTGGAAAAGGTAACAAACAAAAGCTACAAGAAAAACAGCCTTATGACGTCATCATAAAAAGCCGGTTGAAAAAAATGGGTTGGCCGGGGGGATGGAGTTGATGACGAATGTGTGCTCGCTAGCCGTCGATGACGTCACACATCCCGTCATTATGTCTTGGTGGGCGACGTGGTCGAGGAGGCAGGGTCCGGGCGCATGTAGTAGTAAGACGAATCTGTGGAGTGATGAGACAATAAATATATAATATATAATGGGAGTTTTTATTTTTTAAATGTCAGCCGAAATAGTGACACATTAATTATATCGTATCAGCAATAGTGTTATATTAATCAATTATTCGCTTCTCTGGATAATATGACAGCCCTAAAGATACTTCTAAGAAGAATATGATATATCTAAGGATACTTTTAAGGACAATACGATATCTATAAAGATACTTCTAAGAAGAATATGATATATCTAAGGATACTTTTAAGGACAATACGATATCTATAAAGATACTTCTTAGGCTAATAAATCTCTAAAGATACTTCTAAGTATAATATGGTATCTCTAAAAATATTTCTAATTTCTATAGATAGTTCTAAGGATAAACAGACAGTTTTAAAGATCATTTGCGGGTAATAGGATATATCTAAAGAAACTTTTTAGAAGATTAAAAAAATGATATATCAAGAGATACTTTCGAGGATAATATGATAATCTATATCTAAAGATACTTGTAAGTATAATGTGACGGATGAAAGAACCTTTCTACGGATGATAATATGGAACATTTGTAAAATGCTGCTAAGCACACCATGATAGGTTGAATGCTGACTTCTATAAATAGTCTGGCAAATACTTACTTATCTGATGTTGCCTGCTGTTCCACAAGTTGATATCATTGGCGTAGGGCGTACCGGAGTAGTGCGAATAGGGCGCCGTGGGGTTGTACGCAGCGTAATCTGTAAAAAAAAAAATAAAAAAAAAATGATAATTTGAATTTTTCAATTCATATTACAGGAAATAACTCAATAAACGAGATTTCGGATTATCTAATAATGTAATCATCAAGTTATAAACCTAATGCAGTCCATTTCATTTTGTCCATTTAAACAAGTTTGACTTAGAAGGTCAACTGATGAGTTTTTTTTCCACAGAGTGATGAAGTTTGAAATAGCCTCTTACCGAAGTGGCTTTTAACCATTTTGTAAAAAAAATAGTTCAACAAAAAAACCAACAGATAAAGATTCAAAACAAGTGATAACATTTCTAAACTTGGTCTTTTCAGATTCCTTATTTCGCGCATCTGAAGTTTAAGCAGACCTTTTGTTTTGGGTGCAATGACATTGAGACCCCATCCTGGTGTATGGCGCCCTATGGTAAAAGATAAACCAAAGTATTTTGAAAAGGAACGTTTGGTTGGGGAGTTGGTCGGTGAATCTCGCACGGGAGGAAGGAAGGGCAAAAAAAACAACAACCCATTCTTTGAACCCCCCCTCCTTTTTACACACACCGAAGTACTCAAGAACGAGCCCCCCCCCTCCCCCCTCCCTCCCCCCCCCCCCAATGTCTTCCGACAATCTTGTTATTCCAAGAACAACACCAAGGAAAAAAAAAATTCCATGTTGCTAATGGAATCTTCTGCGACATCTCGGGACGGTTTAATGATCTCCTTGAGCACTACTACCCTCGGTTCTCTCCCCTCCCCCCCCCCCCTCCTGGTCATAGAATATGCTCGTTTCTCTAGCTAGCGGAAGTGCAAATTGAATCAAACTGAAGACTCATGCCATCTCTCTCTCTTTTTCTTGCTCTCTTTCTCTCTTTCTTTCTCTCTTTCTTTCTCTCTTTCTTTCCCTCTTTCTTTCTCTCTTTCTTTCCCTCTTTCTTTCTCTCTTTCTTTCTCTCTTTCTTTCTCTTTCTTTCTCTCTTTCTTTCTCTTTCTTTCTCTTTCTTTCTCTTTCTTTCTTAGGGTTAGGGTTAGGGTTAGGGTTAGGTTCTCTTTCTCTATTTCTTTTTCTCTCTCTTTCTCTTTCTCTCTCTTTCTCTCTCTCTTTCTTTCTCTCTCTTTCTCTTTCTTTCTTTCTCTTTCTCTCTTTCTTTTTCTCTCTCTCTTTCTCTTTTTCTTTTTCTCTCTCTTTCTCTCTCTCTTTCTTTCTCTCTCTTTCTCTTTCTTTCTCTCTTTCTTTTTTTCTCTTTCTCTCTTTCTTTTTTTCTCTCTCTTACTATCTTTCTCTCTTTCTTTTTCTCTCTCTTTCTCTTTCTTTCTTTCTCTTTCTTTCTATATTTCTCTTTCTCTATTTCTTTTTCTCTCTCTTTCTCTCTCTCTCTTTCTTTCTTTCTCTTTCTCTCTTTCTTTTTCTCTCTCTCTCTTTCTCTCTCTTTCTCTCTCTCTTTCTTTCTCTCTCTTTCTCTTTCTTTCTTTCTCTTTCTCTCTTTCTTTTTCTCTCTCTTTCTCTCTCTCTTTCTTTCTCTCTCTTTCTTTCTCTCTTTCTTTTTCTCTCTCTTTCTCTTTTTCTTTCTCCATTTCTTTCTCTTTCTGTCTCTCTTTCTTTCTTTCTCTTTCTCTCTTTCTTTTTTTCTCTCTCTTACTATCTTTCTCTCTTTCTTTTTCTCTCTCTTTCTCTTTCTTTCTTTCTCTTTCTTTCTATATTTCTCTTTCTCTATTTCTTTTTCTCTCTCTTTCTCTCTCTCTCTTTCTTTCTTTCTCTTTCTCTCTTTCTTTTTCTCTCTCTCTCTTTCTCTCTCTTTCTCTCTCTCTTTCTTTCTCTCTCTTTCTCTTTCTTTCTTTCTCTTTCTCTCTTTCTTTTTCTCTCTCTTTCTCTCTCTCTTTCTTTCTCTCTCTTTCTTTCTCTCTTTCTTTTTCTCTCTCTTTCTCTTTTTCTTTCTCCATTTCTTTCTCTTTCTGTCTCTCTTTCTTTCTTTCTCTTTCTCTCTTTCTTTTTCTCTCTCTCTTTCTATCTTTCTCTCTTTCTTTTTCTCTCTCTTTCTCTCTCTTTCTCTTTCTTTCTCTCTTTCTTTTTTTCTCTCTTTCTTTTTCTCTCTCTTTCTCTTTCTTTCTTTCTCTTTCTTTCTATCTTTCTCTTTATCTCTTTCTTTTTCTCTCTCTTTTTTCTCTCTCTCTTAATATAGTTTCGGGCATCAAGTCAACTCCGATCTAAATAAACTTGTTTCTCCGTGACTATTGTAAGAGAAAGTTTTTTTTTTTCACTCCCTATTCTCTTTCTCTTTGTGTTTTTCTTTTTCTACTTCTTCTCCTGGAGTGAGAGACAATTGCTTTTTATCGACAATTAATGGACATACAGATTTCAGGACCCGGGCCCGCCGATGTACACAAATATAAACGCACGGGGAGAATAGGGGGGGGGGGGAAGGCTCTAATTAACGAGAATGGCGATTGGCCAGAATGATAGGCCAATAGATTTGCAGCTTTCCCTTGGGACCAATTCCCATAATAGCGCGCGGACGGAGTGATTTTTTTTCTTCTTCCTCCCCCTCCTCCTCTCTTGTTTCCGGAAGTCGATAAGACCGCGAGGGTAGGCGCTCGCCACGAGCAGGTAACTCACAAGCTGGGGACACAGAGAGCGAGAGAGAGAGAGAGAGAGAGTATCGAACGGCTCCGGGGGTCCCGCCCCAGCACTTTATGTCTGACGATAGGGCCCGGCCGTGCCATCCATTGCCATTGACAACAGCGGTAACAACATTGAAAAGAAAGAAAGAACATAGAGAGAGAGAGAAAAATTCAATCACTGACAATGGTTTTTCACGACAGAAAATAAGTCTCCGGGGAGTTTGAAGTCTGCTCGATCGATCTGCTTTTAGAACAACTCGCAATGGGATCCGCGGTCTCGGAATAAAGCTCATACTGTGTTCAAGCTCTCAGTCAATTCTTTCTCTCTATCTCTCGAGTCATTTCCATTTACCCCCTCCCTACATCCTCCACCCCTTCCAAACAAAACACAAACATACAGAGACACCCGTGTTGAGTCTCTCTCTCTCTCTCTCTCTCTCTCTCTATCTCTCTCTCCCTCCAACGTACATCTACATGATCTGTCTATCATTGTCGGCTTGACAAATACAATAATAGAAAAGAAGAAACTGTTGACACAACCCAGGGCAGGGGCCGACTCTCTCTCTCTCTCTCTCTCTCTCTCTCTCTCTCCCTCGTGCACAAACACACACAGCAAGAGTTAACTGCTCCTGCTCACTAAGTCCTAATGACTCCGGCCGAAACCGACAGCAAGACAATGGGCTCTATTGATTTTCATCTTTAAAACCGTCGCATGGAACATATTGTGTGTGGTGGGGGGGGGGGGGGAGGGGGTCGGAGGGGAGGGGAGGGTGTGAAATAAACACAAAAATGAAAAGTGATGACCAACGTCCGAAACTGCTGGCCAGTTGGTATTCTATTGCTGCGTGTGTGTGTGTGTGTCACCGGAAATGAAAAGACTGTAGGATGAAGAAACAAAATATAATGAAGTGAAGCTAATTGATTTACTGTCGACCTTGTGTTCACAGACCAACAACAGGACAGCGGGCGGGGGGGGGGGTCTTTTGTTTCCTGGACAAACTTAGTATTAGTGGAAGCGTCCCCGTTGACCAAAAATTGTGAAGTCGTGTTTTTCTGAAATGTCGATTTGTCCACAAATGAACTTTACCTGTAGTAGTCGCCATGCCCTAAATGTCACATGACTGGAGAATTCTCACTGCAGTGGCTTAAAGCTATACGCTCCAATGTAAGCTTTGCCTAGTGAGATTATTAATCACTTATAGTATCTTATTATGCTAAGGACGCTAATTCTCTAGAGACTATTACTGTGCCGTAACGCTTATCCGTGGTTTTAAGACTAGTATAAAATTACGACAAGGGGTTTTAAAACATCTTTTTTTTTTTAAGGTGTTGGTTATCCTGACTACTTCAAGCAATCCAGCCAATGCCCGAATGCCATTTCGAGAGCAAAACAAATTTATAAGAATTGTCTGTGCATATGGAATAAGAAATGGTGTATATTCTACCATGTTTTTATGATTATTTTTTTTAAAAATTTTTTGTGTTGAATTTCTGATAATGAAAAAAACATTTTTTTACAGTTTTGGAGTCATACAGTTATCACCTGTGATATAAAAAAGGGAATTAACAAAATATAATTTAGACAAATATATTATACTCTATATACTATGCGGCTACGTCAACACACACACATATATACAGTCTAAGACAGTCTTAGTGAAAGAAGGAGAGATATACAGTCTAAAAGACAGTTTAAGTGAAAGAAGGAGAGATGTACAGTCTAAGACAGTCTAAGTGAAAGGAGAGATATACAGTCTAAGACAGTCTAAGTGAAAAAGGAGAGATATACAGTCTAAGACAGTCTAAGTGAAAAAGGAGAGATATACAGTCTAAGACAGTCTAAGTGAAAGAAGGAGAGATATACAGTCTAAGACAGTCTAAGTGAAAGAAGGAGAGATATACAGTCTAAGACAGTCTAAGTGAAAGAAGGAGAGATATACAGTCTAAGACAGTCTAAGTGAAAAAGGAGAGATATACAGTCTAAGACAGTCTAAGTGAAAGAAGGAGAGATATACAGTCTAAGACAGTCTAAGTGAAAGAAGGAGAGATATACAGTCTAAGACAGTCTAAGTGAAAGAAGGAGAGATATACAGTCTAAGACAGTCTAAGTGAAAGAAGGAGAGATATACAGTCTAAGACAGTCTAAGTGAAAGAAGGAGAGATATACAGTCTAAGGGGACGTCCATTAATTACGTCAACAATTTTTTGGCGATTTTTACCTCCCCCCTCCCCCTTGTCAACAACTGTCAAACTTTCAGAGACTCCCCCCTACATAATTACGTCAACAATTCGTTACCCCCCCCCCCCCCCCATATAACAAGTAAAAAAAAAAATTTACGCTGGCTTTTATGTTTAAAGTAGATTTGAAACGGAAAGGTGTTTACTATAATTAATTGTAATACATTTTAAAACTTGTTTTAAAGATTTCATATTGACTAGATAGAACTTTTATAGGCATTTGCCACGAAAGGGGGGTAACATGCTTCCTAATTCCATCGCCCCTTCAAAATTTTTAACAATATTTCTTTCCTTTTTATTTACTATTGTTCTTTTCATATAGAAATATTGAATACTTTCTGATTGTACGTTTCACTAATGAGCTTTTGGTACAATGTTAATTGTTAAATAGCTTAGGGGGAAATTGTGCACCAGTTGTAAATTAACCTGCTATTTTAACCATATGCTCACTATTCTTTCTTGCATTATTGCCCCCCTCCCCCCACACACACATTATATGATTATACACATGGTAGTTGGCTTCCTTGCCCCTACGGTTCCTACCTTGCACTATTTGCCACCCACACCTTGCAATCTGGCTACGCCAGTATAGGCCTACTGATACATTTTTATCTCATAAATTTTTTTTTCCAGAAAATTAGAAATTAAAACTAAAAATTGCTATATTTAGCCTAATCACCAAATTTTAATGTTTCACCTATTATAATGTAGTCAGCAAAAATATATTAGTTTATATATCAGAATTAGGGATGTTAAAAGGAAAGGTAGGCTAAGTATTTCGGACTTCATGGCCACGAATTATTTTTCTGAAGGAAATATTTTAAAATAATCATGTTGGATTCACACAATACACTTCATTCAATGCAATTCAAACATAGTCTTAGAGAGGGCCCATTGTTGTTTTTAGTTCTATTGCCAATCCCAGCTATCGCTTACATGGTATATATAACGAACGCCAGTCTCTGGCGCTTAATTTCCCTTCTGTACCTATGAGCCCCAAAGCTGGCGAAGTGTGTAAACCGCCGATACGTTCCCATTAAGAATACACCAGTGGGCAAACGCATGGGGGAGAGCTCCCGCAGCGAGTCCGGACAGAGCTGAGCTCAACCCTAAACGTTACGCCCTGGACACAAGACGGGCTCGACCGGTTTTATTTTTTTGGAGACCTTTTAACTTGGTTCCCCGAGTCTGACCAGTGAGCTAATGCATGTGACAAGCGGTTGCCGAGATACTTCCACTCCCATCTCTGTAAGTGACGGAGAGAGGCGTGGTATCCCGAGCTGCAAGTCTGGAGATTAATCGGATTGTTCTGTCCATTTGAGGGGGCCTGTGAGGTACCCCACTGTCCGATTTCTGGCGTCTCCGGGGTTGGGGCTGATGCGACGTACGGAAAGGTATACAAAACGTCCTGTAAAAACGGCTGCTTTCAAAGGTGGCCTTGAGGGGATAACATCCCCGTGTCAGACAAAATCCGCTCGGCCAACACACCGCCAGCCCACATTACAGGAATGCGAGGCAAGTCATGGATGACTCTAGAAAATGTACGTTCGTAAAAAGGGGAATCCGAACAGAGCAAGCCGACCCAACAAGCGACCGCCCTGTAGGACAAAGCCTGCCTACTCATATCTTTCCATGTCGGAGTGCATGGCCTGCTAACGCTGATTCAAACATGGTTTCAAGGGTTGAACTTGGAAAAGACTCAACCATGTATTCAACCATGTTGAATTAAAGCAGTCGACTCTCGGACGGTGTTCATTGTCCTTTCAGGACTCAATAACTGATGTAGGCCTAGTGAGCGGCAAAAAATTGGGTTTCTGTTTCTGAACGTACTCTGCAGAATGTTTGTTGGTGTGTTTATGTTCTTTTGTTATTCCAGTCACAATGGCTCGCTAGACTACAGCGAAGGTGACGTTTTTTTTTACAATTGGTCGGTCATTTTGCCGTGCTAACAATTGCATTAGTTTCCACTTTCCACTCATACATAGATCTACAAACTAACAAGATGAACACAAAAAGGACATGTCAAATGTAGCGTCCGTAATTTTAATTAATATATTTGTATTAACGTAAAACCATGTTTATAAATGTCTGCTATGTAAGTGGCACATGACAAATGTAGCCTAGAATTTTGTAATAAATTTGTATCATTATTTATTTAAAAAAAGTAACATTGTTGACGTCAACTTTTCTTGACCTCCCCCCCCTCCCCCTTGTCAACAATTGTCAAACTTTTTCAGACCCCCCCTCCCCCCTAATTTGTTGACGTAATTAATGGACGTCCCCTAAGACAGTCTAAGTGAAAGAAGGAGGGTAATTGTAAATAGTTTCCCTTTTTTTGCCCCTCCCCCATCTAGCACCACGCGCTAGCAAAAGCCTCAGTGTCAAGAGATGAACCATTGACCTGTGATGTAATCAACCCCCCCTCCCCCCCCCCCCCAAAATGTGACGTAACCGGAAGTCGTGGGATCACGGCCACGACGTCAACGAGATCGATACCTTTATGATCCCCTCCTCCGCCCTCTCCCCCCCCCCCCCTCTTACCTTTCCCCTTCCCGGATGGTTAAGTCATGAAGTATAATCTAGGAGGAATAATACTCGCATTCCCTACCCCCCTCTATTCTCCGATACCACTATTTATTTATACAAGGGAGAGATTATCCGGCTAATCCGCAGGAATATTAAGAAGGCCAAAAAAAATAACAAAAATTAAAGAACCGAGCATATTCGATACTGCTGAAGTGATAGTCGAAGGGAAAATGACTGATGTATTGCACAGGCAAAAAACAAATAAATAAAATGGAAGTGAGCGTCAGGGAGAGAGGTTTGGGGGTGGCATAATTTGTGGGTGGCCGAGGGGAGTAGCGTTCAGCGAGAACACAAAGAAGATAGGGGGGGTGCGGGGGGGGTTTAGGATAGATGGAAGAAAGCAATATGAGAAAGCACGGGATGAGAAGTTTGATAAGGATTAATATTCTTCTTCTGTATTTCCTTCTATGGCTTTGGGTGCCAATCCAAAGAGTATTTACAAAGTCAACTAATAAATCATGATTGCAGGGGTGGGGGGGGGGGGGGCAAGTGCGTCATAACGAATGAGGTCATCTAGACAGACTGTATTTCTGTGGGGTTAGGGGTGGTTTCGGTTGGTGGTGGGAAGTTTTTTTTTAGAGTATTGTTAACAATGTAGCATCGTCCTATGTTCCGTACTCAGACAATGTGTAGAAAATATGATATATTGTAAATACACACTAAATCAATTAGAACTAACCCAAAAAGAGAGTAAGTAATTACAAAGACTATAATAAGATGGGCCGCGTGCTTTAATATGGCTGCTATTAGATGACTCGAATGAATTCCCTTTTGCATTGAGCACTTCCTTTTTATTTAATCGCTATGATTTTCTCAATGAAAAATTAAAGCGAAAGTTGTATACAGCGAAACATTTAGGCAAACGTTTCAGAGCGAATAATAAATACGCTGTTTCACAATCAGCCATGCCACACGTAAAACACGATTACACAGAAAAACAAAGACGACGCGCAATAGAGCGTTCTCAGTAGGCGGAGCTTAAGTTTTTTTGTGTACATTTAGTGACGTATTTGTGTAAATATAGAACCCACTTGAGGTACAAACATAACGTGGTGAAAGTAAATTACTTCTTTATCATGCAAAATTCACATCTGAATATTGGCTATCCTACTCAAAAATAAGGAGGTAAATAGTAGTACTGTAGATTAATTGATTAATGTGATTAGGCTAGGGCCGGCTAGACCTATTTACACTTTCAATTTCACTTTATAGGCCTACACTTTTAATGTTTCGTAGGCTAGGCTACGATGTCAAGTGATATTGTTGGTGAATAGGCTATCTAGCCAAGTCACTATTAGGCTCACATCGTCTATGATCTATGTCTATGATAATAATAAAATAGCCTATTTTATTTAACATACATAATACAGCTTAAATCTTAATAAGACTTAAAACACAACACATCATTTAAAAAAAGCTCGAGCCTATATGAAACTTTATTAATACAGCGGCCATATTTAATTGTACACCATTACTCAAAGTAAACACAAATCACGTGCTTTTTGTCACGGGATTGCAAACGCCCTATTTTATTTTCAAAAGAATCAAGAAAGTGTTGAGAGTGACTGTTCTTGACGCCCCATTTTATGTTCACGACTCATGAATTCTAGCAGTGTCGACGAAGTAAACTTGGTATGCCCCACTGCGTCTGTATTATCACGGCCATATTATCAATTTGGTCCTACGGGTACTTTTACTGAAACATATATAGCGTAGTGAGCACAGCCAAAGTAAATTATATAACAATGTTCTAGTCCGGACACTATTCAAAAATAGTAGGAGGGAGGGGGGGGGGGTAGGATTGGGGGGGGGGGGGGGGCTTTTTGTGGAGAAAAAAACGAAAGGGCGTATGATGGAATCGACAAGACATTCAATCAGTCGTTACTTGTCGGAACATTTCTCCCTGGACCGGAGGGTGTGTGAGGGGGCGATGGGGTTGAGAAACGGAGCAGCGTACCGGATGACACCCTCCCTCCTCTTCTTTCCAACCCCCTCCCCCCCCCCCCCGCCCTTAAATGTGTGAAAAAGTACACCACCAATTTGCGGAACCCCGTCACGGGTATTAGACGTTCTGCTTTACTTAATTTTACGGAAGGAGTTTTTCTGATTTTTTGTTGTTGTTTTTTTGGGGTGTAGGAGCGATAAGAAACACAACAGCGCCACCCTCTTGATCGTTTTTACCGAGATGGCCTCTTTGGGACATGCGGGGTAGTGAGGGAGGTGTGTGTGGAAGAGACGGGGGTGGTGGTGGGTGGGGGGCAGTGGCACCAGATCGAATTTCAAGAAGAGTACGAGCATGCCTGTTATAGAGAATTGGGTGAGGGAAGGGGCGGTTGGGAAAACGAAGAAGGGGGAAGGGGGTGTGTGGAGTATGAATTCCCGGAACAACCTTTTACAATTTACCGAAACGTTTAAAATCTCATTCACAAGCGGTTCAATTAGCCGATGCCCCCCCCTCCCCATAGAAAGGGGGGTGCCAGTGTGAGTAAACCTGTTGCACGCATAAACCCGAAATTCACCCCCCCCTCACCCCATTCTCACTCCCCCCTCCTAACTTTCATGCAAATACCCCCCTCTCCCATGTTGAGAAGGAGACACAAATAAGAAATACGAAATGGAGGGGGGGCGGGAAGGGGCGGGGGGGGGGTGGAGAGGGATAAGGGGCTGAGATTCACGAAAGAAAATGGAGCGCCCCGTCGTGACAGAGAGAGCGGGGGCCCACCACTACCGAGGGCCACGCCAATGCATCAACATATCGTTGCTTCACGTGAACAAGTCACGCGAGGGAGCACGCGCTAGCGCCCCCCCCTTCCTCCTTGACGTATATTTTGATGAGCTACATTCTCTGGTACTAAAGCTTTCCGTGATTATTCACTTCCGGTTTAATCCAATTGGAAAGTGAGCAGTCACGGAGCACCCCCTCCGCCAAAGCTATTCCCGATGTTTATTGCTGTAACGGAAAAGAAGGGGGGGGGGGGGGGGGCGGGGCCCGACGACGAGGAAGACGCCACAAAAAGGTCGTGCTGGGTCAGTCCAAGTCCAGGTCACTGAGAACAGCTGATGACTTTAAGTGATTAGCCCAACAGTTGAGCAGCACCAAAACTAAGAAATCATTGCGTTGTGTTTTTTTTTTTTGAAGAACGAAGAAGTTTTGGGTTGAAATGCAAAACGTTTATTTTAGTTTGATGTTTGGACTATAATGTCTAATGTTGTTAAGTAAAGTACCCCATCTGACCAAATTGATCCATAGGGGCCAGTGAAGCAGCATTCACCAGTTTCTGTGGCCATTGCACCATTCCTCAACCGCATTTACTATATCCCAACAGGGTAGCCATCAGAGCTGGGTGGACTCACGGACACACTCTCAGACCCCTGGGAACAAATGCTAGCATTCACCAGGATTTGAACCCAGGACCCTTCGGTATGCCAGCCGAACGCGCTGCCGGCTCAGACATCGTGCCCCCCCCCCCCCCTGTTGGTGTGTGTATGAGAGGGAGAAATCGTCTGACGCCCGAGCCTCAACTGCTCAGAACTAACAAACCAACAGACGAATAAAAATGCAAAAAGAGTGTGAGAGATTTGACATGGGATGTTGATATACGCTGATAAGCTGAATGGCTGAAGGTTGCGGTGTCGATGAGTGGGGGCGCTAGAATGGGAGGGGGGTTCAGTGTAAAGCTGGGGGGAGGGAGTTAGGGCGGGGGAGTGGGGGTGACAATGAGTTTAATTTATAGCTGGAAGGAAAATTGGAGGCCGTCTCAGGTTTCCAGAGCAGCATCACACCGCTCAGCAGACGCAGACAGTCATCAGTGTATGATTCCGAGTGTGAGTCGGCTAGTGGGGCAGGGGGGGGGAGGTTTGATTTGATCCTGGAGATAACCATATGACAGTGTGGACAGACCAATTCATTTTGCACTGACCGCGTTAATGTCTGTCTGCCTGTCTGGGTGCGTTTTTTTTTTTTCAAGCGCCGGAGAAAGTGTTCGGATCAAGTTAACAAGCATGTTGGAAGCATGTCCAATTCATTCATATAGAAACAGTAAAATACATTTAAAATACAGCAACGGCGCAAGGCAGAGCGTTTGGCTGGAACACCGAAAGTCCTGGGTTCGAATCTTGGCGAAGGCTAGGATTTGTTCCCGGGGTCTGGAGGGTGTCCCTGAGTCTACCCAGCTCTAATGGGTGCCTGGCTTTAGTTGGAGTAAGGTAAAGGCGGCTGGGCATTGTACAGGGCACATAATCTCTTGTATAAGCAGATTAGACTGGTCGTTTCTTATTATAAAGTTACAATTGTATATGTATAGCGCTGCCCACAAACATAATCTAAGCTCATAAAGCATTTAGATCTAAACAACCAAAAAACGACGGATGTAATTCTCTAGGCTGAAAAGAATATATAAAGCTAATTCATAATTTAAAACTAGAAAACCTATAAATCAGTCCCAATCAAGCTGGTGGGTATATTTTTAGAAACACGTGCCATGAACGTGCACACGAGATAATTAGACATTGATGATATTATCAGATAGAACCACAGCGTTTTACCCATCTGCCCATCACATTTTTTTTAACCCCCATCATCTACCAACTATCGCATTACATAACCTATCAGGATTATTTCGTAATTCAACACCTAGTCAAAAAAAAAAAAAAGCTTTGGGTGACATTTTCCATTAGAAGTGTCCTATATCAAGCGAAGGCATATTGTCTTCGATCTGAGGGACACAGCATGTTGTTACGGTGTCGTTTAACAGTTTTTCCTATGTGTCTCTATACATGTCACATATACAGGCCTGTACTTCCTGCATGTTTTGATTTATTTTGAAGTTGGTTTGAAATTGACAACAAAAACAGTAATCTTTTTTTTTTGTATAGAATTTCGGGTGAAATAAATTTGGACCATTTCCACTATACCATCGCTCTCTAAAGAAAACAACAACTAAAACTTCAATGTGTCTTTCAGAAGAAAAAGAAAGTGAAGTCTATACTTTGTGAGGAGGCCTATTTGGTGTTGCTTGATGGAATTAACACTCAGAAGTGAGGTAGTCCAAGACTGGTAGTCTAAACTCATTTTTTTTTATTTTTTTATTTATTTTTTTTTTTTTTATTTTTTACAATGGACTTATTTCAAAGACCGTTTCTATAACACATCCAAACCACAACACCCGCTATTAATAACTATAACACAGCCGGGAATAGAAGGGACATTCATGTTTTCCCACTATCTTTTTGTCTGTGTCTCTTTTATGCACTGTTTATGCAAATGGTCTCATTTCCAACAAAGTGCTCTTTGTTCGAAATGAGAACATTTGCATAAAAAGTGCTCAGTCGGACCCATATAATAGAGTTATTATTATAATATATAGAGAGAGTAAAATACACACAGAACCCAAGAGGAGAACCACCTAAAGGCAGACCCAGACAGAGATGGTTGGACGATGTCTAGATTCGGGGTTCAGGCCCGGAGACAGAAAACAGCAGAAAGGTCTGGGTGGAAGGAGGTGGTGAGGCAGGCTAGACCCCCTCCATGGGCTGTAATGCCACAGATGATGATATATATATATATTATGTAGTCGGTGGCTGAATACGATTTCATGCCAGAGTTATCGCTAACTACATAGCATACCTACATACACACAAGCTCACACACACACACACATCAACAACATTGCAGGCTTGTCCCGGGTACTCACCTACGGGCGTGTTGTACATGTGTGAGGACAGCACAGTCACGGGGACCGATGTGTTCAGGCTGGGCTGCGTGTAGGATGACGGGTTGCCGCCGTAAGAGATGGGCGGGGCTGTGAAAGGAGATGGAAGAAAAAAGCGATGGTTATTGAAAAATATATAATTGACCACTAACCTACAGTCATTACCAGGCTCGATACGCCCGGGTTCATTTCACACTAGATCTGGTTTTAAAAACAACTTAACTAAGTCTAAGTAAATCTGTACTACTTTCCTACAGATTATTTGGTTCATGTGGCTTGTGATTGCCAACTTATATAAAAATGTCATGATAACAATTAGATCTATGTTTGTTGTTGGTTTATTAAATTCCTTTCAATCTTTTGAATTAATTTGTGGGAAATGACAAAACTAATAGTGTAATCAAATCTTAATTAAATTAGTTTTCTTATTTCAGTTATATTTTTTTTATAAATCTATGTCTCATCATAAAATTATATATTTCGGTTGAAACTAATCTCAACTAATTTATATTTTAAAAAATTAAATGAAATAAATATATGAAAAGGTATAATTATAAAGAGGGTATAAAAAATCTGATAAATGCCTTTTATCAACATGACTGGAATATATATTCAAGCGAAACCGAGATATATTTTAAACGGAGAAATATATAATGATATTAGTATATTGATTATTTATTAAACATATTTAATAAGGTTTAAGGAACAACGCTTTAGATTGGGAAATATGTTTATTTATCTTGCTAAATTTATACATAGTTAAAAAAAAACAACAAAGGAAAGAATCCCGTCGGACCAGATTGTCAATGGTGCCGGTGAAGCAGGTTCACCTGTTTCTGTAGCCAAGGCATACTAGGGGGATTGCGTGGCCAGCACAATGCCCAGCCGCCTTTACTTTACCCCCAAACTAAAGTCATTTTTTATATACACAACTTAGGTCAATATTTCTATATTACTTAGGTCAATATTTCTATATTACTTAGGTCAATATTTCTATATTACTTAGGTCAATATTTCTATATTACTTAGGTCAATATTTCTATATTACTTAGGTCAATATTTCTATATTACTTAGGTCAATATTTCTATATTACTTAGGTCAATATTTCTATATTACTTAGGTCAATATTTCTAAATTACTTAGGTCAATATTTCTATATTACTTAGGTCAATATTTCTATATTACTTAGGTCAATATTTCTATATTACTTAGGTCAATATTTCTATATTACTTAGGTCAATATTTCTATATTACTTAGGTCAATATTTCTATATTACTTAGGTCAATATTTCTATATTACTTAGGTCAATATTTCTATATTACATGTGTAATGGTAAAGAATTCATTGAAAAATTATTGCTAATTACTTGTTGTTTTTTTTTAAACAGAAACCAACGCCAGCTATGAAAGAGTAGTTTGTTTTAAAATTAAAAAGGGTTAATATAGTAACAGTAAAGCAAGAATGACTACATTGGCAACACAAAATGTTATGGCAGAAAGCAATAAGGAACACAAAATTTTTTATTGCACACAAGAGTTAGTAAATATTTAGTCAATTTACTGGTTCAATTAAATGTTAATGCCTGGGCTATGCTGGACACGTGATTCGCCTTTATTGGTTGAATCTTGACACGTGACCTTTAAGGAAAAGCACTGATTGGATACACTTTTTGGAAGATCTGTTGTTTAAAGGAATGTTGATGAGATTCGGCACAGTAAGCGCTCAAACGAGAAACATGTTCATTTGATCTGTCATAGTAGAGTCAATCAATTGGTCAGAGAGTCAATCAATCGTTCAAAATGACAATTGATCGGCCAGAGAGTCAATCACTTGTTCAAAGAATCATGTTCAAAGAATCAATCAGTCAAAGAGTCAATCAATCGTTCATAGAGTCAATCAGACCAGCTATTTATCTACGCCTGGTGCGCGACAGCAAATGGGGTGTATGGGGTGGGGGTCGAGTGCTGGCTGTTTATGAATCTTTCTCTCTCTTTTTGTTCCAATCACGTCAGACGTCAAAATAAATATCAAATGTCACCCAGTAATGTACTACTCGTTGTCTCTTTGTACGCCGCCATGTTGGCGCGTGCGACCGTACATTAATCCCCACCTTCCTCCCGCCCCCCCCCCCGTTAAGCTGCGCATTGCCCACGTGACACACAGCCACTTCCGCACTACACAAATCACCCGGGGGAGGGGGGAACCCCGCCAAATTTGCATATGCTAATAGGGAGCTCGTTTCTTCGTCCTGGCCCCCCGCCCCCCACGATCCCGCCCATTAAGAAGACTATTTATTATCTCTCTCGTAGTCCAAGGAGCCCTTAATCCCCATTCCCCCCCCCCCCTCCCACAGCCTCGTTCGCCATTAATGACAAGGGCATTGCGTATGGGATCAACGTGAAATCATAGGGATCGTCAAATGATCTTTTTTTTTGTTTTAGTACCGAGTGTCTTAATACCAAAACAAGATTACTCTTGGCTAATGAAGAGAAGAACAAAAAAACATCCCTTTGACCGATGGGATACCAAGAACTTATGGACAAGTAAGAAACAAAAATAGAACAACGTTATAAAAGAAAATATACAAACACAGAAATGTCAACAAATTGTAGAATTATTTCAAAGACATTAAGACATTCAGATTTAGCATAGAAAAGCACTCCCATGGTTGGATGTCCGCATCCCCCCCCCCCCCCCCGACTTTTTTTTTTAAAGGTAATAAGTAAAAGAGGCAGACCGAAAATGACCTGGAAGCAGATAATATCATCATGAAGGGGACAAGTATGTAGACAGGTAGAGAAACTATCACCTGACTGAGATGTAATGGAAAAGTTCAAAGACTTAGGCCACGCCATCCCTCGTTATTAATTGTTAGTGTGTAAGATCTACACAAGCCTTAAAACAAAAAGAGATGCAGCTAGGTTAGTTTCGCTGAAGGTTAGTAAGTTACGCAGGGTAGTTAGCTTGAAGCCACGGTGTTTAGTTTGAAGTTAGTTAAGTTAGTTCCCAACGATAAACTTGTATAGTGAATCGCTTTGATGTGTGGTAAGGGCTTACTTGAAAACTGACCAATGGGGGGTAAGCCGGCGTAGCCTTGACCACCCGAGACTAGCGGGACGGTGGTCAGCTCCACGTACTCTGCCTGGCCGCCGTTGGCGGAGTTCGGGGAGGGGCTGCTGCCGCCCTCATCTTTGCCGAGGTGCAAGGGAGGGGTGTCCGAGGGGGCGTCCAGTCCGCTGCTGCCGTCGTGCGGGGAGGAATTCGGGGTGGGGGAGCCACCTCCGTGGTGGTGTTGGTGGTGGTGGTGATGATGATGACCTTTAATGAGGCTTGCTGGGATCGAAAAATGAGATGGAAAAAAAAAATACAACAAAAAGTCAAATCAAAATGGCGGCATGCATAAAAAATAAATCAATACTGAAAGAAAAAAAAATTACAAAAAATAAAATAAATGAATGCACAATTACAGATGAACACACAGTTGCAATAAGGAATACAGCATACAGTGCCTATTACATGCCGTACAAGTTGCAATAAGGAATACAGCATTCAGTGCATATTACATGCCGTACAAGTTGCAATAAGGAATACAGCATTCAGTGCCTATTACATGCCGTACAAGTTGCAATAAGGAATACAGCATTCAGTGCCTATTACATGCCGTACAAGTTGCAATAAGGAATACAGCATTCAGTGCCTATTACATGCCGTACAAGTTGCAATAAGGAATACAGCATTCAGTGCATATTACATGGGGTATAATTATAAGTATCGTGATAGTGCCAGTGTTCAGTCACAGGTAAAGGTAGATTATCCAGGCCAGATCAATTTCATCAATGGCAGCCACTCACACGTTTCCGTGACGGATGCATGCTAGAGAACTGTGTGGCCAGTAAGAATGCTTGGCAGAGTTTTTAACTTTGCCATCCCCGCAACTACTGTCGGGTACCCATCAGAGCTGGGTCAACTCAGAGACACCCTGCGGACCCGGGTACAAAGCCTTCACCAGGATTCGAACCCAGGATCTTCGATACACAACCCCTTTTTTTTAAGCTCATCCACCGTGCCCCACAACAACATCAAACAGAGGTAGAATCAAACAGAATAGCGTTCATACAATTATAAGTAGGGGAGAGTGGGGCGACCAATGAAACGAAAAGGAGTAATACAAAAGGTCTCTAAAGGAGGATGGAGCATTTGGGAGTCGCTGATTCAGACGACAAGAACAACGTTTTAAATTAATAATTTAAGTTTTTTAATTTTGATTTAAAAAGATACATAAACAAATTAACCCAAATTATGTGTATACACATACAATTATAATACATAGTAAATAGTGATGACAAAGACTTACAAAAAATAGAATATGTAACAGCAATGATAAGTTAATTATTTAAAATACAAAATCAATAAATAACTAAATAATGCAGAGTATAACTCAGAATATATAGGTCATGCCAAGTGCACGGATCTCTCTGTAAAATGCGTTTCCTTATATGAAACCGGAAATAGCCTGAGCGGAACATAAAAAAACGACACGTCTGCTTGTGATAGTTACATACATTTGTTATGCATTCATAGAGTACTAGCAATCTGCCCGGCGTTGCACGGAGGGGAACAACTAGCCACTATTCTACAGACTAGACGCGTGGAAGCGAAAATCGCGAAAGTTAAATAAAGTCTTTATATTGACCAATAGGCATCGAAAATGACACACACACACACATCCTACTTTATATATATATACACACATTACTTCTGTAATAACGGCGAAAGTTTTTTTTGAATACACTCTGTGATGATTTTATTAATTCTGTTATTTACACAATTCGGACGGAATGGTTTAATTTTAAACTAGTAACCAAACTAGGTTTATTTATAGCCTACGCAGACATTTTGTTCGTAAATGAATAAACAACCCGTATTTCCGGTAACGTTTTAAACCGAGGCTGCACACCAAGCGTGACCTACACTGGGGTGTGCCCAGTTGTACACGCCCTATGGAACAAAAGAAAACAATAACAAACAAACGGTGAAACAAACAAACAAACAAACAAAATAAAATCAAAACTAGCTATTGCTTCGAAGTTTGGCAGCTACCCCCCCCCCCCATCTCACCCTTAACCCGCCACGGGGCGCAAACCCGAAAAATTCCCCCCCCCCCCCCCCCGAGGCAAGCGATCCCCTAATGTCACTCAGTGTATTATCTGCAAAAGAAGGGGCAGTAACTTGTCAGGGTGTAATTACAATTAGTCACAATTGATTCTCTTCCCCAATAAAAATAACAGAAAACAAAGCCTTTCACAACTTCTGTGGGTGCCACGCAAACATTGATGCTAGAATGTAGGCGCGAGGCGGGATTGTGGGGCGCGGGGTGTTTGGGGGGGGGGCGCTTCTCACAGAGAAGTAACGGCCGCCCCGCACGCGAGCTGAATGTCTCGGGTGCCGGAAATCAAGGCGGGGATCTCTGATGGAGCTCAAAGACGAGGGGGATAAGGAGGGCGGTATTTGTGAGCGTGTGTGTCTGTATGTGTGTGTGGGGGGGATTGAGACGTAAAGATGGTGGAAATCGGGAAGACAGAGGGAGTGTGTGGGTTTAGGACTAGGGCAGCCGTTCGCGCGCCCCCTCGAGAAGACCTTTACGACGGTAGCCCCGAGGGCTAACCAATCCGAGAAACGGGGAGACGAACTAGGAAGATTGAGAGGCCGGCGGGGGGGGGGGGGGGGCGCAGTAGCAAGACTCTGGGATCAACGGCTATGCTTGTGATAAAAACAAAACAAAAACACCCAAAGGGGAGTAATCCAACGCCTGACATGAAACAAACTATCGATCTCGTTTTTTATTTTAAGGTTTAAGAATTGTGATTTTCTGTGTTGTTGAAGTGCCAACTTCTTCCGAGACACTTTGACAGACTACCCATTAACACCCCTAAACCCCAAAACCAGCCCCCCCCCCCCCACACTTTCCCCCGAAGTGTCCTCGCACCCACCATCACCACCCCTACTTCACTTGTTATTTTTGTAATTAAAGAATATAATTTTTGAATTATTGTTATACGAAAGTCTTGCTCGGCGACTTATATAGCCTCGCCGTTGTTTAATAACAAAAACATACGAACTTGGGTTGTTTTGTTGCAGTTCAGGCCTTCGTTTCTATGATAGGCTTGTCATAAAATGTGACAGGTTTATAATTTGTATCTTGTTCATGTCACATGAATTGTCACAGTTACATCTCCTCATCAGTTCGATACGTAGATAAAACAAGATTGTGAGCGTGTTGCGCTACACGTAGTTTTTGCCGCCCCTTAAAAAAAAATTTGATCAAAGGAGGAACGGTCCCGCACGGTCCCGCATCAATGAGATTACTCCAAATCTGCGTCCCCCGTAATCAGAAGCAGTGCGAAACACCCACCCCCGTAGTCTGCACCCCCTCAATCACCCTTCAACCCCGAGGGGCTATATACTGCAACAGGTGTTGGTTTGTTTGTTGGTGGGAAAAGATGACAACAAGCCACACCCGGACACACCTGTGACGTGACTGATAACAGGCATCCGGAATGCGGGAGACGCTGTCGGGATAAACAGCAAAACACTTGTTGTTGTCGCTTTTGGTCAATGTCGCCCGGATGGATCCCGAAACAACAAAAACGAAAAAAAAAAATCCCTTTTAAGAATCAATTCCGAAATCAGTAGATCAATTAAAAACAAAAACACAGCCAATGGGCTCACAGGTGTTTAGGCTGTACCGTTCCTGAATTAATTAAGTTAGTTTATCCCTCCTACCCTTTTTCCAAACAACACGAGATAACAAGAAACATCTATAGATGAAGAAAGTAAAGTATCCCGTCGGACCAAATTGATCCATAGGGCCGGTGGAGCAGCGTTCCCCAGTTTCTGTAGCCGCGGCATACTAGGTGAATGTGTAGCCAGCACTATGCACAACCGTCTTTACTTTACCCCAAACTAAGATCAGGTACCCATTAGAGCTGAGCTGGGTAGACCCAGGAAAATCCTAGCCTTCACAAGGATTTGAAGCCAGGACCTTCGGTACTCCAGCCGAACGCGATGGCGGCACGGCCACCTAAAGAACCTTGAGGGGACTCTCATATTTTTTAAATAAACATTTGCACACCAAATTCAGCTAAATATCGAAGGCCTTACACGAGGCAGCCGATATAAAATCTCAACGCGTGTGGCACTTAAATTCACGGAAAGCTAAAAGAAATAAAACAACAACTGCATAATATTCATAATATTATGAGAAATCAATCAAACCAGCCTTTTGACTTCATAATCAAACACTCTGCCGCAATAGAACAAACAAAAAAAATGTGTGTGTTTTGTGCTAGCCTTTTGTGTGTGAGCTGGTTTAAGTTATTTTTTATTGTTGTTTTTTTCTTCCGGAATACGCAATTACATCATGATTGAGGCTATTTCATTGCTTTTTTTTTTGTTGGTAAAATTGACATACAATCTGTCATGAGATCACGGTGGCGGCCATCTTGATTCTGTCACTTGTCATACGGAATTTATTATTTCTAAATATAAAAACATCATCTACAATAAGAACAAGAAGAACGATATGATAAAGGTAGCGCTTATCATTATAATAGATGCAAGAAGTTTAAAACTAAATGTTCAGAAAAAAAATACCTGAAATACAATAATATTTTTTTTAAAGCGCCACCTGGTGGAATAAAATAAGAACTAAATGGAAAGGAAGTGACCCATTCATCATAACGTCCCCGCGGCTGGAACAATGGCGTTGACTTTAAAACAACTCACCCATTGGGTACGCCGCTGCTCCGCTCCCTCCGTGGTGGTCGCCGTTGACCCGTGGCGAGGTGAGGTGGTACTCCTGCTTGATGGAGATGTCCCCGCCGGGGAGCCCGCCCCCTCCTCCTCCGCCGCCGACGAAGAGGGACGGGCCGTGCGGGTGGAAGCCGGGCGGCAGGTACTGCAGTTGGTCATCGGGGTGCCCGTCGATCAGTGGGTCGTCGCTGGGGCGCGGGAGCTTGTGGCGCGGGCTCTCGATCCAGCGCATCTGAACATATGGGTACAAATAAGTCAAATGCATGAGCATATAGTTAGTTAGAGAGTAGATGACTGTACGTTAACATCAATATAACATCACATCAACATCACACCAATATAACATCACATCAACATAACATCAAATCTAGATAACATCACATCAACATAGCATAATGGCCTATTGTTTTTGTCCTTAAATTTGATCTCGATATATCTGTCCGACTCTCTAGATATTTCTGTAAAACGTTTGCAATTAATTACAATCGCCTGGTCTTACTTACCGTTGGGTCCCGGTGTTCTGGTGCCAGGTCATGTTCTCTGGACCCTGGAAACGGAAGAGAAAACAAAATGGCGTAAGAAACGCATTGGCGTAGACGATCAGTACATGCATACTAAGTAAACGTAGTGACAACGACAGTAAGTGTTGTGGAATGGGGAGTAATGGCAGCGGCAGTAATCAACGTAGTGAGATTGACATCTAAGCTGCGAAGTGGCACGCGCAGTAAGTGCAAATTTACGTGGTTGAAAGATTTTTACTACACGCCTTCGATACGTAAGGACGGCAAATTTTTAAAACTCGACGTCCAAAACCATTACGCAAAAAAAAAAAAATGAAGTTGAAATTGTTAGTTTTGAAAGAAAAATATTACATTAGATGTGGACGAAGTTTGAAAATGACATTTGATTAATGTGACGAATATCAAATAATGATATTTTTTTTAATAGGATGAAATTTTCAAATAATATTCAAAGTCAGCTTTCCTGCAATCACTTAACCTCTATCGGATGAACTGACCCCCCCTCCCCCCCACCTCCAAACCAATACACAAATTTGCTAAATTAAATACAACGATTTGTACCTGGTTTCTCGGAACCGTAGGCGTGAGCACAGGTAAAGATTACCTGGTGGTCACGCTAATTAACAAAGACAGGTGTTCGATGTCTTGGAAATAGTCCTGCCCTGGGAAATGTACCGCTCTTCCACTCTTCCCCTACCATTCGTAAAAAAACACACAGAGAGAGAGAGAGAGAGGGCGAGATGGAAAAAAAGAAAGAGTGACTGAGAAGAAAAACGAAACAGAACTGAAATATGGAGAAAGAAAGAAGGTAAGAACTGGACAAGCAGTGAAAAGGACTGAATAAATGTAAATATTCGTGAACTATTGAACACACTGAAGATCAATGGAAGATTGAATATCGTCACAGTCATTTCACAATCGCCTCTCATTTGGGGGTGGGGGGAGGGTGTGAGTTAAAAGTTAAAATGTACAGTTAACGCAGTCTTCTATTATATGGCCACTTGCTTTTATATCTTAAACCAATTTGAAACCAGTCGTTTTTATTTTACAAAGTAAACTCAAGTTAACAGAAGTAGATCTAATACAGATTTCTGAAGTAGATCTAGACAAATCTAGACTAATCTAAGACTAATCTAGACTAATACAGATTTCTGATGTTATTCGTTGTTTTTTTTTTTTTTGTTGTTGTAGTTTTCTAATAAAAATTAAGATATGAATTGTGCGATTGTGAAATGACCATGACGATATGTGGAATAGAACATGTTATGGACCGAGAAAGAGGAAGAGAATTAATGAGAGAGCGAGAGAAAGACAGAGTAGTGAAAAGGGGAAGAGCAATAGAATAGAAACCGAGTGTGAGAAAGAGAGTGAGAGAAAGATAGAGCGAGTGAAAGAAAGAAAGAAAGATACGATAATAAAGAATTTTTTTTATTTTTTTTAATACGATGGAAAACAAAAATCTAAGATGAAAATGAAATTTCAAGACAGAGAGAATTTTAAACCACAGCAGAAATAGGGAGCCGGGCGAGGGCTATGCATAAACAAAAGAAGATATTTTTTTTCCATATAGCTTCTCGACAAGAGAAAAATCCGCGCTGTAGGTGAGAATAGTGTGATAGGGGGTGGGGGAGGGAGTGAATAGACAGGAGGGAGGGGAGGAGGGGGTCGCGGGTTATGTAAAGTACACAATTTTAATATCGCCTCCCACCCGGAGTCAATGAAGAAAGTCAAACAAGCACAAAACAGCAGCCGCACAGATAGACATACAATTCATAACAATAACACACAATGGAGAATTGGATGGTTTGGGGGGGGGGGGGGGGGCGAGGGGAGGGAGAGCAGGAGGTGTTTCGTGAATAGATTTCACCCCCCCCTTTTCTTTTCGTTTTCCCACACTGCTATGAGATGCATTGAAAGTGAAATCAAACAATGGACGTGCAACAGCACAAAACATATAGGAGGCATGCTTTGTACGGTGGGGGAAGGGGGAGGGGGACTGGATGAGTGTGTCGTGTGTGGATGTGAGTGTATGTCGGGAGGATGTGGGTGACCACGAGTACACCTATTTCAACCGCCCCCACCCACCTTCGAGCGTCCAACACACGCGACAATCATAAAAAAATAACACCTCCCCCCCCCCACACACACAAACACAGACACACAACAAACAACTTCAATAAATGTCCGTTCACGTCCTATACTATGCTGTACGCTAGCTCCTTGGATGACTATGTGAGGAGGCGATGAGGGTAGGATAAGGAGGGAAACGGAGGAGGCTGTGATGGGGGCCGGGGCTGGTGGTGGGGAAGGGGGGGGGCGAGACTTCTGCCTTTACAATGTGACCTCCAGAACGCACCTAATGACACCACGCGTATGTCCCACGCGTATGTCGCACGCGCGCGACAGTGGTGGATTTATTGTTAACTTTATTATTAACATTACTTGGTTCGGCATATTTTTGTGTGTCTTGTTTATTGAGAAGGAATATGAGACGGAATAAGATTTTTTTAAACAGATCCAAAACATCTGCTTCTATGTGTGTGTGGGGGTGTGTGGGAGGGAGGGGGAAGGATAAAGAATGGAGTCCAGCCAAGACCATTTTCGTATGTACGTTACGTCTCCGTCCAGCACGATCTGTCTCTAATCGCCGTCCTAGTGCTAATTACTGTAATTTTTAGTTGTCCCTACAGCTCATAATACATTTGTATTTTTTTTTAATATAAATAACGAAAGAATGAATGAATGAAAGAAAGAAAGAATGAAAGAAAGAAAGAAAGAATGAATGAAAGAATGAATGAAAGAATGAATGAATGAAAGAATGAATGAAAGAAAGAAAGAATAAATGAAAGAAAGAAAGAATGAAAGAAAGAAAGAATGAATGAAAGAATGAATGAAAGAATGAATGAAAGAATGAATGAAAGAATGAATGAAAGAATGAATGAAAGAAAGAATGAATGAAAGAATGAAAGAATGAAAGAAAGAAAGAATGAAAGAAAGAAAGAATGAAAGAAAGAAAGAATGAATGAAAGAAAGAATGAAAGAATGAAAGAAAGAATGAAAGAAAGAAAGAAAGAAATATATAATATCTTTGCGTTACGTTGGTCGAGTGGCTAGGGTTGTCTTGCCCGGGTGTGCAGGGGTGCCACTGGGTCTACACAGCTTTGATGCGTACCTGTCATTAGTTCATGCAAAGTAAAGGGCAGCTGGTCGCTGTGCTGACCACACAATCTTTTAGTATATTGTAACCAAGGAAACCAGTGAACGCTGCTTCACCGGTCCTATGGATCAATTTGATCTATCATCTATCTATCTATCTATCTATCTATCATCTATCTATCTATCTATCTATCTATCTATCTATCTATCTATCTATCTATCTATCTATCTATCTATCATCTATCTATCTATCTATCTATCTATCTATCTATCTATCTATCTATCATCTATCTATCTATCTATCTATCTATCTATCTATCTATCTATCTATCTATCTATCTATCTATCTATCAATCTATCTATCTATCTATCTATCTATCAATCTATCTATCTATCTATCTATCTATCTATCTATCTATCTATTTATTTATATATATATATATATATATATATATATATATATATATATATATATATATTATATATATATATATTATACATACATACGAGAGCTTTCAAGGAAAAAGCTATGGATAAGTTTGAACAGTGAATGTACTTCGACAAAAGCTACATCACAGATGTCACAATGACTGTATGTTTATTACTGCCAACTCAAAAGTAAACAAACAGAAAGAAAACAATGCGCGGGCAACAAAAACAAAAAGACAACGTGTGTCGTAAAATTTGAATTGTTAGCGGTGCAAAGGCCATCCTACTCGCATCTCCTTACAATAACAATGGATAAAAAAAAGATCAACAAAAGCAACAAGAACGTCGTATAAGAAAACTGGGACAGAAAGAAAGACTTCAATAAATAAGTCAATAAACAAAGCGATGTTGACGCCCCACGTTGAGGGCAATTCACACACACGCCCCGCCTGCAAGATCGATGCACCCTATCAATGTTTGAGATGCTGGTGTTGTTATTGTTTATTTTTCTTTTATGTTGTTTAGTTGTTTTTTTTTAGCCGTGTTAACAATTGACAAAAAGAGTTAACAAAGAGATTAAAAATAACACGCACGCTAAGACAACTCTAAGCGCTTATGTACTAACACACAAACACACGCACAGAAAGAGAGAAAGAAAGACAAACACACACGCATGTTAGCAGAATAGGATGAACACTATAAAAAAATTGATAACAAAAAGAAAAGTAACAGCAGCCAAGATACAAAGGGACATAACTGAGTAATGGAAAACAAAGGGGGATAAAGCTGACCAAGCGTAAATGACAGGTGGTTCATCCAAGAGACGAATTACACGAATGCGGAAGAAAAAACACCAGACACACGCGAAAGAAAGAAAAAACACAACTATAACCCAGAATACAGACAAACAAATAAACAACAAGAGATGAATTAAATACAAATAAAATAAAAAAAACCTAGCTGAAAGGGAGAAAAACACAACACGCGAATTTAGAACACAAGAGAAATAGAGAAAGAGAGAAAAAAAAACACCCAGACTTGCTTCGATTGTTTAACTAGCCTTCTCAGTCCAGTGACCATCAAACTCTATTAAAACCACTGGACGCTTGATTAGCACTGGGAAAACAGGGAAAACATGTCGGGAGAAGGGGACAAAACTTTGTGTGTTTTTTTGTGTGTGTTTTACGAGGAATTGTCTTTCTTTGGTAAATAGAAAGGAATTAAGAAGACAAAGAGTGCAGACAATACAAATTTAAAAAAAAAAAAAAAGTGGGTGCGGGGTATATGGGGAGAAATGTTTCGGAGAGCGCTGTCTTAATTTTTGATCCAATTACTTGCGATGTATCTTAGATTTTCCCGAAACGTCGGGTCGCAATAGTTCAAAGTTCGACATCCAGGTCTTCTGTGGAGATGTTGTGATAGAGTATAGACATCACTATGTTGTAATAACTATTTGTAAACTGTTATCTCTGTATGACTTATAGAACCATATGCGATAAAGTATCCCATCAGACCAAATTGATCCATGGTGCCGGTGAAGCAGCGTTCACGCGTTGATGCTGTGGCCAAAGCGGACTAGGGGATTGTGTGGTCAGCACAATGCTCAGCCGCCTTTACTTTACCCCAACTGATGTCAGGTACCCATTGGAGCTGGGTAGACTCAAGGACACCCTCTAGTTTCCGGGAACGTATTATATTTAACAGCCATAGTCTTTCGTTATTTATACAGTTCAGTGATAAAATAATTGATCACGCTCAATATGTAGGCTAGTTCTGTTGTAAAATGGCGGAGTCTTAAACATGTTTTGCCTATGAATCACGTGGCAACCAACATATACGTATAAGTTATTCAACAGCCGTAAAATTACTTTCATATATTATAGGTGAAGAGCATTCACTAGTTTCCGATGTCACGGTTAACAAGAAGGATTGTGTGGCCAGTACATGATCAGCAATTTTTCTACGTTTTTTTTTGCGACAAGAAGACAGCGCTATGTGGTGGCTCACTGAAATCCACGGGTGAATAATAATAATATGTAGTTTAGGTACAGAGCAAATACAGAGCAAATACAGAGCAAATACAGAGTAAATACAGAGCAAATACAGACCTAATACAGGCCAAATACAGACCTAATACAGACACAATACAGACCTAATACAGACCTAATACAGACCTAATACAGACCTAATCTAACCACCAAGACCCAACTAGTAGACATCTTTAAAAAAAACAACATCGACTAACATTAAACACACGCGGCCAGCAGAGCTTGACAAGTCCCTGTATCAATTTTCATCCAATTTCACTTCTGCCACCCACCGATCAACCTTTTCTGAGTCTTTCTTCCACTCTCTCTCTCTCTCTCTCTCTCTCTCTCTTCTCTTTCTCTCGTATATTGCTTGTCGATTCCATTTTTGTAAAAATGAAAAGAAGTTCGAAAACACAACAACAAAAAGAAAAACTCAGATGTCAGCAAGAGTATATGAAACTGATGCACGACGAGAAGTTGCCCCCCACCCCCAATACCACCGCCCCCAGTGCCCTGCTCTCTAAAGAGATTGGTAGTGTCGTCCTGCGGATTGTATCGATTTAGACAAAGTGGAAGAGAAAGGATGTGAGAGGGGGTGGGGGCGTTCAATGATATACAGAGGGGGTGTGGAGGAAGAGCAATGAAATCAGAGGCCGATGCTAACACAGAGGGCGCGGGGGGGGGGGGGGGGGGTAGGAGCAATTCACAGCTCGCCAGCTTCCAGCGGAGGGGATGAATTGGGGGGTGACCGGGTCGGGGGGGGGGACGAGGAGGGTGCGGGCGCCGCGTCAATCTCCGCTACTTCCTAGTGGTGGCGGCGCACATCTCGGAGGGCTGCGGCACGGCTCGTAATGCACGAGATTGACTTCCGGTTTAAATTAATATCCGCTGTTGCGGACGCGACACGGAGAGTGGGGGGGGGGGGGGCGAGAGGAAGAAAAGTGCTGGGGTGGGGGCTGGGGGCAGGAGGAATGGGGGGGGGGAAGAGGGATTTAGAGGTGGGGGAACGGCATGTTGAAAATTATAGAGAGAAAAAAAAAGAAAATTTTGTGTGTATGTGTGTGTAATTGTGTATGTGTGTGTAATTGTGTGAGTGTTTGTATAGAGCCTAATCTTACAGAAGAGTAACAATGAAAGAGGGCGGGCAAGAATTCATCAGTCATTACAAAACAAGCTGAAGAAACTATGAACCTCCTTACGATGCTAAATATAGTGACCTAGCTTCGTTATAGGACACAACATCTTGATCAGACAGGATTCGTTCCAAATAGGAAGAAAGACATTAGGGACAAGATAGCAGAGCGGCAGAGCGTTGGACTGACGATCCGAAGGTCCTAGGTTGGAGGCTAGGATTTTTCCCAGGACTTAAGGGCGTTCCTAAGTCTACCCAGCTCTGATGGGTACATTGTTTGGGTAAATGAAAGGCAGCTGGGCATTGTGCTGGCCACACATCCCCTATCATGCCGTGGCCACTGAAACTGGTGAACGCTGCTTCACCAACCCTTTGATCAATTTGGTCCGACGGGCACTTTACTTGCGATTATTTTGTATGGGTTAAAAATCAGTCTTATACTTAAATGGTAGACTTTATCAACCAAAGGAATGCATTGCCAGTTCAATGCTCAAAGCTGTAAATTTTTTAATTTTTATTTTTTTTAATTTATTTTTGTTTGTTTATCTATGTGTTTCACTAATCCTCTCCATTTTCAAATATGCTTGTGAGTCCTGAACATGAACAGCTGAGCTAGAAAAAAAAGAAGATCAATGTCATGGAGATGAAATGCTTCAGAAACCTGCTCGGCATCTTCTATAAAGACCACATCTCCAATGAGCAGACACGAAAAAAGGATACTCCATGAAACTGGACAACACAACAACCTGCCGGCCACAGTCAAGAAAAAGAAAGTTGGAATGGTATGGCCACATAACAAGTGCCAACGTGTTTGCCAAAACTATTTATTCAGGGCACCGCCAGAGGGTTGAGAAAAAGAGGAAGACAAAAGAAACGATGGAATGACAACACCAGGCAGTAGGCGGGAGTAAATCTGTGCAACACAATGAGAAGAGCTGATAGACGGGAGGAATGGAGGCTGGTGAACATGTCTCCTGTGGCGCCCCCAACGGTCCGACAGACTACGGGATATGTAGGATGTAGGTAGTAGGAAGGACTTTTCACAATGGTGCTTAAAATTCCCACAGCATTCTCACGAGTTTCTAACACTGAGTTTTTAAATAATTCAAAATGGTGTTTTAAAGAAGAAAGAAACTGTGAATAATCTTTTTTTGCTTCCTTCAATTTACTTGGCTATTGGCTTTAAAATGTGGAAAGCTAAATAACCAGAAATATAATTAAAACAGCCGCATCGTAACGCTTAACTGCTTGATTCCTTAACAGGATTTTTAGAAAGAACATAACTCGTATTGTTTTATTAACAAAATATAATAGTTCTAATTGAGTTTTGTTGAAAGAATAAAAGAGATTTGTTGGTTTTAAAATGACAAAATACAATTATCTAAGGCAGACACTATCTAAAGCAGACACTATCTAAAGCAGACACTATCTAAAGCAGACTTGTGTTTATTTTTCTTTCTGTTGGAAAACAAGAGACCCAACAATATTATTTCAACACGGAAACAAAATGAACACACTTTTACATATCCACATTGACAAACACACACAGATACACGCACAAAGAGAACAAGCCCCCGCGCCCTAAGCCCGTAGGAAATCTCGACAAAGGTCTAAATTGGAGACACAAACGCTCTTTTCGGGAATCAGCCATGCAAGGAACTCCAAGTGATCTTCTCCCTGGTCGCTCAAAGTGCCTCTTTTTTAATTCTCTTCTTCTCCTTCTCTCTAGAAATCATCAACAGCAAAAAAAAAATCCTCTTCTCTATAGCACTATATATTTTTTTTGTGTTCTATTCCAGAAACTTTAGATGTCACAAGCAATAGAATATTCTAACAAATAAAATCTTTATATTATATACTTAGGGTGGAGAGGGGGGGGGGGGGGGCAATGTTATTTTAAATATCTTCAAGTTTTCTATAGGCACTTTGAGGGCAATATTATTAGGAAGATCGTCTGTAGTTCTTCAGTTCATTAACAAAGAGAACCGTAGTTGATGTAGGCTACTATGCTTAATGGTATACGTAGGCCCAACATTGCGACGACGCTACGCTTAATTTTATACACAGACCCTGTAATTGGACTTGTGAGTTGTTTTTTTTTTTTGTTTTTTTTTTACATTGCATTTTGGGCAGTAACTACTGGACAGTGCCTGCATGACTGGGTGACTTTAGCTTTCGGCGTTACTTTGTAATCGCAACTTCAATTAAGGAAATGCAAAAGTTGTATATTATATCTAGTTGTTATTTCAAAGACTATAACAAGATGGATCGCTTGTTCTATTTTTAGAACTTATATGTTCTTTTTTTTCTGTGCGCATCCAATAACGCCGCCTTCAATGACTTCTACGCTCCAAAGTTTGACTTAATGTTTCCGCTGTATACTTTCGATTTAATTTTTTTTTTATCATTGACAAAATCATAGCGATTAAATCAAACGGAAGTGCACAGTACAAAAGAGAATGGGGAATCCCGATAAGAAGTCATTCGAGTCATCAAATAGCAGAAATATTAAAGCAAGCGGTCCATCTTATTAAAGTCTTTGATTTTTTTTTTGTATTTACATAATTTCTTGAAAGAGACCAGTAGATTGTTTCGTTTAACTTTAAAAAACAACAACATAATATGATATGTATTCGCGCATTTTTTTTTTAGTGTGTGCTCATAAAATTTGAAAATACATAGATTAGATATCGTCTGCATCGTTGTCTTGTCAACAAGACAAACGAATTTCTCTTACTCAATCCATCAGAAACAACACTATCGTCCATCACTTTCATCGTCAAAAGGAATCATACCACTCGCGCCGTTATACGAAACTAAGATGTTAAAATAAAACACATATAAAAAAAACGCAGAAGACAGTCTGCTTTAAAAAAAACTATCAAAAGGGGGATAAATGAATACTGGCCAGATTGGCCTTGTCGGAACCTGCAAAATGGCCGCGGTTCTTGGAGAAAAAGAAACACGTGTCCTCGCGTGGGACTCGAGAGTTTGCGTGTACGTGTAAACGGAAAGAGCGTCTCGCGAAGTGCCACAATACGTCTAGACGTGAGCGCTAGAGCGAGGGTTGTATTTGTTTTTTCTTTTTAATACACTCCTACACAAATAACGTTGATGTTCAAGCTGCAAAAGAAAGAAAGAAAGAAAGAGAGAGAAAGAAAGAGAGAGAGTTTATACAGCGAGTATATAAAAAGATAAAAGACTACGGCGTGGATAACGGGGGAGTGGGAGTGGGGGGGGGGGGGAGTTCTCAGATTTGAATTTTCGTTCCGGTTGACCGGAGATCAATCCGCCTCTGACAGTTAACGTCTTGCTAGAGACGTCTCCATGCGCCATTGTCCCCGTCCTGCGCTCAAGTAGTTTGTACGGTGAACATTGCCGCTCGCGACACCGGACGGCACACACACACAACCCCCCCCCCTCCCTCCAACCTTTCCTTTTACAAGAAGCGACTCTCTTAAAACTAAAATTTAAAGAGGAGGAAAAAAAAACGCAATTAAATATACTAGCAAACGTGGAGCGACGCCATTGTGGCGAAGCGTGTAGTACGATTTTTATCTAATCCGCCCTTAAAGAGCCTCCCGCCCTACCATTACCCTCTCTATCCCCGCCCGCCCGTCTCTCTCTCTCTCTCGCTCTAAGGATCCATTTTGCAATTTCTCAACAAGCGGACCCTCATTTGAAAAGCCGGGTTAAGGCGCTAATGGAAGAATAAGGAAAGAATGAAGGAGCGGGGAGGGGGGGGAGGGAGAAGGGGGTAAGAGAGAGAGAGAGAGACGTGGGAATGAAGAGAAGATTATAGTGATCTGATGTTGACATTCAAAAGACCACATTAAAGGAAGATTAAAAAAAAAACAAGTAGAGAGAGAGAGAGAGAGAGAGAGAGAGAGAGAGGGGGGGGGAGAGAGAGAGAGAATAAGAAAAAAAAACTCCACTATTTTGTACAGTTGTATTAGTGTAATAAAAGCAAATGACGATTGTTAAGTAGTGTGGGCCGGAGGTTTAGTACAGACGGCAGGCTATGACGTTGTGAGTGTTCCAGTTCTTTTTGTTGTCTTGGTTTTGAGACACTTACAGAAACTTGCCACTTACTACTCGTAGTTTTTGTTTCTTTAGTTTATTTTATACAATTTTTTTATATTTTTTTTTACAAATATTTTGTTATTGGAGAGAAAAATTTCAGGTTGAAATTTTAAAAAAAGGGGGGTGGGAGGGGCCGGAAGGAAATAGACAGTGTAAAGGTGAGACTGTGATAGAGACAGAGACGGAAAGAATGTCAGAGACGGAAAGAATGGCAGAGACGGAAAAGAAATGAAAAGAGGTACAGGAAAAGACTTGAGATAAGGTACACGAAGAGAAGAGCGCGTGAAAAAAAAAAGATACACTTTTAGAAGTGGATGAAGAGAAAGAGATATGTAGGGGAGGAAATAAAGAAAATGTCAAATGGGATATATACGAGGATAGAGAGAACAAAAAAAGCAGAGAAACGAGAGAGGATATTATGCAGCCCTTGTATGTATGATTTGAGATATATTTATACAATACATTTGTTACCTTTGTGATGGTCAGAGAAACAAATCCTTAAACTGCATAGCAAGTGTATAGTGAATATTATAGCCAGCGTGTTTTGTAATATTATACTAGCGTGTATGTTTACTGGTGCATTTTATAAAGATAGTCGTGCCCTCAATATGTTCTATATCATATGCCCTAAATATGTTCTATATTATATGCCCTAAATATGTTCTATATTCTATGCCCTAAAAATGTTCTATATTCTATGCCCTAAATATGTTCTATATATCATGTGCCTAATAATACTCTCACATCTCAAACGAATATCGCCCAAACATTAAATGAAAATTTAGAAGTTCAACAAATCGTATGGGGGAGGGATGATGTACCAGAAAAAGACACGTCACAAATAGGTCACATGCCAAACACATGAAACACCGGCTTTCGCCCCGCAGCTACCCCTCCTTCGGGTAAGTCGTTTGTGGTCAAAAGAAGCGAGAAGACCAATTGACCAATCGAGATTTCCCAATGAGATTTCACGTAACAATCGCCCATAACCTAAGGTGAGTTGCGGCGCCAAAAGACAAATGTTATAATTTAAATAACTCGTTTACGGAAAGGACCGAAGGGCAAAATTGCATAATAATTCACTGCGCAGTTGGCGTCATTTGAAATAAACTTAGCTGCACAAGATATCTTTCTTGCCGGTGTGTTTTTTAATACAAACATTTAGAGATTTCCCTTTTTAAAAAAATTATTGACTTTATAGCCTTTTCAGTTCATAGTTACTGTTTATTTTCCAAAATTGTAAGTCAATAGTCTAAATACTTGAAAGGGTTAGGGTTCGAATGCGACAAAGCCAACATGTTTTTAAACGGATTCTTCAAGGGCTCTTGTTTTGCTTTTTTAAAAAGTTGAAACTGTAGATCAGGCGTTAGCAACCTACAGCACGCGTGCTAAACTTGGCAGGCCAGAGTGATCACTGGCACGCGGAAGTCTCACAAAACAGGCAATTCAAATATCTTCTACGAGAGATTGATTGGTGGTGTTTGGCGCAGGTTGACTCTTGTGCTGTTGGCACGCTGAATATATTAGAAATCCTACTTTGGCACACTATTAACAACATTAACCTTAGATCTTTAAATTATCCAAGATTCGAAAGAGCATTTTTTTTGTTTTTTTTCTTGCGCAATCTGTCTTTTAATTTCTGACCTTACAGTAAATCAACAATAACGAGAGTGACACTGCTTCGCGCAATCACACCAATGAAACTCTTGGGTGTGTGTGAGTGTTGCGCATACACAGAGGGCGTGCACGTGAATGTAGGCTACGGGACACGCCTATGTTTCCGTAAGCCGTACAAAGAAAACTCCAAAAGCTCTTCATGGGCCGCGATTCAAAGAGCTCTTCGCCCGAGCGAAATCGATACCAAGCGCCGACTCCGACGTAAAGCAAAAAGAAATAAATTTAAAAGCATACTGTAAGAGTAATCCAATCACAACGGTTTGTTGATTGAGGATCGATGCTGCTATGATATGATAAGATCGTCAAATCCGCTTTTTTTAGCCTAATGACTGTCAATGCTGTCTGTTCAAATAATAAAACAATCTCACCATCCCGTTCCAAAGTAAACACAATTTATAAAGATTCCTTCGGACTAATCAGTTGGTCTGTCAATTTCTGTTTTACTTTTGAATGTCGACCACAAAGCAATTTTTAGGGATTTCACCTCAACAGTTTATAACATTTAATTTTATTCTTATAATTTAGAAATGGGATCGGTAGCCTAGAGCAGGGGTCTTGAAGTAGAGACTGGGATTGCCGTTTTGAAGGTCTTCTGAGTGCCATTAAAAAAAAAGATATGCGTGCTAAGTCTGACACGCATGCCATAGGTTGCCGACCCATAGCTTAGAGATATCACTCTAGTATAGCATAGCTAAGTCCCGGGGTGCATGAGTCTACAGGCTATGATGGGTACCTGACATTAGTTTGGGAGGGTGGAGGGGCAAAGTAAAGACGGTGGGGTATTGTGCTGGCCACACAATCTTTTTGTAAGTCATGGTCCCTTTTACTATGCAGATAGACAGATAGTTAAGATATATGTTCAGCTGGATGGGTAGACGGTCGGTAGACCGATAGATAGACATTAATAGCGAGATAGCTAGGTGAATAGATAGATACAAAGACAGGCCGACAGAGAAACAGATAGTCAGGTCAGATAGTTTCATAAATGCCACATCCTTTAAACCTAACCCGTGCATTTACTTTATAAACCAAAAATGTGTAATTCTTGAGTGCTTGAAGAGTTTCACAGTTCACATTCATTCGTCCCGGGCAGTGGTCTCAGATTCTATTATAGTAGCTTTAACAGGGACGGCAATAGATCAAGAGGAGATAATTCTTTTATCAAATCATTCTTCTTGTTCTATCTATAAGTCGTTTAATGAAGTTGTAGGCCCTACTTACAAACGTTAAAGAAGAAGAAGTAGGGTAAAAAAAAATGGGGCCCCATTCTTTGAAACCAAAAAATAACAAAAACAACAAACGCAGCATCTACATCTACATCTGAAGTTTTTTTACTTAATGATCTACACATTATTTTTTTTTTCGGATTAAAGTGAAAAAAAAAAAGCTGAAACGAAGGACAAGTCACCTGTAAGGGTTAAAATCAACAAGAAAACAAAAAAACAACCAGGAAATTGTGAGGGTAGATAAACGACGAGGGTGGTGGTTTGGGGAGAGGAGGGGGGGGGGGGGGGTGCTGCGTATACCAGGACCCAGGGAAAGGCGACCCGGAGGGGAGGGGGGGATGGAGGGGTGCATTTTAAATCCAAAACATTTTGTGGTCGAAAAAAAAAAAGAACAAAAATGTCGCAGAGCAAAAAGTCATTTAAAGAAACGTTTGAACCCCTCCCCCCCCCCCCCACTTTCCAATTTCCACACATACACTCTCTGTGGTGTTTTTTGATGTGAGATAGATATCTAACGTGGGAGTTACGACCCCTGCCTTTTCTTTTTTCTTCTTCATTTTCCTTTTATTTCTATTCGACCACTGCTGTCGTCGCCTCCACCCCCCTCCCCCCCCTCTCCCAAACTCCTCCATTTAAATGGTGGAAGTTAAGATCAAAAGAAAACCTTTTATTTTTTTTTTCTCTCTCTCTCTCTCTTTTTTCTTCACCACAATCGAAGGCTGACAAATTATAGTCTTTTAAAAGCAACAGAGAAGTTGGGTGCAGAGAAGTTGGGAGCAGAGGCGGTGGAGCAGAGGCGGTGGAGCAGAGACGGTGGAGCAGAGACGGTGGAGCGGAGACAGTGGAGCATAGAGAGAAGAAGCCCTTATCTATATAAAAAAAATTTCAACAACAGAAACGAAACAAAACAAAACAAAAAAACAAAAACACGGTTAAGAAATATAAAAAAAAGGAGTTTGTCTACAAATGACTTTATTTCAATTGAAATTGCCCGGGAACTACACTGATCAAAGAGGGGCCTTTTGCCAGAGAGAGAGGGAGGAGCTGGGTGAATTCGGAGAGAGGGGTAGGGTGGAGGGCGTGCAATGGGGGAGGTTAAGGTGCGCATGCGTATCGCGTGGAGTTAATGGCAGAGTTAATAAAGCAGTCGTCAGGCGATCGTTTATTGGACTTCCGGTTCCAACAATGCGCAATCTTGCAAAAAAATAAATAATAATTCAAATACCACCAAGTAGGCTTAGTGATATAAGTCTATATATTATATTATATATTTTTACATGTATGATGTTTTTTTTGTATATTTACTATCTACTTTAGAAAGGATGGGCAAGGTGGTCGAGTGGCAGAGCGTTCGAAGATCCCGGGTTCGAATCCCGGTGAAGACTAGGATTTGTTTCCCCCCGGGTCTGGCTGGTGACACTGAGTCCACCCGGCTCTGATGGGTACCTGCATTGTGCTGGCCCCACGATTACCTAGTATGCCGTGGCCACAGAAACTGGTGCACTGGTACTTCACTTAACAACTTAGAAAGAGATTACTACGGACATAAATGATATATATAAATATTTTAATTTGTGTATCATGCTCCTGAAAGTGTGGGTACATTTTTTCTCAAGTTTAGATATTATTCAAGTGCAAAAAAATAAATAATAATATCCCCGCCCCTTCCAATAATAAAATTGCAGGATTCACCCCACCCCCATCCTTCCTGTAATGCATAACGTGTTCACGTGATGTGGTGACGAGACCGGGTGTGATATTCCGGACAACAAGAATTCAGTCACATACATTATAAGCTGCCCCTCCCCCTTCCACTCGCTCCTCCCCCTTTTTCCCACCACCATCCGCCCCCAAATGCAAGCAAATACGAAGGCTTTTAAGGCGAAAAAAAAACAACACCTTGCCAATATTATGTACAAGTTTTTTTCTTCTAACACACGCATACACAATAAAAATTATAATCTGATCTTTATCGGCACCCTTTCTACAGCCACCTGCAGTCAAAAGACGAGCCAGGTGTTGGAATGTTGCCCAATACACCCCCACCCCCCATCCCACTAATGCAAGTTTTACAGTGTCACCCCGACCCTTTTACCACAACACACGCGCACACACACAGACAGAGAACGCAACTTACAGAATTGAAGCAATTTTTGTTTTACTATGAAAATGTAAATTGTAGTTCATCTTGTATTTTTGTTGTTGTTGTTCTCCAGACTCTAGTCGCGGAATGTCAATTTTGAGTCTTTGAATCATCTACGACCAGGTTGATGTCAAAAGTGTAGCCGTAGTCGCGAAATGTCAATTTTGAATCTTCTGCGACCAGGTTGATGTCAAAAGTGTAGCCGCTAGCAATGGGTTTTCTAGTGGATGATTGTTTTTTTTATGTTATGGTGTGTGTGTTTCCGAAATGGTGCGTCAGATTTAAAACTGAAGACGTTATACCTGTGGCAAGTAGTGAAACTACAGCAGACAAAATTTGGGCTCTCACGAAATGGGAAGGGGGGGGGGTGCGATTGACCAGGTGGTCAAGGGTTCAGATCTTTGTGGATATGTCGATGAGGTTCACCCAGTGGAATGGTGTTCAGATCTGCCAAGGAGGGGGGAGGGGAGCACCCCGGTATGCATTAGATAAAACGTTAGGGTAGGCATAGTAAAAGTCACACAATCTAATGACAGCTCTTTATCACACAAAAGTTGAAAGAGTGAAATATAAGATAAGAAAATGAGATGGACAAAATAAAAAGTACAGGTAATAGCAGAGAAAGAATAAATTTTGATAAGATATAAAGAACTAAGAATACAATGAAATATATAAATGATATATGAGAGAGAGGGAGAGATAGTACAGAGTGCATTAAATTAAAAAAACATACATGTGAATGACAAAAAGTTCAAAAGTCAGAAACTATTGGATGTCCCACCTGTCTACTTGACCATATCACTCCAATCTTTTACGCACTGGCCTGCGCCCCCCCGGGGGGGGGGGAAACGGACAATAAAATCTTACCGCCCGCAAGGAGGACGATCGCCAGCATCCTAGCACTCGCCCCTCGTCCGGTTCCATTATGAATTATTCACAAATTGACCAATGGTCAAGCCCAAGAGAAGAGAGGAAAACGAAAAGTCCATCAACGAGATTAAAGCACGGGGGGCTTAAGGCGTCTGGCCCAGCGGAAGGTTAAAAAAAAAAAAGTTAAAACGAAGTTGATCCAAGGGGTGGTGTTGATTTGTGGGGCGCCAGAAAGGTCCAGTGTTTCTTATCGGGGAAGGCGAAAGCACCCGGGGTTCATCTCTTATTCATGACCGAAAAATCCCCCCTCCCCACTTTCGAAACCAAGTTTTTTTTTTTTTGTACAAGTGGTTTCAGGGGCCGTAATGGCTTTTTGCCCCCAATGGATTTTCTTATAACTGTCCCCCTTTTCGGACTTTAATGGACAGAGTGATATAGCCATTAGTTCCGCTGGTCTAACTTCATATGTCAGGATTCTCTTTTTCTTCTTCTTTTGTGTGGTCGTCAGTTCTAGTCAATAATACTTTAAACAACAACAAAATAAAAATCGCGTTTTGCTTGGTGTTGGGAGTTGGCTGCTGTTGTTGAAAAAACAGCAAACAACAGAAAAGTCCAAATTTTTGTCTTTCTCCTTGAAGTCAATACATCTAAAATTGTAGGGCCTGATGGCATATATGATTTAAGGGGATCCAAGGCAAGGAAGAGGCATCATAGACATTAACATTAATTGGAAGAAGTAAGAATAGGTCACAAGGAGAAATTTAGATGTCGAGGTATAACAAAAAATAATTACAGATGTTGAGGCATAAACTTTTTGGAAAAAAAAAAGTAAGTTAAGATCTTATAATGTTAACATTTGGGAAAAAGTCAATATTTCAGAGTAAGTATTTGGAGAAAAAGAAGATTTCAGAACATATGGAAAAGTACACATTTCAAGGCAAACACATTTGCGAAGCGTAAAGATTTCAGGGTGTAAAAGGTAGATCATACGAAAAGTAAAGATTTCAGTAAATCAAAACGTAAGAAAAGTGAAGATTTCAGTAAATCAAAACGTAAGAAAAGTGAAGATTTCAGTAAATCAAAACGTAAGAAAAGTGAAGATTTCAGTAAATCAAAACGTAAGAAAAGTGAAGATTTCAGTAAATCAAAACGTAAGAAAAGTAAAGATTTCAGTAAATCAAAACGAAAGAAAAGTGAAGATTTCAGTAAATCAAAACGTAAGAAAAGTGAAGATTTCAGGGAAGAAAAATTTAAGAAAAATTAAAGATTTCAGCACGTATACATTTGAAAAAAAAAGTAATGATATCAGGAAACATAGAGAAAGTATATTTAGAAGATGTGCCGAGGATTAGCCGGGTCACATTTCTTATCCGGGGTCAATAAGAGTTGCAGGTGACTTTATTAATACAGATAGGCCTAGTGTTTTCTGAGTGTAATTAACAGGATTTTAAAGGCGTATTCTGATTACCAACCATGAGAAACAGCAAAGCACCTACCTTGATCAGGATCGCCTTTCCGCTTTTGGCTGCCGGTGTTGTTAGACCCGGGGCTCATGATGTTGCTGATGTTGAAGCCACCCCCGGCGGGCCCGCCGCCTCCACCACCACCTCCTCCGCTGGGCGCCGAGGAGCCCCGCTGTCCGCCACCGCCGCCGCTGACGTCGTTGTGCGGGGAGGAGGACTGGTGCCCGCCGCCCATGTTGCTGTTGTCGCTGCCGAGGCAGGACGGGCTGCCCTCGTTACCGTGGGGGCTCGTGGACTTGGCTCGGTCGTTGGCCTTGTTTCGCACTATCCTGTTTCGTGAACAGATAAAATTAGAGTTTGATAAAACAACAAAACAAGCAACACTTAAACTACAACAAACAACAACACGAACAAAAGTAAATATCCAACACAGCAATACTATTCTATATATTAATACATTACGAAAATACTCATTTAAATTCTGAATTAAACCTAAGACTATAACAAAGATGGACCGCTTGTTCTATTTTCGAGCTTATATGTTATTTTTTCTCAGTGCGCATCCAAAAATAAACCGCTGTCTTAAATTACTTCTACGCTCCTACGTCTGCCTAAATGTTTCTACGTCTGCCTAAATGTTTCTACGTCTGCCTAAATGTTCCTACGTCTGCCTAAATGTTTCTACGTCTGCCTAAATGTTCCTACGTCTGCCTAAATGTTTCTACGTCTGCCTAAATGTTTCTACGTCTGCCTAAATGTTTCTACGTCTGCCGAAATGTTTCTACGTCTGCCTAAATGTTTCTACGTCTGCCGAAATGTTTCTACGTCTGCCTAAATGTTTCTACGTCTGCCGAAATGTTTCTACGTCTGCCGAAATGTTTCTACGTCTGCCTAAATGTTTCTACGTCTGCCGAAATGTTTCTACGTCTGCCTAAATGTTTATACGTCTGCCGAAATGTTTCTACGTCTGCCTAAATGTTTCTACGTCTGCCTGAATGTTTCTACGCCTGCCTAAATGTTTCTACGTCTGCATAAATGTTTCTACGTCTGCCGAAATGTTTCTACGTCTGCCTAAATGTTTCTACGTCTGCCGAAATGTTTCTACGTCTGCCTAAATGTTTCTACGTCTGCCTAAATGTTTCTACGTCTGCCTAAATGTTTCTACGTCTGCCGAAATGTTTCTACGTCTGCCGAAATGTTTCTACGTCTGCCTAAATGTTTCTACGTCTGCCGAAATGTTTCTACGTCTGCCTAAATGTTTCTACGTCTGCCTAAATGTTTCTACGTCTGCCTAAATGTTTCTACGTCTGCCTAAATGTTTCTACGTCTGCCTAAATGTTTCTACGTCTGCCTAAATGTTTCTACGTCTGCCTAAATGTTTCTACGTCTGCCGAAATGTTTCTACGTCTGCCGAAATGTTTCTACGTCTGCCGAAATGTTTCTACGTCTGCCTAAATGTTTCTACGTCTGCCGAAATGTTTCTACGTCTGCCGAAATGTTTCTACGTCTGCCTAAATGTTTCTACGTCTGCCTAAATGTTTCTACGTCTGCCTAAATGTTTCTACGTCTGCCGAAATGTTTCTACGTCTGCCTAAATGTTTCTACGTCTGCCTAAATGTTTCCGCTGTATACAACTTTCGATTTCTTATTTTAATTTTTCATTGAGAAAATCATAGCGATTAAATAAAACGGAAGTGTAAAATATTTGGCTAAATTTGCATAAAGAAAAAAAAATAGTTTTATGTATGGAAACGGATAATACACACAGTAATTTGTATTTTGTTTTGGGAGTCCCTTTTTTTTTCATTGTCACAATTGGAGGACGTCCTTGGTTACGCATGACAATTACACAACAAACAGTAACGTCACGGGTAGACGACTCATGATATCATCAAAACATGTTTACTGTAACGCTATTGCAATATGTTTTTTTGTCTGTTTTCATGCTATGTAAACCTGCAAGACGGTCGGTTGAATATAGTTTATCTGATCTCTCTCTCTCTCTCTCTCTCTGTATATATATATATATATATATATAATATATAAGTGTGATTATTTAAAATACTTTTTAAAGTGCAAATTGTAAATGAAAATCAAAATGAATAAACCAAAATGGCGGATTCCAAGAGCGATCCGGGAAAGGGGGGGGGGGTATCTCACTTATGATCGTCTTCCATTTTATGTCTATCAATTAAAGCAATACCACGTGGGAAGATAGGCCTGGTTGTTATCCCAGAACACAATCTTTACTGAATTTCAGTAATAATTCTGACATTTCGGAAAACGTTTAAACCCCGAAACACTTAATAAGCATGTTTCAAACTTGTTAAAATTTCAATTGATAGCATTGGTAGAAGTAATTCTAATACTGCATGCAGTATAAATAAAAAATAAAAAAACACCATTAAAACAAATATAACGGAAATAAGCTTGTATGTACTGTGCAGAGATCACCCAGACGAGTGGATAAATCAAGCTGTTTGTAAGAATTATAGGGAATTTCAAAGGTAGCGATTGACTAAATGTAAAACCCTGGGTTGCCTACTGCAACAGTGGGCGCCGACAAGGGAAGTCTGTTTAAAAGCTGGATTTACTCAAATTTTAATGTATTAGCCTTCGTAATAGTCGGCCATCATAGAGTTAATCCTTTAGATTGTTGCCTGCTCGTGGCTAGGAAAGCAAAAGCGGAAATACACATTAGGGACGGCCCGGGGTTTATGTTTGGGAGGGATTTGCAAACAGTTTCTACATTAGTCGAGAATAGATCTAAGGGTGTGTGTGTGTGTGTGTGTGTATGTATATGTGTAGTGTGGTCTGTACTGGCAGGTTATTCAATACACAGAAAGTTTTGACACTCAGAGTGTTGGACTGATAATACAAGAAATATTAAAATAAGTCAATAAAGAACCCGTCTTTTTTTTTCTTTGATCCAAAACTCTCTCAAACTTTTTTTTTAAAAAACTGTCCAACAACTGTGCGCCACAGCGCCATCGTACTAAAACAAAACCTGCATTGTGAGCTTTCCAGTTGTCTTCCCATTGTCAGTGTCTAGAGCCCTTAACACGTCTCCCTCACCAGCTAAATAAACCATATGTTACCCACGAGACATTCCTAACCCTAAAAACCCACACAACCACAACAAAAAACAACAACAAAAAAAAACCACAAACAATAACAACCTAACAGTTTATTGAAAGCGAGACAACTCAGATTAAAGTTTCTAAAATAAAAAATTGAAAAAAAAATATTTCTAATTTGAAAAGAAAAAAACTTTTAGAAAATTTGAAGCAACATGCTGTGAATATTTCTGAGAAAAAAAGTGTTGTTTTTTTAAGACACGCTTGGTTGCACTGATGGCGGTGGCTCTATTGTAACCACAGCACGACCTGCTGGTGTGTCTAGAATTAATCAGACCCTCATCTCTCTATCCAGCACCCCTCCATCCCATCACCCTGGTCGGACCCTTCTTCTTCTACCATCAATGTAGAAAAGAAAAAAAAGATGGGATTTGTAAACATTAATTTAAGGAACATCGTGGTCTAACGGTATAGTTTGGGATTTCTGTTTCGCTTGTAGCAGGTTTAAATCTGATAATTTAAAGGCCGAAGCCCCCCCCCCTCCTTTTTTGTAGGCTACGCAATCACCCTCGTAAGCCACGTGGAATGTTCATCCCTGCTTCAACCGACCTTTATACATTTTATAAGAACGTCTGTTTTTATTTATTTACACCCACCAATTAGTGAAATGAGTACAATACCTAAAGATAAAACTCATGAAGGCTAAACTAACACCGTTATGTTATAGTTGTTGAATGTTATCACACTTATGGGTCATTGTTTAATATAAAGATGCTTAGGCACATGTTATTAATTTACCATTACTATTATAATGATTTTGTGGTGTTTCTGATTTAGTGCCAGTCAAATCTATTGGCCGTAAAAAAAAAATTAAAAAAAATTGTTCACCACAAAAGGGAGAACAGCGAGACAAAAAAAACTTGTTTGGTGCCCAGCTTGACGCCACGGCCAATGAAATGAGCGCCCTTTTCCCCACTTCACTACACCGGACTCTCCCTCCCTTGCAATCCACACTTTGTCCGACGCCCCAAATCCACACCACAACCCACCCCAAAAAAACATCTCCCTCCTTCCTACCCTAATATTGTCGTCTATCTACGCCAATTAATTTCAGAAGTGACCAGCCACTGCCCCATGGAGTGGAAACATCCTCTAATAGCCATTCATCAAAGTCATAGACATGGATCTAAGCTGACCGGGGGGGGGGGGGGAAGGACGTGATTGGCCACATTCACCACGCACGGTTGGGGGGAGACGAGTTGGAGAGAAATATGTCTAGGAAAGAGAGAGAGAGAGAGAGAGAGAGAGAAAGACGAGGGTAATGGAGTGAGAAAAATAAGATGGAGGGAAGAAATTTTGATGAAAACAAAATTAATTAAGAAAATTCCGTTTGGGAAAAAATAATCTATTTTTAAAAGTTATTGTAAAGGCATGAAACATGGCTAAACTGAGACAAGTTTGAAATTGTGTTTTATTTCACCAAGTTCAGACGTCTGCAAAAGAGTTCGGGGTCAAAATGTCAGGATGCCAAAAACTACGGTGACAAAAATGAGATCCATGACACATTGGTAAAATTCCACGGAGTATGGATAGAACTTGACCCCCCCCCCACACACACACACACTCTCACACAAATTATGTATGTCCATGATGATTTTGAAAAAACAAAAGCCGCTGAGAATCGTGATAAACTATTTAGCATGTTCAGAGTTAGAGAGATGGTGCTAGATTTTATATTGTATGTAAATATAGGAATGGTCCACTTCAAAAACGACATTAATTTAACATACACACAAACATCGACATTCTGCATAAATTGTCCGGAACAGAAAAAACACTTTTCGAGATTGTTACATATTGTTTCTGTTTGAATTCAGGAAACAATGAAAAAGTGTAGATCTAGTTCATTCTAATGGAAAATTCTGGAATCATAATTATTAGATCTACAAAAAAGGGGACACGGTGGTCGAGACGGCAGAGCGTTCGACTGGTGTACCTGGGTTCGAATCCTGGTGAAGCTAGGATTTTTGTCAGGGTCTGGTGGGCGTCCCTGAGTCTACCCAGCTCTGATGGGTACCTGACCTTAGTTGGGGTAAAGTAAAGGCGACTGTGCATTGTACTGACCACACAATCAACTAGTATGCAGTGGCCACAGAAACTGATGAACGCTGCTTCACCGGCCGTATGATCAATTTGGTCCGAAGGGTACTTACAAAAAATATCTGGGATTGATAAAATCTCAATTTAAAAAAAACAACTTAGCGTATCACATACTTAACACATACGATTCTATTGGAAGCCACCTACGCGTCAAACCAAGTTTTATCATAACGATAACTTCTTAACGAAATCTAAAGATGTTTTTTTTTCTGACTGCAGTCTGACAACCCATTCCCATTGAACGAGCATAAAAATGCAAACACTAAATAGGAATGTGTTAATTGCAAAACACACACATCTCTCTCATAAAGTGTGAGAACCGTTGGCATGAGGAATTGAAAGAAAAAAAAAGGCAAATTTCATGCATCCAAGAAGAAGAAAGAATGTTATAATGAGTTCTACAAAATAATTGTTTATATTTTTCTGGAACATTAATAGCTGCGTTCATTGCAATCCCCAACACTCCTTAGTTGCGGTTCTTGGTTTCAGGGTTAGGATGGGGAGGGGGCGCTTAGTGATTTATTGAGGGCGGTGACTTCTTTAGCCTTCGACAAAAAATGTCCTACTGCGGTACAGTCCTCTAGGACAGCCAATCCTTTTGATGATAGCGTTCACCACAAATGGCACCCGGCGTTCACCACAAATGGCACCCGAGACACCAAGAAATGTGTGGGAGGGAGGGAGCTTGAAGAAGAAGAGGCGTGGGAGGGGGGCGTTGTGCTCGGTACCGGATCGGTGAGCGCCCCACCGAACTCCCCCCCCCTCAACCCTCCAATTTCCTAGATTTTGTTTTGGTCTCATGGCAAACCGTTGACCGTAATGAAACGATGTTCTTGTACGCCTCGGCTCTTTCTTGGAGGGATTAAAACAAATTTTCTGAGGATCAAATGAGTCGAGAATTAAAAAGTGTTGAGGTGGGCGTAGAGTAAGAAGATAGACGGGGTGGGGGGGAGGGGGAAGGGCTTAAGAAATAAATTATACAACGCGGAAGTACGTAATGTCTGCGTAAAACCTGGCCACGGACAGGAGGCTTCGTTCGGTCATTGAAATGGCCGGCGGCGGGAAGGGAGATACTTGCCCTGGACGTTGGTCAGGCGTTAAGACGCTTTAATTGGCTAATCAAAACATCGCCATTAGACTCGCGCGCGAGCCACTTAAAAAAAAGTTTTTGGAGGCAGAAGAGATGACCAGCGGTTGATTGAGACGAGCCCATTAAGACATTTGAAAAAAGAAAAATTTCGCCCATACTAGATTGACCCCCAACTTCCATCACCCACGGGTCAGTAAAATTTGACCCCGATCCTCTTTTCTTTCACAGTAAGGACCCGGTGAGCAGAATGGGGTCTCTCGACCCACGAGACTACAAAGTACATTTAAATACCAAGTCTAACGACCGAGATGAAAGTCCCAACATAAATCCTTTAAGAGGTCAACAGAAGAAAAAGTTTGTGTCAACGCCAAAACTAGTTTGTTGTTTTTATTTCCGGTGTAAAGACAGCCATTAAAGTGTGGTACTCTTTCTTTCTTCGTTTTCGTGTTGTAATTGTTTGAAAACATTTTTTATTATTTGTTGGGCTCAAATTTACATTTGCAAAAAAAAACAACTGTGGGCAGTTGATAATGTTAAATAATGATTAAGAGTATCTATATATGCAGCCTTTTAAATGGTTTCGTGTTTATGCAATACTAAATATATATGCAGTCATATCTTAAGGATGCTGCATCCACTAAAAATAATTTGTATATTCAGAACTCCAGTTAAAGGTTTAATTTAAGCTTTTAAAAAATCCTTAAGTCAGAACATTAATTTTTTAAAGAGATTTGACATCTTAATTAATCTATTCTTAAACATTCTTATATCATTCACGCAGACATGCCTACCTCCACAAATCAAAATGAGGAACACCCAAGGTAAAAATGAGGAACATGGGACCAAAATGAGGAACATAAGCGCAGAGGAAGCATTTTCGAGCCAATATAGTCTACGCTAAATAATATTATTAAAAGAAAAATGGGAAAAATGATTTCACTTACAGTACTAAGACTGTATATATTATATATATAATATATAGAATACAATCTAAGTCAATATAGTAGGCTAATATAGAGTTAACGAAAAAAAAATATTGGGGGGGGGGGATACATTTATGTTATAAATCTATTAAAAGTTAGAACAGTGGCTTTTTATGTAGCTAGGCCTATATAATTTAGCTATTACGCAATAATTGCAATGTTGTGTTTTTTAAAACTAAACCTTTCAATCTACTAAGTCTAAGGCCTAGGACAGAAACTCAAAAAGTGGTTAAAATCAAATTAATCAGTAGGTCTATCTATATTCTAAACTAAGGACAAGGTAATTGAACTAAAATGCTTGATATTGGTAAAACTAACTAAATTCATAAGCCTAGGCCTAGGACTACGTCTAAAGGTCTAAGCCACTTTACCATAAGCAAATTTATTTAAATAGGCTTGAATAGACCTAGCTAAATGCACTAACACTGTGTCTGTTCTAATACATCAACAGCAGTTTTATTAACCGATTTAAAGCAGTAGGCCGAGGCTCGAGTAGGCCAGTAGGCAGTAGGTAGGGACAATAAACAATTTAATTTACTATATTTTGAATTTTAATTTAGCGACTAGGCCTACTTTTATTTTTATTAAGTAACTAGAAGTTAAAAGGTAATAAGCTTATTTTGTTTTGGCTATGATTAGTTTAGTTTTAGTTTCCCAAAATTATTTGACATAACAAAAACGGCAAAGTAGTCGACAGTGCCGCGAAGCCCTACGCTAATGCACTCTCTACCAAAGAAAGGAAATGCATTAAAAATTAAAACGGAAGTGAGAAAAAGAAAACAAAAGTTGGTAAACGCCTTTTGGTTATTTCGCTTTATTAGTTTCTTAATTAAAATCTCGGCATTTTCGGAGACGCCGATTTTGCGGAACAAACTGGTCTAATGCGGAATTGCGGAACAGAGGGTAATTTTCGGCCATTTTACGGAACGGTTCCGGAAAATCCGGAACGGTAGGCATGTCTGTTCACGTAATAGCAAGGCAGATGGGCAATTAATAAATCAAGAAAAGTACTTGTTCTTTTTTTTAGATGAAACAAAAAAGAACACTACACGCAGAAACAAGACAACGGACTTAGTGAGATAGGGGACATGGTGAAGCCTTGCCTCTTGTTTACTCTTGTTTTTTTTTTCGTTCACGGGGGTAGTCTCCCTTCACACATCTAGCGGGTAGCTTCCCCTTTTTTTTTACGGTTCTGTGTTCCCTGTGGAACTTTTTTGTAGCGAAACGCGCTCACCCATCATCGGACAATCAGGACAGACTACTCACTCACACGTACAAAGCTTGTCAGGGGGGGGGGGGGGTGAGTTCGGCCACTCCAAGATTTGAAGGAGAAGGGGATTCGAGGAGGAGAAAAACAAGAAGATTTTGGGGGAGGGGAGGGGCTGTTTGAAGGAGATGGTGCATTATGAGCATGATAAATTAATTAATTTGTTAATTAATTTTTTGCGGAAGCTTTTTTTTGTTGTTGTTGAAGAGTTTGGAGGTGGGGAGGGGGGGGATGGTGGTGTCCACAACCCCGTGACATGTTCGCGTCAATTGGTGAGCAGCCCCAACGAAGCGTGTGATCTAAAATGTTATTAATACAGGAGCTAATGAGCTTTCATTTCTTTATCACTTTCTCGCACAGTGAGTCTTAGTGATGAAGAAAGACAGACCTACAAATATGGCATTTATATTGTTTACTTGTTTGATTTTTTTTAAAGATTATTCTAGTCGTTCCTTTATATTACACACGTTTAAACAAAAAAAAAAAGACATAAAGATAGACATTTTTACTCTACCCTCCGAATACCCGGGCCAAAATGCTAGTCACGGAGTATCTCTTACAATCCCAAAACAATATGTCGATTATATTTTATACCATTTAAAGCCCAAATTCTATGGTATCGATATATTTCGCGAATTAGTTCAATGGTTTATGTAACTTAAAACGCTTGCTGTACTGCTTTCTGGGTTGGCGGGATTAGCCTACACATAGTAGTCATATTAGCTAGTCCAGGGTTCGGAAACATACGGCACGCGAGCCAAACTTGGCACGCAGATCTCTTGTTAATGGTATATGAAGTCTCTTTTACAATAAATTGAGTGCTAGAGCTGGATGACTTTTAGACTGTTGGCACGCTCAATGAATTAGAAAAACGTAATTTGGCACACTACTACCCAAAAGGTTGCCGATCCCTGAGCTTGTCTGTGCATTAAAAGTCGAAAACAACAATTCTGTTAGATTCCTTTTGCCGTACGTAAATACAATGATGATTTTACACAAATTTTAAAACATTTCACAAACAACCAATGTGCCGTAAGAAAAAAAAAAGACAGCGCATTATTTATTTACAAAACTGTACACAATGAGCTACATAAATAGCATAATATACAATTTACTGATTTTTAATAAAACTGGAAAGAAAAAATAATAACTTCTTGAAAAGAAAAACTCTATAAAAAATTTATTGAAATTTTCCAATTTTGATTCTAAGTCTGTAAATTTGAAACTAATTTTTCTATTTATTTATGAAACTGATGTTATTTTTTTTAAAAACAAATTTTAATTTAAGAACAACGACAACAACAAACAAAAAAAGTGGGTCACCGCAATGGAGTTGTCAAGTTAACAGCCAATAGAAAACAAGACAGGAAGTGACGCCGCAATTACGGTTTTAGTTGCTTGCGGGCAGCCATTGTCTTTAGATGACCACAGGGGGAGAGAGGGAGAGAACAAGTCCACTGCACCGCTGAGGAGAGGGAATTGTTTGGTGTGCACCCTCTCAACGCCACTAAAAATATAAAAGAGGGCTGCGTTAATTGAGCCGCCTCCCCCTCCTCCCTGAAGGCTATTGCCCTTAATCAAACACGGCGGCGGGTGTTTAAACCAATTTGTTGAAACACCCATCGCCCCACAAAAACTCCGCTCGAAGGGTGGTGGACGGGGAGGATTGCAAGTCCGGTTATCAACATGGGGAGGGTCCAGTGTGAAGTAGCCTCTCAAGTCTAATTGTCACTTCCTCCCTCGGGGTGGCTAGCCATGGCGCCCCGCCTCCCCCCACATACATACACCAAAAGATAACAGATTTAATGGGTTCTGAGATCTTTAAGGAAAATCGATGTAAGACAGAGATGGGTCACTAAACCCGCTAGTAGCGACACGCCCCCCCCCCCCCTGCGCCTTGTCGGGGACTGAAGACGCAATACGTGACGTCACATCATTCGAGACCTGACATTAAAACATCGTGTCCTTATTACCTCGCCCCTCCCTCTATGAGGAAGAGGAGGTGTATTATGGAGACTTCGGAGGGGGGATGGGCTACATTACTCCTGTATATGCATGCTTAATTTGACCGTATACACCCACCTTCATTTAACTCATCTCTGATCTCTCGTATCGCCATATCAGTTAGCAACGCCATTGATATCCAAAAGCTTCCGGTATCTGATATCGTATTGTTGTTTCCACCGGAGGGTACGGGGCGTAGGTGGGAGGAACCCCGGGCATTCTAACATTAGTGTAAAACCTCTTCAGAGATTTCATTTTGGCAGCTTTAGGCATTGCAGTACAAACAGTATTAAGCAAAAATTACAGGGACACACAAGCATAATTATATTCCAGACATAAAGCATATCCTCTCGCAGGAATAGTATCGTTACATTCGACCTGCTCGCTCTGGATTCCTAAGCCAGGAGAAAGACCTCCACCACCGAGGAAACTAGAACGAATATAGAATATATTTATGCCTTTTTTAAAAATGTGTTCTATATTAGAGTGTGTTGGTAATTGCACGTTTGGGGTAGGGTAAGGTTTGTCTGTTGATAGGAAGTGGAAGTTTCATGTGGGCGATGACAATGCCTACAGATAGCTGGGTGTTTTTGGGTTTATTCTGGTTTGGTGTGGTTTTCATTATTCTATGTCCCTTTCCAAGTGCTTTTTATAAATACACGTAAGAGCTGAAATCGGAATTCAATTGGAATTCGTACAAGATGGAATTTCTTTTTGAAACTTATATATAGACAGAAAAAGTTAAATATAATGTCTGTGTTTGTCTTAAATACAATTCTAAACTCTTGTAGGAAATAATCTTGTTTTAATCCGTACAACATAAATCATTTATGCCTTTTTTTGATTCTTGGTTTTTCATTTATCAATTGCTAAGTATTTTTTATTTCTTTAGATTTAATGTCTGTATAATTGATCTATGTGATTTGTTTATTTTTTTATTTATTTTTTTCTGTTAAAGAGTTGATGAAGTATTCATTTTTTTTGTTCAATTCAATGAACTTTTCTATTTTTGATTTTAGGAACATTCTTTGATCGTCGCAAATAAAACAGCTTTAAACTTAGAAATATTTTTGTAATTCAAAGACAATTCATTTTAGTTGAAGGAAATGATAGAGTAATAGTCGAGTAAAAAAAATCAACAACACAAATAAAAAGACCAACTACAACATAGCCGGGGACCAGCTTAATATAAATTTTTTATTTTACATTTAAATTAAAAAAAAAATTCAATTGAGGAATAGAAAAGTCGTAACTTTACGGTTAGAGAATAAGAGATTTGTACCATCACATTGTCACACATAAAATACTTTTTTTGTCTTTGAAGCAACTAATATATCAAGTTACATCTCACATCTCAAGAATTATGGAGGTGAAAAGGAGGGGTGGTGGGGGGGGGGGGGAAAGGAGATGGTTCTAAAGTCACAGCAGAAGTCCTCGCCGCTCTCCACTCCCTCCTGGGAGACAATGGGGCTCCCCCTGCAAGTGGGGGGAGGGGGGTGGAAACCAGGGCGCCGTGAAATTTGTAACTAATGAAGTCGAAACGTAACAAATGTCACCACAACACCGCCGACAAAGGGCGCCGAAGGGGGGAAGACAACAAAAAGAAAAACAGCGCCATTTGTCATCTATCTGGGGCTGTTGTTTAAATTAACACCGCTAGACTAACCAGAGAGAGAGAGAGAGAGAGAGAGAGAGAGAGAGAGAGAGAGAGAGAGAGGGGGGGTGTTGGTGGATGGGTGGTGGTGAGGGCGCCTGATGTAACTTCTAAGACCCCCATTGATTACGCTCCCTTTCCTCGAGACTGCTACTTTTGGGGTGGTGCGGGGGCGCTCTGGCGACGCTAACAGCTACTCGGGGGGAAAGTCAAGAGAACTCAAAGAAGGTAAAGCGGGTGGGGATGGGGAGGGGCGCGGAAGACCTTCTCATGTGGCGTAACTCTTGTGTCAAATTAGAAATAAAATTAATCGCCTCCCTTGTTTTTTTTCGGGGGGGGGGAGGGGTAGAATTCAGATTCGACATCTCTAATGTTGAGCGAAGCCAAAATTTGTCGCTCCCGAGGGAGCACGGGTAGCACTCACCGTGAAGCTCGCGTCAAGACGTTGTGGGGGAGGGGGTGGACCCGGGGGCGCCGCGGGGGTAAGAGGCGGGAGGAGGGAGAGAGGAGGGGGGGAGTCGGGATAGCCACTCTATCGTAATGATCGTTAAAGGAGTAATGAATATTTCATAGCTGGCCTACGAGCAGAGAGAGGGGGAGGGGGCGCCACCAGATGGACTAGTTAGGGAGAGGAGCCCGTTAGCGAGAAGAGATGTTTTCTGGGGTAGCTGAGAATCTGCGGGGCGCTGAAGAGCAGACTGCTCAGATTTCTTGGACACGGTTTTAGCCTGATGTTGAATGATTTACAGCCTCACTGGCAAACAGGTGGCCCAAAACAACAAAAAAGATTTAACAGAAGGGTCCTCAAGCGATGTGCGACGACCCCTCAACCCATCATGCACATTTTTCTTCAGCATCTTGGACCATAACGCGTTTAAATTTATTTTGCATTGACAGGTCGAGAAGAGGAATTACTCAGAATAGAGCAATTAGTAGGTCAATGTCTGCGCATGCGCCGATCATCGCACCACAGAAAAAAACGTGAACAAATCTATAACATCAAAAATGTCCAAAACGTGTAAATAACTTGAACTATAAATGAATTTGTCCCCTGTAGGACCACGTGCTATGATGTTTGCGCGCAGTTCATTTGAAAACACTTTATTCAAATCAAAATAATACTAGAATGAGATATATCAGACGAATTTTTTTTAAACAAAGTTACCAAATGGATAGGCCTAATGTTTTTTTTTCCAAAGTATTTAAAATCATGTTTCTTTTTGTTGTACAGCATTGTGTAAGAGGCAAAAGTGAATAGTGAAAAACGGCATATGGCCGACTGGTGGAGTATAAGGAACTCCAGTTCTTTATCAGCCAATAAGAGTTATATAAGTCTATTGCCAACTTTGAATGTAATAAAAAGCCAGGATCTAACTGCTCAGTGCGCATTTCTTGGGCAGATCACAACATAAGATTCGTGTTTTTTTTTAACATAATTTTTTAAAGTGTCAGTTGGGCGCCTATCCAAAATCAGGACCCGTTCCCTCTAGTTATGCTACTTAAGGTAATAAGCCCACATTTTGCGTTCGTAAGCCTTTAAAAAAAAAAAAAAAGATGTAAACGGGAATTCCACCAAAATTTGCGGTTATTCCCATTTACCACGTTTCAATATCTATTGATAATAAAACAAACACAGACAGGACGATAAACGGATTTTCCCTTAAGAAAAAACAACAACACGTCTACTATACAAATGTTAAGTACGCCCATGACTGTACTGAGATTAAACTTTCCCCTGGTCTGGTTTAGGGTTACACGGCTAAATACATGGGAGGGGGTCGGTTGACCAGCTAACCATGACAGAACGTCATGCAACAACACGGTTTCTATTCAATGGTTTAGGGGGAGGGGGAGGCAGACTATATAATATAATAATATGATACGGTTATGTGTTAAGGGGTCGTTCCGGTAATGTTTTTGCCCTGCGGATTAATCCCCCCCCCCAACCTTCTCTTTGCCGTTTGTTCCGTTGTAGAGTTCTATAGAGTTCATTGGAAGATTGAATTGTTCAGAGTTTGTTCAGTTGTTGTAGTTTTTCTAATTGTGTTATGTATGTGTTAAAAAATATTACAATTTTTTTTATTTTTTTTTTAATTTTTTTTTTACAAAACTCAAAATAAGGATTGTTTTTATTATTTTAGACATTATTCGTTTTTAATTCCGCGAGTTACTTGGTAGCTTGATTTTTAAAAAAAGTATAATATGTTTAAAAAATATTTATTTATATTATTTTGTCTGTAATGCGCCTAGGATTAAGTGTAAAAGCCCAGAACTGTGTAAACATTCATTCTGCTTTACCAATTTAGTGACATACACTGACCCGAGGTGAGGTGGGTATAGAGATATAGCGCTGGTCCGCCGTTCTGGAGGTCTCGGGTACAAACCCACCGTAGAAACCAACTAACAAACAACCAAACAATACAGTTTCTCTGTAAGGAGATGGAGTTAGATTGGGGGGAAGGGTCCGAGTTCGAATCTAGGCGACACCATCAACCACCCCCTCCCCTCCCCCTCCCACAGAGTGGTTTATGTTCCGGGAGTCAAGTAGTTGAACAGTGGGCGCCCCCCCACGCCCCACACCACTCCTCTCCTCCCAAGTGGCCAAAGTCATCAGTTTACAATGACCAAAGAAAAATAATAGGGAGGAAAAGGGGCGGGGATGGGGTACGTCATGGCGCGGGTGGGGGCTGGGGGAGGGTGGGAGACAGTGATAAAAATCAAGACAGATTGTCCCATTGTGGATGGACCCATCGTTACGTCATTCACAGAAACGTTAAATGAGCCCCCGTCCACGAAAAGATGCGGGGCCGGCGCGATCTGAAAAACTAAAACTTAAATGAATGTCGAATTGAGGGGGGGGGGGGAGGGGGCGGGGGTGGCCATAACCATTAATGTCAGTCCAGTTGTCGTCGTGAGTGGACTGCGGGAGAAATGTTTCTACGCCCCCCCCCCCACCCACCCGACCTCCCCATCAAAACTTGGGGACGTGCTGAGACTGAAATGATTTAAGTAACACCCGCGATCAACCACTACCCCCCCCATCCCCCCTCCCTTCCCCACCCGTGGACTCCGTATAAAGCTTGTGCAATAGAGACGTAGTTTTCTTGTTGTTTTTAAATAGATGCTTTTAAACCGTTTTCTCTTACCAAGGCATGGAGTGAAGTGACGTCATCCCGAAAGTTAACGGGTGAGTTGGTGACGTAGACAATCGGCAAATACGGCCTTTTACAGCAAGGTTGGAGGCCACGAATAAAGTATATACTTAGATAGATAGATAGATGCATATATATATAGATAGGTCGACTGGTAGATACTTAGACACATAGATAGGTAGAAAATAGATAAAAAGATTGCTAGAAAATAGATAAAAAAGATAGCTAGATAAATAGATACATAGATAGGTAGACTGGTAGATAGTTTGTTAAACAGATTGCTCGATAGATACATACATAGATAGAAAATATATCAATAGATAGATAAATACATACTACATAGAAAAAATATAGATAAACTGAATGAGAGATGGATACATAGAAAGATAGATATTGATAGATAGATAGAGATAGATCAGTAGATAAATAGAAATATAGATAGACACATAGAAATATAGATAGATAAATAGAGAGATAGCTATATAGAATGATAGTATGCATAACATATCCCAGGTGTATCAAAGAAGATATTGCCGCCATAGTAATATTAAAATTTAAGGTAATACGCCTAGAATTAAACATCAGAGATTTGAACCCGTCTAGTGCAGTATTAAGACAATCCTTATCATTACCCTTATAGCTACTGTAGCCAAAAACAAACAAATAGATCTCTTCAGGCGGATCTATGAACCCATGGAACTAGACATGCTCTACTGCAAGGCTTAAAGGGGGTTGGACTTAATCTCTGCACATCGGCCCTACCACAGTCAATGCACGTCGCCACGCAAACGGATTAGTAGCGTCTCGACATGTAGTCACATCACGTGTCCCATTACACATTACATTACATGTACCATTAAATATTACATTACATGTACCATTAAATATTACATTACATGTACCATTATATATTACATTTACATATTGCATTACAGGTTTACATATTTTCATGTAAATATGTTACCTCCCTTCTTTTTTTTTATTTTCTACATAATATCTTCTGTACCACAATTAAAAATCAACAACATCGCACACGTAGTGAACCGAATCCACTAATTATTGAATCCCTACTGGGTTTTTTATCAGCAGTCAATGCAATTTACCTTCAAACCAAGTTTCCAACTGAAAGAATTCACGGAAACATTAAAAAAAGAAGAACATAATTTTATTCCCCACATAGAGAACTCAGGACAATGTAAGGCGATTCAGTTATGTTCTTACAAACTTCATACCAGCCATAAAAAAATTGTGGCGATTTAAATTCGAAAAAAGAAAACTATCCGGACAAATGAAAAAAACGACATAAAGATGTGATGTAGTTTTTTATTGCTTACGAAACTTCGAATTTTGGCATTCTGAAATTGATTGAATGAAACTTTTATATATTTTTTTTTATTGATTTCAAGTCTATGATGTCTTTCAGAAGTTGCTTCCCTTTTTTTAATGATCCACAAGGTTTAGGGCTCGGAGACACATTAAGGGACAAACTAGTCTATGTTTGTGTGTCTAAAGACACTCCAGTGTAGTTTTATGAAGTGTCCTTCGCCACACGATACCTGAATAAGTATTTGTTCCATGCGCTTGAAGTTTTTTTTTTAGTTCAACGGGGATATATAAAATAAAAATTCTAGGGGTATGCTAAACGACTGGCTCGCCTCAATCTAATGGAGGTTCATGTCGCTATCCTATTACGCCTTGCTACCCAAAACTAACGCCACGCGTCAATAAAAAAATATACGCCTATCTAACGGATAGGTGCATCCGTTGTAGTGGAAAGCAATGGCAACAAGGCAGTGTCATAACCACACAATCTCTAGGCATGCCATGGTAAACACAAATTCTTCCTCAAATTATACAAGGAAAACTTTACGAATTCTGGGGTCCTTTTTATTACAAAACTTTTAAAGTCATATCTAACTTGTATGTACTTGTATGGTGATTTAGGTAATGTAGAAGGTGTGTTGATGGTGTGTTGATGGTGTTTGTAATTAGCTCACTACTGTTTTCTTCTACCTACGGTAGGCTGAATTTGGCCACTTTTAAATGTGACACACAATATAACGTTATCAAAAAAATATGTTAAAAATAATCAAATGCCCTTTCTACAGACTACTACACTCTCTTCTCTTACCCTAAGAGCCCCCCCCCCCCCCCCCCCATTAAAAAAACCGCGAGCTTATTAAGTGACGCCTTTAGAAAGTTGTCGACAAATTCTTTTCGAAATCCAATTCTTGATACAACCCCCCCCCCCCCAGTCCACTTACAATTATTTAACCAGAACATCGACGAGTTTGCGTATGCAACCTCAACAACTCCAGAACTGAGTCGCATTACGCAGCAGCATTTGTATAGTTTTTGTTTTTTTTAAAACACGCGGGTAATGAGCTGTGGGCTGGGGGCCCTGAAGGCTGAGTTACAGTCTATAATACATACAGATAGTAAATAGACGCACTTCAAAAAGTTCCGTCTTGATATAAAGAAAAAAAAAGGTTTTATTGCTCATGCATTGTCACTGGCCTCAATTGAGGCACCCCGCCTCCCTTCTCCCCCCGTCTCCCTCTTATTGCGTACTTCTCGTAGCTCTGTAAAGGTGGACAAGTACTCCATTGTGCAGGGACAGGCGGTTGGATGAGGAGGGGAGGGATGGGGGCTTTTCAGTAGTCTTTTGGCGCCTTCGTGTAAAGACCAACCCAGCGGGACATCTTTCCGATAGCGTCCCCCGCTTTACAATTTTTTTTGTTCTCTATGTGTATGCGTGTGTGATAAATTCAAAAAGACAGAAGAATCCCATCGAATTTATCTCGTGACTTGTTCTTTTCTTACCCCCGGGGAGCGCTTAAATGCCCGTGCCACCACATTTTTTTTGAAACCCTGGTCGACTTAAAACCACGGGGAGGTTAGTTGGGACTGAATGTCCCACTCGGCAGATGACAATTTTATACGCCTACCTCTCGCCACCCCCACCATCTCAACATCCACCTACGCGTGCGCCCGTTTCGCACTCGTAGAAAGAAATATAGAGGGGCTTATATTATTTATATGTGTGTGTGTGTGTGTGTGTGTGTGTGTGTTACTGTTGTGTTACGGGATAAACAACTAACTAGACAAGACGTATTAGGGTGGGATTAGGATTAGGCATTATGGAATTTTGACGTGACCACACAATTTGCTTGTTTGCCTGTCCAACGTGATTGTGTCACAGGGGATTGTCACGGCGGTGTGAGTAGTAGAACAAGGGGGGGAGTCATGCAAGGGGTGGAGGTGGAGGTTGTTCGCTGGTGCAATGTATGTCACATGTTAAAATAGCTGCGGTTGGTGTACTATAAGTGTGGGTTTTCCTCTGTGTTAACTTGTGTGTATGATGTGGGTTTAGCGCGTGTGTTTAAAATGAATTCCGAGTGCGTTTAATATGGGGGGCTTTACCGTGTTTTTAGTTTGTTGCAGTGTGTGTTTACTGTGTGTTCAGCGTGGGGTTTAATGTGTGTTTAGCGTGGGGGTTTAATGTGTGTTTAGCGTGGGGTTTACTGTGCGTTTGGCGTGTGGGTTTAATGTGCGTCTACTAGCATTTCGATGTATAAAATTATTAAATACCTTTACAAGTCAAACTATTTTTTTAATTCAGTGCAGCATCGTATTTCCCCCTCACCCCCCAATATTTCAATCCCCCCCCCCTACCCAATACTTTAACACCCCCCCCCCCCAACTCCCGAGTTTGAAAAAAGAAATGACAACTGACCTGTTTATGGAACTGACACTTGGCACATTGTCACTCGTACACACGTTGTCACTCAACAGCTTGTCACGGATCTCCCAGGCGAACATGGTCGGGTTCTCCTCTTTGTATTTGGTGATGGCCTTGACCACCATCGGCGTCGCCACCTTGGGCTTGGAGCCCCCTATCACACCCGGCTTGATAGAACCGGTTTCATAATATCTATTGAATTAAACAAAAAAAAAAATCATTTTTAAAAATAACAAAAACAAAAAACAATCAGTCCTACAGAAAGAGGACAGCAAATATACTCAAATATCAATCACTTTCAATATCAATCAATCAATCAATTAACAAGAAATGAAATAAAAAAATTAAACAAAATAAATCAATTCGAAAATCAATCCAAGAACGATTCATTGTAACTTAACCCTTACAGTCCCGGTCGCGTATATAGCGGAACTGAAGGCAGCATAGATAGAAGTAGGTCGGTACGGGAAGGGTTAAAAGCGTCGATGTGATTGGCTGATATAAAAAAAATAGGTGCAAAGGGAATTAATTCCCTTAAAGTTTAAACAGACCAAGAAGAGTTAAGTTTTTTTTGGGGGGGAAGGGGATTTCAGTGTGTTAATAGAGTCGTAGTGTATCATCTCCCGATTCGCTCATATATTATGTCGACAGACAGACAGACAGACAGAGAGAGTATGAGGTAAAGAATCAAAGAGGGTGGGGGAGAGATATTGATGTACAAAAAAATAGAGTAGGAGAGTGAGATGGGAAATAAGGGATAGAGAAGTAGAATTTTAAAAAAATTGGAGGGGGAGTGGGGTGAGAAGGAGGAAGAGAAACAGGGAGAAAATTGTGAGAGAAAGAGATGAATCGAGAGAAAGGAAAACAGATAAAGAGAGTGGGAGACATAGAGAAAGATGAAGCGAAGCGAGAGAAAGAGAGAGACAGAGAGTATAGTATAGAGTCCTTATAGACAATTAATTGTATGCTCTTCTACCTGACAACGTGAAACGAACGTCTGCCAGAGAGCCAACAAAAGGTACCCGGGGCCGGAATCACGAGAATGGGCCCACGTGAGCGCGCGCTAGTTGGAACAATATCCTACCTCAACTGCCCCATGCCCCACCCCACTTTCCTTTGATACCTCCCCCGGGATAGATTGTATATGGCAAGCGTGTGCGTGAAGGAGTGAGCGGGGGACTGTCAAAAGGGAACAACGATAAAATTTGAATTCATTTTTTTTTAACATTTTTTTTTCTCCTGGCGGTTGAAGAAAATTACTTCCGCATACAATGGTCACGATGACTTAATACAGACACACCTTTCGTAAAGAAAGGGTGGGAGGGTGCAGGGTGGGGAGAGACAGGGACGAGGGCAAATATCCGAAACCTGCCCGGTTGTACGCTTAGCCCCATTATATGTTTTTTTTTCATAAATAATTTCTTTATTGAAATAATATTTCTAGGATTTTTCTTTCACCTCCCCGCACTATTTTTGCCCTCGCTCTTTTGCTCGGATCTTTTTATTACAGCGCCACGAGACGGCCCCCACAGTATTTTTGCCCTAATTTCGCCTAATTTCTGTGTCAAGTGTGGGGAGACACACACACACACACACTCACAGACCGAGAGAGGCTATAAAATATAATATAAAATATAATAGAGTATGGTAATTAGAAGAGGAGAAGAAGGTGGCCCCGAGGCTTAATAATAATAATAATAATAATAATAATAATAATAATAATAATAATAATAATAATAATAATAATAATAATCATGTAAAGGACACGCGAAAAAGGGTTGGGGGAAGGGGGCTTCCAGTAGGGAAACAAGAGTTATGTTGCTTACTGCGACGTGCCGGATTTATAATTCTCTATATGTATACATCTATAATTCTTATGGATCTTCTAAGCGGCGACGGGTAACTGAAATTGAGGAAGCGATAGAGGCCGGTGCTGGCTACACAATCCCTTTGTACTGCCGTGGACATGTAAAGTTATGAACGCATCTTCATCCTCACCCAACGTACCAACAAATGGTCTAAGAAGGAATATTAAATGTATGCACTAAAAAAAAAACCTTTTAATTGTTTTTGTGAAGTAGAATCTATATACCATAAAAGCACACGATATAAACCCAATATTTGCCCAACATTAGGACCATATTTAAATACGGGCAGACATTGGACTAATAATATTAAGCCGTCGCAAATGCTCAAGCATTAATGCCCCATTTCGCTGTTATTCAATGTAAATTTAGTCACCACATGTTAAATCATATATTTAAACAAACAAGAAAAGAGAAACAATAGCGATAACAAAATAAAATGTATAAAAAAAGTGTTATCTGTTTCGTTTTCACGCGAGAGACACACGACCGAGATGCCGGGTGCTGTTTATCCCGGACGAGCTTCCTTTTTTTTTTACTGTTTGTTGTCACGCGCATTGGAAGCGAGAAAACAACAACTAAAACGAGGGTGGAAAAATAGAACTGGGCGCCTTTTTTTTTTGTCTTTATACAGGGGCGGGAGGCGCGGGGCGTATTAAGTAAGGCCTGCAGATAATTTCATTGGTTGGGGGGGGGGGGAGAGAAGGAAGCGGCAAAGCGCACTCGGGCAAAAGGGCGCCACTTGATGGTGCGCAGTCACGCCATCACGTCATTGTCGCGGAGGGCGGCAGGTGGGGGCTGTTGCCTGATGAGGGGGGAGGGGATTCCGATAACACGAAGTCTGATCGTTAGCTGATGATTACAGAGATTTGACGGCATAGATCTGGTAGCCTAACACACACACTCATAGATATACACACATAATACATGGGACGGAAATGAAGGGGGGGGGGGGGGGGAGTCGTAGCCATACTGTCGACCCATTTGGGGAAATATTTCTTTGAACTATCTAAAGCCTAATGACACTTCCTACCCCCCTTGCCCCCCTCCCCCCAAAGCTATTTCCCAAGCAACCATTTTGATGTTAACGACGACCTTAATATAGAAAACAAACCAACAACCTATGCAGAATTGGGTACGTATGAAAATATGCGGCAAGCCGTGTCTTAGAGACCTTAAAGACCCAAACAAGAACTACAGTTAAACTATTTTTGTGAAATAAACCTAGATCTACTCAAGGCCGTATTTAAAATTGTGGGGGCCCTGTTCCCAAGGGCCGAATTTATGTAGGGAGCCCCTCGTGGACTCGCCTCTGCCAATGTCAGTTAACAATCAAATATGATGTCTCATTAACAATATTTGTTCATTGTGCGATTCCACAACAGCACTATTCTAATTGCCAAAAGAAAAGACAAAAAAATATTTCTTGGGAATGTGTGGGGGCCCCTTTTAATTGGGGGCCCCTGTTCCATAGGAACACGTGGAACATGCTTAAATACGCCACTGGATCGACTAGTCCAGGGGTCGGCAACCTTTTAATATTAGTGTGCCAAAGTAGAATTTCTAATTCATTCCGCGCGCCAACAGCCTAAGAGTCATTATGTTCTAGCAATCAATGTTTTGTTTAAGTGACATGAATCATTATTGTTTTTTAATTATTGTTGTTTTTGGGGTGTTCTGCGTGCCAATGAAAATCGCTCTGCGTGCCAAGTGTGGCACGCGTTGCATAGGTTGCCGACCCCTACTCTAGTGTTTCCATGTTTAGTGATTAAACTATTGGTGTTACACTTGTGAGTTGTGAAAATACACTAGTAATGCTCAAGAAGGAGGGACAAAGGAAAAAAGAAGAGTTGAAAAGTATTTTAACAGCGTAAATTCAAACAGATTTTTAATGTTGCTGTAGACGAGATGATAGTTGAGAGTGGCTGGGGGGGGGTCGCGGGGTTGGAATCTACCAAACCACTTTGTCTAATCACCATTCTGTCAACCTATCTGATTGTTTCACTACGCCCCCTTATGCACCCCCTCCCCACATTAACTCCTCAGCCCGATTAAAAATAAAATAATTGACAAACAATTAAACTAAATTTTCTAGAAATTACACCCTTTCTAATATTGCCCCCCCCCCTCCGCCACCCTCTCCCTCCCTCCGTTCCACGCCCCCTTTTTTTTTTACACCCTGCGCTTATAGACCTGGTTTCTCCCCTGCCTCCGTAATGGCAGATTGATCTATCCTCGGTATAAGTCAATCATGAACATAGATCAATTGTACATATCGCAGACACACACTTGCGCACAAATTCTGTACGACTCCAGATCAAAATACTTCTGCTTGGCATCCCACAATTCCTATAAACCCAGAGATAAGGTTATAATTACCCAGGAGAGAAAAAAAACATCAGCAAACCCTCCCCTCCCCCCTCCAACCATTAACATTTAGAAAGCGAGAGAGAGAGAGAGAGAGAGAGAGAGAGAGAGAGAGAGAGAGAGACAGAGAGAGAGAGAGAGAGAGAGACACGGAGAGACAGCGAGAGATTATAAACTGCAAATTATATTGAATAAACAAACTCAGACATGAAAAAAACTGTTTTAAAAAAATATCTGATGTACAAAGTTTGATTTGTTGCTGTTTAAAAAAAAGGAAACCTGCAAGGGTTTTGTCAATCGAGTAATGCATGATAATTATTTAGCTTCACAATCTTCTCCTTTGCTTTATGTCATTTAGTTGTGTTTTTTTCCATCTCTAATCATACATGATGAAAAAAGTTGGGGGTGAGGGGCGCAGGGGTGGAGTGAGGAAATGGGAATGGGAGGGTTAAAATGTATTATATAAACGATTTTATCAACCAATAGACGAAACGATTCTAAGGTTGATGGTTAGGGGAGCGGGGGCGTACGCCATCGTGTCGAATGAAACAAAAAACGATTGTCAAAATCATTGGTATTGTGTGTATGTGTGGGAGGGGGGGGGGGGTTAGAAAAAAATCTAGGTTGTCATTTTCTGCACAAAGTGAAAATCAATATAGATCTAAGTAAAGTAAAGTATCCCGTCGGACCAAATTGATTGATCCATGCGGCCCGGCGAAGCGGCGTTCACCAGTTTCTGTGGCCACGACATGCTAGGACATTGTTGTGACCAGCACAGTACTTTACTTTACCCCAACTAAAGTTAGGTAAGCCCGTATGCCCTACCCATCAGAGCTGGGTAGACTCAGAGACACACCTCCCAGACCCGGGAACTAATCCTTGCCTTCACCTGATATTCGAACCCAGGACCTTCGGTACGCCAGCCGAACGCGCTGTCCCTCGTCCACCATTCCCCGTGATATCGATCTGGTGAGGTAATCGTCTGCAAGTGACAGTCCCCAATATATTTAAATATACAATAAGACTTTTTTTTTTGTTTCTTTAAGTTCTACAGCGGTCGATTTGTACATACGTATTAGGGCTTGCACCCACGAGTACCACCTAAACCTACTTTTAGTACCGCCGCTGTTTGCAAAATGTGTTCCTATTTTATAAATTACAATCATCTGGAATGGCAGGAGACAATGATGGGGAAAAGCCACAAATTGTAATTATCAATTTATAAAAATTGTCTTTTAATAAATAACAAATAATTAGCATAGGGCCAAATGTTCACGAGTCCCTCAGTCTTTGACGAGCCCCCATTAATGTAAAATTAATTGAGCCCAAACTGATGCGAGGTTGAGGGAGGGCGTTTGCTGTGAACAAACTTGTCTCAATGGGGCTCGAGGGGACGGCGTGGGGCGGGGAGGGGGAAGGCTATCCAGTAGAAGCCTTTGGGCACTCACCCCCGATCACCCGACGCTCCAGTTAACTCAATCTGACTCCACCCCCCTGGTCCTCCGCCACAATCCCCGGCGCCCCCAGGGCTATCAAGACAGATTGATCAAGAAATGTGTTATAACCCTAGTGATTGTTGTCCACCACTCTTTCTCCCCACCACGTCAAGCACACACAAACACACAATTTCTGTCTTGAGCTTTCTCGATCATGTTTCTGAGATTTCATGTTCATGTTTCTCTGACTTCTAGCATCCAATATTGCTGAGTTTGTTGTGTTGCTTTAATAAAGTCTTTAAATAAATTTCTTTTATACACATTTGCCTACGTACTTTAAGACATTTTTGTGTAGATAACATTTTTAAAACATATTTTTTGCCTTAGTACATTGAGATAATTGGGCCTACTTACTTTAAGACATTTTTGCTTGGGCCTTAAGTTTAAGCCTTTTTTATTTTTGTTTAAGAGATTTTAGACATTTGGTACACTTTTGGCCAATTAGTTTTATGTTTTGCCTACGTAATTGTACACTTTTCTTTTTCCGCATGCACACAATTGAACGGTTTAGATTTATGCTTTTTTTTTATGCCTGAAGAAAATATATCCAGACATTCGCATGACCTTGGTAAACTATTCTAGTCTTTGAAATAAATATTTTCTGAGCCACTTCTGAACAGCATAACATTAAATAAGACGTGCGTTGAGTTACTGGCATTCTACATGTGTACAACTTGTTTGAAGCTTTTGTTCTGTCCGAGGGAAGGAGTGGGGGGGGGGGGAGGGCGTCTCAAACAGCAGATGGGGCAAGGGGATTTATTAACCACAAAGAGAAAAGTGTTTGTTCGCTTACTCCTCTAATTATAGAAACAACAATAAAAGAAATAAAGAAAAAGAAAACGGACCAAGAAAAAGCCAAGAGCTGAACAAGATAAGACTAATGAGTTCTGACGTGGAAATGACGTTGAAATGACGTTGAAATGACGTTGAAATGACGGGAACCCTGCCAAAATCGAGGCGTAACCCATGCATAATCTGTTCATGTCGTAGTTACTCCCCCTTCCCTCCCTTCCGGGCACCCTTTTCCACCAGCCCAAAGTTGTTGGTTTTAAAGCCCAGGTGATTAAAAGTAGTAATAATGTAACAATTAACCCTTCCACCTCCCACCCCTTCAACCCGTTTGCTTCCTAAACACCGTATTTTCGGTCGTTGGACCTAGTGATTAAATTTTTTTTTAAAGGCCTAGAAATACAGGTGTATTATATCATAATACAGGTGCATTATATTATAATACAGGATTATTTATATCATAATACATGACAAGTGTATTTATAGGTAAAGATCTTCATAAAGTAGTGTAAGGCGGTGCAATCATGTCATAGTCGTGTGTGTGTGTCTTCTTTAAAAAAAATTGTTTGATTTTTCATCTGACGAGGTATTGTGGCACGGGCGAGCTTTTAGATTTTAGGGGATAATTGTAGCGAAGGGCGTAATGGATGGAGGGAGGTGGGATGTGGGGTTGGGGAAGGAGGTGACAAGGGCGCCGGGGACCAAGGGAGTGGGCAAGAAGTAAAAGGGGAGAGCGGGAGGAGAGGAGGAGAGATTGAGACCGACGTTGTTTTTGCTGGGGAGTTTTAATGGTGGTGGTGGGGGGGGGGATAATTATAGGTGGTTGACAGAATGGACGTGGTGGTTGACTGAATGGGGGAGGGGGGGAGGGAGCGGGGAGGGGGTGTAAAAGCCGTGGTGTTTTCTCTTTAAACAAATGAAAATTGTACACGCCGACACTGTTTTCTCTCAGAGTGTGTGTCCCTGTATGTGTCCCTGTATGTGTGTCTCTGTACGTGTGTCTCTGTACGTATGTATCGGTATGTGTGTCCATGTATGTGCGTCTCTGTGTGTCTCTGTACGTATGTATTGGTATGTGTGTCCATGTATGTGCGTCTCTGTGTGTCTCTGTATGTGTGTCTCTGTATGTGTGTCCCTGTATGTGCGACCCTGTATGTGTGTCCCTGTATGTATGTTCATGTATGTGTGTGTCTTTATGTGTGTTCATGTATGTGTGTGTCTTTATGTGTGTCCATGCATATGTGCCTCTGTATGTGTGTACATGTGTGTGTGTCTCTGTACGTGTGTCTCTGTACGTGTGTCTCTGTGTGTAGTCGTAAGCGCATTTATAGAATATCTGACTGTTTGTGAATTTTCCAAAATACACATGCGCACTTGTGTATGAGTGTGTGTGTGCGTGTGTTTGCTCACGTGCGTGAGTGTGTGTGAGTGTGAACGCTATCTGACAACTTCGGCGTAAGTAAAAAAAAAACAGACTGTTGCGTGTGTGAGTATACAGAACAACCACACACACGCACACACAAACTTGTGCAGATTTCATTGGCCTGCTTTTGTCCATCTGACCAATGAACGCAAACTACGGGAGGGGGGGGGGGAATAGCGGCACCGAACAAGCATTGAGAATGACAATAAGAGCGAGAGAGAGAGAGAGGGAGAGAGAGGGAGAGAGAGGGAGAGAGAGGGAGAGAGAGGGAGAGAGAGGGAGAGAGGGTAGGGTTGAAATAGTGAGTTGAAGGAATCGAGACAATAATAAAGATACCCTCTCCCCTCCACCTATTTCCCGGTCTTCCCGCCCAGAGCTACGTCACGCAGGCATTTCCTCGAACGGGAAATTGAGGATCCTAGCCCCAGAGTGTCTAAACAGGACACGGGCAAGCCGCTCCCCCACCCTAATCAAATTATCCACTCTTATACACCCGGGGCCGGCCTGGTTGACTGACGGCCCTTATTGGATGGCGGAGTGAGTACTGATGGAAAGAGGAGGGGGGCGAGGAGCGCTCATGGGAGTATATTGAAAGTCATAAACCTAGGTGGATGGGGGGAGGGGTTCGGTGAGATGGCGCCCCAGGTGAAAGGTGTGGGAAGGGAGGGATTGGTTGTGTGTGTGTGGGGGGGGGGGGTGTCGTAACTGGAATCGTGTGTGTAATGTGCTCTCGGTGATTTATGTTCCTCGAATCGCGCGTGTGTGTGTGTGTGTGTGCTAGTTGGAACCGCGCGAGCTGGGACCGTTTTGGAGTTGACGCTTGAAGCAAGCTAGTGGTGTTGCGAGTTTAAGGTGTGTGCGGAGAGTGTCATGGTGTCAACCGAGAAGGTGTTGTGAATAAATTACCGGGAGATGTAACATTTTCTATAAGTTAAACGTGATGAACGCAAATACAAAAATATATTATGTAGTCGCATTGTTTCGTTGGCTGATACTAATAGAAAAATATTAGTGTCATATTTCCTCCGTTGGTAATTCCATTTGTCTGCACCACCGAACAAAATTAAAAAAAGGTCACACAATCCTATCTAATGATGCTCTAGCCAATAAAATTGTTGACTCCAGATTCTATAACTCTTTAGATGTCCAATGTCTTAAATCTGGTGGGGAGGGAGTAACAAAAGGCGCGCCCCTGGCAGAAGACCCCCTTACTCTACGCCCCTCCTCAAACCTATGCTATTGTGTTAACGAAAACAACAACAGAACCCCACGGCACCGGTCATGCTGACTGAAGTGAAAGGCGGAGGGCGCTGGTGGTGATGGGTGTGGGGGCGGTCAGCTCAAACTACGATGATTTCTGTGTATGCGTGTTGATGTTCAAATGTCGGGGAGAGTGTTTTTTCTTCTCCTCCGAGCAAGTCAATGAAGCGCGTGACGACAGCTGTCCACCCACGTGATGGTTATCTCAGCAAATTCCGCACTATTTACGGCTCGATATTTGAAAGGAAGGGCAGCTTTTGGGTGGACAACAATCAATTCCTTTTTGACTTCCCACCAGCGGTCAAAACAGGCCCAGGCACTCACTCTCTATGGCACGGGGGGGATGGTGAAAGTGGGGGTAGGTGGGGGTGGGGGTAGGTGGGGGCGCGGCTTGCTGGCCATTAGGAAATAGTAAGATCCACAAAGGGGCCTTCCTTGTCCACGTCAGAAAATGTATAAAAAAAAAAAAAGAAAGATTAGCACGGTGACTTCTTAATTATAATGTTTAAGGCCAAAAAAAAAAATAATTGTCGAATGTTTAGAAGTCAAAATTTTTATCTCTTATTAAAAAGTCGACCAACATTCTTTCTACCCAAATCATATTGACAGATAATAATTATTTGATAGTTAGGGCATTTTAATAACCGTGGGGGGTGGGGGGAAGACTACGGGGTGGGGTGGGGGGAGGGGAAGGGGCAGGGGGGGAAAGACTACAACAGGCCTCCACATACATCGGGATAATAAAACTAGCTCCAGGAGGCCACAGACTTGTACTTTGTCCACAATCATCCCCCTGCCCTATCCTCTTCCCAACACATATGGACTCGGAGCTCAGCAAAGAGGCTCGTGCCGGAGATTTAAAAAAAAGGCAGCGTACTCAATACTCTCAGAATGGTTGCAAGGATTCCTGCTCCCCCAGTGGCGTTACTAGGGAAAATGGCGTAAAACGGGAAAATGGCGTAACAAGGGAATATGTTGCCTATATAGAAAGTTTTTTTTTTTAATAATTTTTAAAATCCTTTTTCATTGTATGCTATATAATGTCTGTATAAATTTTAGAGTAATTTTTTTTTTAGAATACAATCAATGACAAAAAAATTCCTTTAAAACTCAAGCAGACTCTGGTGTAATGAAATAAAGTCAAGTATCCCGTCGGACCAAATTGATCTATAGGGCCGGTGAAGCAGCGTTCACCAGTTTCTGTGGCCACGGCATACTAAGTGATTGTGTGGCCAGCACCATGCACAGCCGCCATTACTTTACCCCAACTAAAGTCAGGTAGACTCAGGGACACCTTCCAGAGCCGGGAAAAATCCTAGCTTGCACCAGGATTCGAACCCAGGACCTTCGGTACGCCAGCCGTAAGTGCTGCCACATGACCCCTGGTGTAATGAACCCATTCGCAATCACCCCAGAATTAAATAGTAAAGAAAAAACAAATTTTTTTTAAAACTTAAGTGGATATTTAAGTGGATTTTTTAAGTGGACATAGAAGTGGACATTGAAGTGGACAAAGAAGTGGACATTTAAGTGGACTAAATAATTGTTGCCTGTTTGTTTTTCAGTTACTTACCTTCCCAGAATTTTGCTCACACATCCATGACTGACCCGGAGTTGGCGTGAGATATCACATGGGCGTATCCCGGCGTGCGCCAGCTCCACAATTTTCGACCTGACGATGTCCGGTAACGGCCGTCCGTTGACGAAGACTCCGCCTAGCTGGTTGACCCCTCCGTGACCTAAAGTACGCAGGAGAAAATTGAAATGGTTGGTTAATACTCGTGGGGTTTTTGGTTAATACTGGTGGGGTTTTAAGTTATTACTCGTGGGGTTTTCGGTTAATACTCATGGGGTTTTTGGTAAATACTCGTGGGGTTTTCGGTTAATACTGTTGGGGTTTTTGGTTAATACTCGTGGTATTTTCGGTTAATACTCATGGGGTTTTCGGTTAATACTCGTGGGGGGGGGGGGGGTTTCGGTTAATACTCGTGGGATTTTCGGTTAATACTCGTGGGGTTTTTGGTTAATACTCGTGGGTTTTTCGGTTAATACTCATGGGGTTTTCGGTTAATACTTCTGGGGTTTTTGGTTAATACTTGTGGGGTTTTTGGTAAATACTCGTGGGGTTTTCGGTTAATATTGGTGGGGTTTTGGTTAATACTCGTGGGTTTTTCGGTTAATACTCATGGGGTTTTCGGTTAATACTCGTAGGGGGGAGGTTCGGTTAATACTCGTGGGGTTTTCGGTTAATACTCGTGGGGTTTTTGGTTAATACTCGTGGTGTTTTCGGTAAATACTCGTTGGGGTTCCATTTAATACTCGTGGGGTTTTCGGTTAATGCGTTCACCAGCGAGCAACAACACATGCGTTGAAACATAAAAACAAAAACATGGCGGCTAATGAGATAAATGATCGTTACGTTATAAGCATGTGAGAACAAGTACTCATCAAAATGTTGGCGTCTAAGTGAATGTTTGGACATGGCATATTACATAGTCTAATTCATTTTTTTGTTAAAACCTTCAACTCTCATCATCTACTCATCCATTTATCCCGGTGGCGCTGCAGCCTTTGGAAGACTTTAGTTCCACCACCACCTCTATCCACTGAAACCTATCTGCTGTTTGTTTGTTATAAATTTAGTATTACCAAAGCGTACAATAAGATGGACCACTTGCTTTAATATTTCTTCTTCGTTTTGATGACTCGAATATCTTCTTTTCGGAAATTTTCCGATCGCACTACGTCTTCTAGACTTCCGGTTTAGTAATTCGCTAAGATTTTCTCAATGTAAAATTAAGATTAAAATCGAAGTTGTATAGTTTGTAGGGAAGTTTAGGAGTCATTAAAGACAGTGTGCGCACGAAAAAAAACAAACAAGTGTTAAGCTTTAGAGATAGAGCAAGCGGTCCAGCTCATTATAGTCTTTGATGTGCACTGGAAAACTTGAGGACAGCTTCGGACATAACGAGTGATAACACTTTGTAAAATATAATAAACATGTAAAATTCCTGAAGAGCTTTAACTATCGCGCAGTGTAAACAAACGAGAAAAATAAATTTCCGCAATCCTTACTTGCCATCATTACATTTCGGCATGACATTTTAATAGCTTATATATCTAGTCTATTGATAGTTAGTTATTATAGAATGTTAATGTTGGGAACATCTGAAAAATAGAGACTTTCTTGTATATATATATAATAAGCAATACTCCCGTTGCTTAAATATTGTCCTTGTTTGTTTTGTTTTTTAATTTCGTTGTTTTGACCACATAGTAAAACCTGACATTAAGCGTTAACGCAATCCTCCAAGGAGGGGGAGGAGGGTAACATTCATAAGACTAGAACAACCTACATAAAAACTTGGGTAAATTACTTTTTAATGACTTTTTACTACAAGGCTACCAACCCCTCGCGCAATAAAGAAGCCAAGAAAGATTCGCTTTGCGATTAACAATATATTTTCTCTTTGTCGCTGATAAAGGTCTATCCTGATAATCACACGTTTGCTTAATATAAAGCGATTACAAAATCAGCTGCGAAGATTATCGTGTTGAAACGCTATACTTTTTCTTAGTCTGGGTTTACTCGTATAATCTTTTTAAAAAATCTCTCCTTCATGTTACAGGCGTCTCCCTTCTAAACAGAAGATTATCTTTCGGCCAAGATTGTGAGCATTTAATTTAATAATGATTAAACGAAACCGCTTTACCATGTTTACATATACTGTTGTTTTTTGTTTTTTTTTAGTTCCGTACATACAATAAGAATAAAAATTTTAATGTTCTATTGATGAATCGTAGTAACATGTTTTTGTAAATATTGATATAATGAACTGAAATCTATACAGATCTCACTCTGCGCGTTGGTCTGGATTGAACCAGTATCAAAAAAAGCACGCGCATCAATGGAAGAAGGTGTGTGTGAAGGGCAATAAGGGTAATGTTAAATAGTATGAATTTCATGTGGCTAAAGCCCCCCCCCCCCCCCCATGTTACTTCAACACCCAATGGCGCAGTTAAACCAGCAGTCACTTTAAAAAAAAAGGACCTCATATTAAATGCCGTAAAAATAAAAATAATCTTCTAATCAAAACATGTGTCAACTTTTAGAAAGTAACAACAAAATTTTTTTCAAATGTAACAAATTATAAACAAACAAAGAAAGGAATGAATATATTTTTTGTTTTTTTCCCATCTTGCTGTAAGTTTACTGTAGTTGCAAGAAATTAAAATGTTATTTTGAGGTTTGATAAAATTCATATTTTGAATTACTTATACAAGAAGAGCGGCACCTGAATCTTTGTTAAAACTAATAGGTCTTAGTCTGGACCCTGTCTACATGTCTATTTGTTGTTCATTTATTTTTACTGCTTATTTGTTCTTTTTTTTTCCGTGCGCAGCCAATAACACTGCCGTCTACCTAAAGGTTTGCGCTGTATACAACTTTCGATTTTAATATTAATAATAAATTGCCTATTGAGAAAATCATAACGATTAAATAAAACGGGAGTGTACAATACAAAAAGGGAATCTGGAATTCCGAAAAAAAGTCATTCAAGTTATCAAATAGCAGAAATATTAATAAAGCAAACGGTCCATCTTATTATAGTCTTTGTTTTAATCGCTACCAGGGCAACATATTACTTGTTAAAATTATTATTGCTTCAGAAATATAACACGCTTAGTTCTCGACTGCAGTGTGGCTGTACATTTTAAATAATTTGCCACCCCATCTGCATTGTCTGTCTTCAGCCAATAAAATGTACATGTACATGTCTTTTAGGTTATGATCATAAAAAGAAAATCTCTGACGCTGACTGCGCACCGTAGAAAAAAAAAAAAGAGAACAAAAGTATGGAAACCCGTTAAAGCATATTGTACAAAAAAAAAAAAAACCTTCTGATCACCCAGGGACAGTTGTTATAACAGGGTGGGGGTATGGGGGGGGGGGGACGGGGTGAGGCATATCAAGTTTGAAACATATCTTTTCAGTACAAACAACCGAACCGTACCAATGCCAGCGAGCGTAACAGGGGGGGCGGGGGGCGGGAGACGTACAGATGTTACGCCCCGACGTAGAAGACGCTCTCCCCGTGTTTACGCAGCATCAGGGGTACGTCGTTAACTAACCGTCCCGGTCACGGCTAAACTATAAAAGAAAAATTTAAATACAACCCCACAAAAAACAAATTTCCTTGATTATCCGGAACAAAAGTCAACAACTGTCCGGAGAAGCTTTAATTAGTGCAAACAAATAGTTTAGCTCCGCCTACTTCCTGCACGTGGAAAAAAAAATACACAAATAAACGAAGGGAAAAAGATGGTCTCACTTTCTTTGCGTGCACCCCCCCCCTTTCCCCCGTAAATTACCCTTCTGTATATGTGTGTATGTGTGTGTTGTCTTCCAGGATTGATCTGTTTACATACGTTTCACAACAGTTCCAGACACAAGAACCGCAAGATATCGGGGATTTCGGTGCCAATGAGTTGAGTACTAGTCACGGGTCGTACACACATCGGGACGGCCCACCCTGGGGTTGATAAACATTCCGGAGGAGTTAAAATCTAGTTTAAGAGTCAAAGAAACAACACACACACTCACATACACACAACACACACACATACACACGACACACACACACACATACACACGACACACACACTCACATACACACGACACACACACTCACATACACACAACACACACACATACACACGACACACACACACACATACACACGACACACACACTCACATACACACGACACACACACACATACACACAACACACATACACACATACACACGACACACACACACACATACACACGACACACACACACACATACACACGACACACACACTCACATACACACGACACACACACAGACACAATTAGTTCTATGGGCGTCCATTAAGTAAAAGTACAGTAGTCCCGTCGGGCCAAATTGATCCCTAGGGCCGGTGGAGCAGCGTTCCATCAGTTTCTGTGGCCACGGCCATACTAGGGGGGGGGGGATTGTGTGGCCAGCGCGATGCCCAGCCGCCATTCCTTTAACCAACCGCTAATGTCAGGTACCCGTCAGAGCTGGGTAGACTCAGGGGACACCCTCCAGACCCGGGGACAAATCCTAGCCTTCACCAGGATTCGAACCCAGGACCTTCGGTTCGCCAGCTGAACGCGCTGCCGCTCAGCCACCTTGTATTTCCAAGGTGGTTGGGGAGTCTAAGCAAAAGTTTGTCCAGTATATGTGGTGGGTGCCAAAAAATTTTTTTTTTTTTTAATTAGACGCAAATACCTACTACACCCATTTGGCACAAATTGAAGAAAATTTTCATAAAGGTAGGTAAGGTCAAGAGAGCCCTTACACTTGACCCCTGGTCTAACTTTCCGACACCTATGTTTAGTGTTGTTTTTTTTCCGAATATGCTATTGGAGCTACTGAAATTTTGAGATACTGTGTAAAAAAGGGTTTTGTAGCTGATGGGGTCACTTACACGGTTGAATTTGTGATGGTTCAAGATACGAGGGTTGAACATATGAGGGTTGGAATATGTGAAGATTTAACATTTGATAGTCGAATAAATGATACTTCGGATATTAAATAGTTGCAGTATGTGATAGTTTGGAAAATGTGATTGTTTAATTTTAATTTTGTTGGATAATATGTGATGGCTGGCATGATATGTTGGATGGATACATGATGTTTGAAATGTGTGATTTGTTCGATATGCGATTGTTGGTATATGTGTTGATTGGATATGTGATAGTTTGAATATGTAATAGATGTAAGCTTATTTGTCATTGAGGCATGCATAGGGCGTAGATCTAAGAAAAAAATAAGATTAGTGATCTTATACGTAATTATCGGTAATCAATACTCGAGCTGTACATGACCAAGTGTCAATTTATATCAAAACCATTAAGCAACTAGGTCAATAATCCTTGATAATCCTTATCCAAAGCTAGCAGTGTTCTATGCTTGAAACTAAAAGTTTCTCCGATTACGATTACAACACTTTCGATTACGACTACAAGTTAAAAAAAAATTAACGTAATATTCTTTCAGCCATTTTTCTTATTTCTATAATTCTTTTCATGTCTTATTCTTTTTTTTTTTTTTTTTTTTTGCGATTGTCTTTTCTACCCCCCTACGGAGAGCTGGAAGAGACACACAGAGACACAAGGAGACACACGGTACATTACCTTACTCTAAGTCTTTATCGCATTATACCAGGGCGCCCCCCCCTTTTCACTGTATTCCTCCCACCGTAAATGGGCTCTGAAGGTGGGTGGAGTATGAGCTTGAGAGAGAGAGAGAATAAGAGAGAGATGTGCGCCTGGCGTTCAGAAGGGGGATAATAGGGGCCCCCCTCTGCGGCCCGGGGCATTCATGCCATCGTCTCCGTTTCTGTAGCTCCGCAGAGCCATCATTCCCCGCTTCACTGAACAAGCCCCCCCTCCCCCTCCCTTCTGTTTCCACTACTCGCTTAAAAAACAAACATGGCGGTGTTTGACGGATGTATTCATATATAGGTCTGTGCTGGTGTTGCAGGTTTTACGATGTAGGCCAGGTGGGATGGAGCCAGAAGAAGTTGAGTTTAAATCCTGTAAATGTGGTTAAGTGCTGGAAGCTCCTCCCCCCCCCCCACCCAAAAGCTTAAAGTTCTGAAAGGGGTAACTCGCTCCTTTCAGTCTTTGTTTTGTAAAACTTAACTGTGACGCCCCCCCCCCCCCCCAGGGGGATGCAGATATTACAGTTGCCCTGTCACAACCTTTAAATCTTTAAAACTTTAAATCTCACAACCGGGCGCCCCAAATCAGATTTGATAAGTAATCCCTCGCAGTGCCGCTATGCTCACCGCAGCCCCATGAGAATATGCTGGGAAATCAGTGGAGAAGGAATCGGCTTATCACAGAATGATGAGATGACAGAAATAAGCACAGATCTGATTATAATAATTATATATACCCAATAAGAATATGAATTTCCCCGTTGCATGTTATTAAAATTAAAACAACATGACGGCAGTAGCTCTGTGTATCTTAGAATTTTAAGCTCTGAGAGTTTGTTTTAACATAGCAATTCTAACTCATTTTGGAAAGCGCTCTACTTTCCGGAACCATTTTAAAACGAGGCTACACACTCGGCTTCCTCCGCTGTATTCTGAGCGCATCAGTTCTGCAACGCAACTGCAACTATTCCTTAAACCCGGCCCATAGCCCTACATGTTCTGTGCTGAATTCCTGTCGACTTACGCTAAAGACGTCACTCATTAGTATTTCTTAAAATTTTAAGCGAAATAATTAGTCTCTGTTGCTGTTTTTTTTTTTTAAAGACCAAGTGAATAACTTTTTATAAAAATTAAGTTAACATTTGATTTTGATAGTAAATAGTCTATTCAGCATCTGAATGTTAATAAAAATCATTTATACAAAATATCAAAGATAAATTTGAAGTACTTTGTTCAATATTTGCACTTAAATGTGTGTGTTTTTCGGAGGAAAAATCCAAATCTCGTAGCCATTTGAGATGTTTTTATTTCCGGCAATATAGAAAAGTGACGTAAGAGAAGAGATTTCGACTAGGAAAAATAAATATTGTCATAGGTTTTGAATCTATTGCCACATGTTTTGAATCTTTTCCTGGTTTTTATTTTTAACAAAATGGTTAAATATAGATTTATAGCGTCGAGTTTTATTTATTTATTTTCCCTTCTGAAACGTCACTGCCGTATGAGGCTATTCCAAATCTCGTTCCTTTGAGAAAAACCTCTTCACTTGGTCTTTAACTTTGAAAAATATTGGAATTGATGAATGAACAATTTAGTAAAACAGTTTAAACTTGACATGGGAATTATAAAGTTTCTCTTCTATACGATTTCAAGAAGAGGTTCGTTTTCTAAATGTAAAACCAGAGCATTGACTGGCTCTTGTTATTCGTTGGAATCGTTGGTTTCATATTGAAGATACATTTGTACAACGTAATAATAGATTTCAACAACAGTTAACCTCGCTTCCTAGTTTTATTTTAATTTGAAAACATCACGAATAGTCTGTGGCTAGAACTATAGAAAGGCTAGAACTATAGAAAGGCTAGAACTATAGAAAGGCTAGAACTATAGAAAGGCTAGAACTATAGAAAGGCTAGAATTACACCAAACAAGGCATCACACAGACAGGCATGATTTAACCGAATAAGAAGAAATAATTATACATAAAATTTGAACACATTCGCTTTGAATTTTAAGAGAAAGAAAAATGTTTTACATTTGAAAAGAATTGTATCATTCTCTGATAATACGATGGTACATTTCTAACAGTAAAACAATTATTTAGATATAACTAATTTTTTTTTCAAAAACATTTGTCTACATTGCATCTCCAAATTTCACGAACGTTTTAAAAATATTTCATTGCAAAGAAAATAATTTAATTCCATCAAGTTTCTTCATTTAGAATTATTTATTTTTTTAAGTTTGTATTTTATCTCAATAGTGTTGAGCATAGGTTCTCAACCTTTTTCAGCTCACCGCCCCCTTTTAAAAAAATTTTCCGGTCACCGCCCCCCCCCCCGAACTTTCTTTTAGCGCCCACTCCTCCCCACTTCCGCCCATCTGGACTATAGTTTACGCAAGACTTTTTGTGTGATTAATTATCTTTAAAAAAAACTGAAAAGAAAACATATTGTAAGAATTAATAGATAAAAAAATTGCCTTAACAAAAGCTTTAAATAAATCAATATTAATGTGAATCGTTTGCCTTGTGTGTTGCTAGCAATTTGTCTATTTTTGTTTCAATTTTGGTTGCAAAAGCCTTAGGTTTAATAATCAGTAATATTTGTTATATTACAAAACAGAACTTGTTCCGCATCACTATTGAATCAAATGTGGAAACATTTATTAATTAAAGGGAGATAATTAGCCCGTTTTATTTGAGCTAATATTTCTGTGGTTTTTTTCTTTTATAAAAAAAAATGGCTTAAAATTTATAACTTTGAAATGATCAAACTGTAAAAAGTATTTGAAAATTATATAAATATTATATGACTAAAGAATGTATATGTATATTTTTAAGCATTACAAAAATTACCCAGTTTGTATAATTACTACTTATGTAAACAACTTAACGACAGTGTACTATTTTCTTTTACAGTTGAAAATACATTAAGGTCATCTCGGTTAAACTGAGATCAAAATATCATTAATATTAGCAGGTGTTAGGGCGACAGTGATCTGTCAGCAGGGTTGACAGTCCGGTGAACCAAACACAGGACCAGCCGGCCGCACACTATATTTGCCAAATACTGACCCCTACTTCATCGAAAAGTCACTGCGATTCCTATTTCTTATTGATATAATAATATGTAGGCATACTGTTGGGGGATATCAAATATTTAGCAACACTTGCGTTTACATCACATTTCATCCAAAAACGAATCGATTCAAATAGCTGAGGTGTTAAAATATATCAGGTACGTTTGAACCGCCCACTTGCCCTTCACCGCGCCCCAATCACCCCCGGGAATGTCAGCGCCCCCCAAAAGCTCCTCACCGCTCCCCAGGGGGGGCGATATCGCCCCCGTTGAGAACCTATGGTGTAGAACATCAATCTCCTTAAAATTAACTGTAGAAAAAAAAAGTCACCGAAAATAAAAATAATATCTTATCCCGAGTCAACACATTTTAAACCTGTCAAGATGTAGGCCTATTATTGATTCTATATCTGATGTGCGCAAGAGAATCTCTGTTTTTAATTAATTCTGAGAGAAGCATAGTGTGTCTTCTAAATGCGTCTCAGGACATTTTTTTAAATATAAAAATTTTAGTTTTATATAACACAATATTTTTTTATTTTTTTTTGGCAAAATCTGGTCAATAACTTTCTATTGATATTTTCTATTTTTGTAACTTGATTTATTTTTATAATTTGGTTTCGAATGTCATGCATTTTTTTCCATGACATTTTCAAAATAAAATGTCAGCCGTTTTTTTTTTCATGTAAAAAATATATTTAATGCTTTTGAAATGTTTTCATGTGGTTAACCCCCGTCACGCGGAAAACCATGTTGGTGTATAGGCCTAATTGTTCAGGAAATTACGACCATGATGAGTAATTAACACGTTTTCTTGTCTGGTCAGTTTTAACTGCAATAGAGACAGAGGTTCCACAGGGTGGTTAGTAGAAGAAGTCTTCTTCTATAAACAATACAATCGCCATTTAACGGTTATCCGTTGTTTTGTACTTAATCTATCACATTTTTTTAACTGAGTCGAAAGTAAAGGAAATTAAGTTAATAAATAGAATTACAAAGGATTCATATTATCGTCAAATTGAAAGGTATAAATAAATAGGCCATACAGTCTACAGTCTAAGATCCTGAATGAAAAATACATTTTAATAATGACATTTAAATTCGATGGACAAACTGAAGCTTGATATCAATTATATAAGTTTTTATACAAGTTTTACAGATGTTATAACTATGTGTATAGTGTATAGTGTAAAACACAGGGTAACATTTATTATATACTACAATTATTTTGTTTTTGCCCTCCTTATTCTAACTTCGAACTTAATGTTAATATTATTACCTACTATTATTAACATTAGACATATTATACTTTTGGTAAAACAGTTTTCGTTTCTCTTTAGATTTTCGAACAATAATGTTTTGGGGTAGGACGCAAATATCTTCCTCTTAGACTTTAGACAAAGGAGCGTTCCGGACCATCACGATACAGTTGTTTACCGCGAGCTTAGCTAACGATGCTGCTAAACACGGTGGAGGAAAGGGGGAGGCGGGTATCTATAACGTCATGCTTAGCAGCAAATGACACGGTTGAGCTATTTGCACTAAGGAGGGATGATATCATGTTTCAAACGAACTGTTAACGCTAAGAAGATAACTCGGGGCAAGTTGCGTATTATCCTTCATGTACGACAATACCATGAATGGCTTTTCTAGCCCCTTGAATCGGTTTAAATACACGGCACTGACATATAAAATTTATTTTTTTTTAACTGTCCACGCCATGTACTTCCGGTCATGGACTCGCTTGTGTATTCCAAGCACTTCTCCAAAAGCCTACCAGGAAAACCAGTAACGTAAGATCATTTAAACATTAATAAAAATGCAAGACTAGACTCGGACCACGGATGAGCGTAGGACGCATTAATCTTCTTTATAGAAAAAGCATCTGTAATATACAAGATAAGATATTTAAAAAATAAATCTTTTATAATGTATTGAAAGATTTTTTTAAATAGTAGGGCATAATAAGGGCATAAAAATATATATTCTAAATTTTATTTTCATTTCTACCTTTGCAATAGACATTTTATTTCGATCGATGATAACAATGTTGATGAGCTTTTATTATATAGGCCAGTGTTGCTTGTTTGTTTAATGGCAGACTTATCAAATCTATGTTTTTTTTGTGTGTTTTTTTCGGGAGATGGGGTCATATAATTGTACACAATAGCTAAACTTAACACTTACAAAGCCTATACCCACAAAAGTGACACAGAATACACATACAAATTACACACAAACACAATGTATATATAAATATATCAGTGAATAGAACAGAATTTAGTATACATTCTTTAAATCCTTTACATTTTGTTCTACGTAGACTCTATATATAAGCCTCCATATTGGACGACCATTCAACATCTTAACTAATATAGCACACACACACACACCCCGCGTGTCAGAGATATTTCATCCGTCACGAGAGCTCTCAAGAGCTGCAGACGACATCTCTGGCAGCCAGCAGACGTCAAACAAAAATGTAAAAAATACGTATTTAAAACGAGGGAACCAATGAACGTTCAATAACACGGCGGTAAGTAACAAGAGCGCCCTCTACACGGAAACTATCAGAATGTGCTGTCAGGGGGGAGATAAAGCAAAACCTTTGTGTGTGTGTTTTTTTTTAAAATAGAAAACATGTCAAACGCACACACGCACAGACAAACACTAACATTATCCACTCCAGATGGAATAGTGAATGAATGGGGTTCACATTATAAGGTTAGGCTCCCAGAAATATTTGGGTGTTGTTTCGTTTTGTCGAACATTTTGCGTTTCTTTCAGGAGAAGATGTCACGAGAACACGTAACACGGGTGACAAGGGGCGTTGAGGGCCTATCTTAGTATCTCTAGAAGGAGGGTGGAGTTGGGTGGAGTTGGGTGGAATTGGGTGGGGGGGGGGTGCAACGGGGGCAAATGAGGGTAAATCAGTGCAATATAGTTTGATGTGTGTAAGAAACTGCCGGGCCGAAAAAATTCGAAAAATATATTAATGGTCTATTAATGATGTTTTAATTTACTTATAATGATAGATCTATAGAACAAGAAATATGAGGGTAAAACATTAATGATCAATACCACAATAATAATGATGCATTAATGAATAAATAAATATATGCAATAACGATATTATGGTAATGACATAAGAAAGAAAAAATGATATATTAACGATGTTATAATGAAATAAAATTATATATATACTACAAAGTATAGCTTTTAGTGTTATATATTTCTTCATATGCTCTATGGCCACCGTGTAGTGGCCGCGTATGATGCGTGATTATGTGGCTTACCCGTTTCTTCCCACCATGAAAGTACGGAAATTGAAGATATATTTTTGAATCATTTCAATTTCAGTTAAACATAGGCTAAAAAAAGGTATTTGTAGGTTTTGTTACTGTAAAGACGCGATTGTTTGAAATCAGAGATTTGCATAAAGATTAACAGCTTGGGACTTGGGAGTGCTAAGTCACCAAACCTTGACGACAATACTTGACACAACAATCAGATTTTTAATGTATATATAATGTATATATATATATATATTATATTCATCAACTCTTTATAAAGTCAATACAACTATAAAACCTTTTCTTACTATTCAATGATATCTTTAGATTGTACACAGAAGTCAGCGTTAATGGATGCGCACGGAAAAAGAACATATAATCTCTAAAAATAGAGCAAGCTGTCCATCTTATTATAGTTTTTGATATTACGAAATACTCTATACCTAAATACGATTAGAAATATGTCTAATTTCCCTACAAATTAGAATTTGATAAGGCTTTTAGAACCTAAAACCCCAGCAGCAGCAATAAGTGTTGTATATAAAATATTCAACACGGGAACTGTGCACGCAGACACATTTGAAAATTTAACATTAACAAAATGGGAACGAGCTGTGGCTTGTCTAATGAGATGGGAGGAGTTTAATCCCCTTTAATGTGAGCTCGTGAGCTTTGGCTTAAACACCTAGGGCTTGATTGTAACTTCTACACACGCAAAGGTAGTGGACGCTGCGACTGGTTTGAGACTTTTCGAGTTTGCTGCACACATGTTCCCGAGGATAAATTTGAAACAATCTGAGAGCTTTTGGTGTAAATGGGATATCGATTTGGTGCTAAATAAATTCTATAAGAAATTAGAGATATTGATCCGTGGGAGGATGCGTAGGTGGGCGTTACGTAAAGGAAAAACAACAAGTTCACCTTACCCGTCACACTGTCTACGTAGGCGACGCCCATGTCGTGGCCGCAGGTGTCTTCTTTCTCGTGGAGTTGGGGGCAGAAGCTGCGTCCCTGCTCGGGGCAGCGGTGCCCGTAGGCCGCGGCACCAGAGAGCTGGCCGCCGTCGAGGGGACCGTCCAGCGGGTGGGCCGCAAGAATCAGGGGCGGCGTCTGAGCCGGAGACGGGGCGCCTAGCCCAGACGGCCGCAGGGGCTCGCGGTGGCCGCCCGGACCCGGGTGCTGCCTCGGGGCGGCGGGCTGCTGGTGGAAGTACTGTCCGCACCAGAGGTCGCGCCCCATCCTGGCGTCCCAAAACATGGAGGGAGCCGTGAAAATCCAAACTAATCCAAAGGGCCGTAATCTACATAGATATTTGGATCATGAACGTATTCTCCTGAGCACAATACTTGAATACGCACACGTCAACTTCTTAATCTAATTGTATGCAAGGAAAGACGTTAGAAGAGTTTTAAAAAAAAAGAAAAATATAAATAACTCAGATAGAACGGCCAAAAATCTAACTAAAAAAACACATGTTGAATTATCATCAAGACACTGACTATCAAGATAAGTTTGACACCTTGGCGCCCCTAATACACTGACTGAAGTCTTCTGCATGATATCACACTCAATTACCCATATAGATTTTTAAAAAAAATCGTCGTCTCCTCAAGTTGACCTACAAAGCGTAGGACGCAATAATCTGCCGATAGAATGAGCGTCTGTAACATATAAGATAATGATGGGTATTCTCAAAGAAATCATATCGCCCCCAACAATTAGAATCAATTTTCTTTGAACAAAAATTATCTTTCGTTTCTTTTTTTTTAATGATCCTTTTTTTTTAATAACCTTTTTGGAAAGCTCACAACTGCAGGAATTGAGGATAATTACAATGTGAAAGTAAATTATTTGATGACAATAAAACAACATGATTCCTTGTTTGTCGACATAATTGAAATGCATTCGTTCTGTTCTTTTTTTTTAAAAATATCTTAATCGCTCTTTTAGCTTTTGCATACAAACAAATTTTCCACATATTGGATAAAAAAAAAAACGATACGAAATTTTTTTAATGATGTAGTCCTCTGACTGTATTGCAACAAAACGATTGGATGGAAAATTTACGTGAACACGAGCGCGAGACGGACGAACCAATCAAATTGCTTCTTTATTTTTTCTTTTGTGTGTGAGTATTTTTTCCCATTTTTTTTAATGTAAAAAAAAAAAAACCAACATCTTAGCGTATACTGATATTAAATTGTCAAATTAATATAAGCCGCACAATTTAAAATGACTATTTAAAAAAAAAATTAATACAAATTTAAAAAAAAAAGGATATACATTTATCATAAGTCGCTAAATAGTTGGGGCATGTAATTGTCAGTCATTGACATTCAAAATGTCTGCCCTGGCATACTTTCATAGGCACTCAACGGCCTTTTTAGTTTTAGTAGTAGCACGCAACAGAAGAGCACCTCAGTCTTACAAGCGCCCGGAGGGCAAACATCTGATGCCGGCATGCGCCCTACCTTAAACGCCCTCCGCTTGTCCCCGTGCATCGGAGTCAGTAAATTTTTTCCACTCTCGTTTTTTTTTCTACCAGTGACACAATTTGAAAAGAAAGTCTTTCAATAAAATAACTTTGTCACAATCGACCCAAAAAAATAAAAAGGGACATAATTTTCTTTTTTTTTTTTATTCCCCTCGAAGATTATCCATCATTATTTTGTTTTTGTTTCGTTTAAAAAATCCGATATTTTAATTCGATGGTACTTTTTTTAACACTATAATTAGAGGGGCATTTTGTTTTTAAATATTCGTTTTTTTTCCCCACCGAAGAAAGTAAGGTCTTTAAAGAAAACATGCAAAAGTGTTACAATATTGTACGAACATTTCCCTTAGTAACTTTTTCAAACAGACGACATTTGAAAAATATGTGTTCGTCTTTTATGTTCTACGTTTCTCCGTCAAAAAATAAATTTGTTTTTTTTGTTTTTTTTTGTTTGTTATAAAGCTTTTCAGGTAGTGCAGTTACAAGACATCTTCGAAAGCAAGACATCTTTCAGATCAAGACATCTTTCAGATCAAGACATCTTACAGAACCTGACATCTTACAGAATAGGACATCTTCCCAAGAAGAAATAGTCATCTTCCAGAACACGACTTCTTTCAGAACAAGAAATCTACCACCATTAACCCTTCCCGTACCGACCTACTTCTATCTATGCTGCCTTCAGTTCCGCTATATACGCGCCCGGGACTGTAAAGGGTTAAATGGAAATATGTTTGTGGGCGGTCAGAGAACAAAAACATAAAAACAAACACAAACAAGAAAACTTGAGGTTTTGGGTTGAGAGAAATGTAGAACCAACTCATGGACAGAGAAACAACAACAACAACAACAACCGACAACTTAGATCACAGCCAAATATCAGATACAAAGCAAACCTTATCAATTTTGTCTTCCTCCACTTTAATATCTCCAACAAAATATCACAATTCAATTAAAAACAAATCATCACAACACAACACCATTTGGTCCAAGAATCACCTCGAGATGGAACAATCTACACAAGCGTGTTGTGGTCATTTCCGTAAGGAAAATGTTGGTCAATGCCGTAACACAAAAATCCCAACTCGTGGATAATATCCCCAAGCTAGAACATTCTCCTGTTAAGTGTTCATTTTTTTTTTTTTTTTTTTTTTTTTTGGAAAATTTCCTCAACATTTGGAAACATCAAAATATTTTTTTTTAAACGCCACATATATACACACATTTGCCGATGAATTAAACATTACTTTAAAAAACATTCAAATATATATTTTTGTTTTGGAATGGGGTGGGGAGGGAGAGGGGGAGTTATGATGTCCTCATTTTGTATTAAAAACTTGTCATACTGTGCGAATAACACATCATCTCCCATGTTAATGTCATAATTTTAACAACAACTACAAGGGGATCTGGATATTCTTTATAGCATTCACTCCCACTCTTTCCCGAGCCCCCTGTTCGCTAAAAAAAAAATGCATTCTCTTGTGATCGTGTGTGTGAGTGTGTGTGTGTGTGTGTGTGTGTGTACGGATAAAAAAACCTTTTTAAACCACTACCCCCCCCCCCTTCCACACCTATTTTATTTTCGTCCCACTGTTTCCGAATCTTTTCAAGCGTCTAATATAGAGTGGCCAACAAGTTCATTTAGTAGAGGGGGCTACGGTTGAATGGCTTGTAATATCAGCTACTTTACAAGGCAACACTAGAATAGAGTGAGAGGGGGGGGGGAGGAGGTGAGGGGGTGCGGGGGGCGAGAATGCTCTATCAGGTCTCTTGCATTCTAAACAGTCGTAAACCCAAATTAGTAGTACCGTAGCAGTAATGGTAGTCGATTATTTGTTCTTTAACGTCTTATTCTTTCATTCTTTAAGACATAACACTTCAAGACAGAGACAGACAGACAGGCAGACATTAAAAGAAATGTGGAATTACGAGACATTTGACAGAATAGGTTGTACACAAAATCTCTTACATAGAAGTTTTCTTTTGGCTCCACCCACTCGTTATTTTCGTGTGTGTGTGCGTGCGTGTGTGTTGTCGTCAAAAGTCGAAGATAGATTGGTTCGATCATTTCACGCACACAAAGAGCAGAGGAGGACAAAGCTAGGGCGTAGAGGAAAGATGGGGAGGGGGCGCCCACACCCCCACCACCCCCAACCGCTACCTCGGCCCCTACCTAGAGCACCCACCCCTTCACCTCCCTCGCAAAAAAACATTTATAAATCATAACTTCAAAAAAAAAAAAATAAAGAATAATAATACGCGTTAATTGAATCTTGTGAAGTGAAGAATTCGGAGATCTTCTTAAGAGATACAAGTATCGTACCTGTGTCCCCTACCCTACCCCTCACCTTCCTTCTGGCTTTTGTTATTCTCAGCACGACCTGCATGTTTTCAAGCATCCCCTCCTCTAGCCCTTCCCTTCCACCCCTCTCACCCCCCCCCCCCCCAATACACCCGAAAAACATACAACCCGTCCCATCAACAACAAAATACCAATGCAATGTTGGTTTGTTATACACAGACAAAAATATATATATATAATAACAACACAGGACGTCCTATTTTGAGACAAGGACACTTTGTGATTCTATATAGTGCATACAAGGAACACGTTTGTTATCTATTGTGTTGAAGAAAGTTATGTTACAATTTAGAAACAGATGTTTATCAATTCAGGAAATACGTTTTTTTTTGTAGAATAAAAAAAAATTTTCTCAAGAAATTTATGATTAAAATTAAAGATATCTTTTTTCAACAAAAATCTACAACTATTTTTATAAAATTTATGTTTATAATAGAAACATTTTATGTTATTATATATATATATATATATATATATATATATATATATATATATATATATATATATATTATATATTATTTATATAATATCTTTATTTTTAATATATGCTTAAAAATCTGTGTTTATCTTCGTAAAAAAAATCTGTATTGCTCAAAACTCTTTGTTTATCTTCGGGGAAAATCTATATTGAATAAAATATAATTTGTATTAAGTAGTATGTATTGCTCCCAAACGCACACAAAAAAAAATTCTCTTCTGTTGTGTAGTTTTATTTTTTTTAATAGGAAGGAAGAACAAACGAACGCCCAAACACTCACACGGAAAAATGTCATTCTCAACATGAAACCACTAACAACAGTAAAGATGGAATGAAAGATAAAAAGATCACACAGTTTCTTTAAAAAAAAAAACAACTAGTAGGGCTACATAAGAAAAGTCCTGCAAAGCAAAAAAAAAAAAAAAACACACACAAATCCAACGACAATGACATCTTAAAAGGCAAACTAAAAGAAATAACATTTGGAAGGATTATTGCAAACTAACAGTTGGCAACGTCAAAAAAAAAAGGGGGGGGGGGGGTAGAAATAAGGGGGGGTGTGGCAAAGAATCAAGAAAAAAAAAAGAAAGAAAAGAATGCGTCCATTAAGACCTTATAGCATTTGAACTTCTTTCAATTTAGGGGAGGGGGGGGGGGGGGGCAAATTTGGGTTGGAGAAGGAAGGGGGGGGGGCTTTTATATGGAAGTTGGATTTATCACGAGTGACAAATGTAGTCATGGCGGTTATAAAAACGCAGTTTTTTTTAGTAGACCTTCTTCTATTGTTTATTGGGGTACAAGTACAATTATTTCTTTTCAGCTTATTTTGTTTCGTTTCTGGTTGGGCTTATTTTGTCTTTTTTATTTATTTAGTTTTGGGCTTCTTGTACTTTTTAAGCTTATATTAATGAAGTTTGTAATTTCTTAATTTCTTATACAAACAATGTACTCATGACGCTGATCACTTTTATAACCGACTAATCATTGTTTGTGTATATGCGGCATGGTAGCCGAGCGGCAGCGCGTTCGACTGGCGATTCGAAGTTCCCGGGTTAGAATTTTGTTGGAGAGTAAGATTTATTTTCCCAGGACTTGGGTTGTCCCTGAGTCTACCCAGCTCTGACGGGTACCTGACATTAGTTGGGGTAAAGTAAAAGCGCCTGTGTGCATTTTGCCGGCCACACAATCTCCTAGTATGCCGTGGCCACAGAAACTGGTGAGTGCTGCTTCACCGGCCCTAAGAATCAATTTGGTCCGAAGAGATACTTCCCTAACCACAGCCTTAAACCCTGATTATTACCATATAGATCTAGCCTTGCATCCCTTCCCACGATTCTGCAAATTTGCCGAAATCCAAACACAAGCTAATTTACTTTACTCTACATTTTAACATAATCTTTAAGTACAAGGTATTAGCGATCAAACGAGAAGTAAATAATGTTCTCATAAGGGCGGGAAACACTTCCAATACTGGGGTGTGGGATGGGAAGTGTACAGTGTGGTGACATCTCGCTTTTGCTAAGTACCACTGTATGTATGTTTGTACGTACGACGATAAAATCTTATTTTTTTGTGAAGTTGTTGATTTAAAAAAACAACAACTTAACACAGCTGTATTTAAAATATATATAAAAAATCTCGTCCTATTGATTTATCAATAACCACCGCGCACACACACGCACACACGCCTTCACATCCACACGACCTTAAAAGTCGAGGTATGTTGAGTTTTTGCACTCGACTCGACGAGCTGGAGCCCTCGCCTTGCAGTTCGGTCACTGAGAGCCTTGGGCGTGTCGTGAAACGTGAGCGAGTTACGGCACTCAGAGAAAGGGAGTAAGTGAGAGAGATTCATACACACTGATAGAGAGAGAGGAAGAGAGAGAGACGGGGAGAGGGGATAATGACACCATATTCATAGGTTCATTTTAAAGAGATGACAATATGTGTCTATCAAGACGCCATTCCCCTACGCTAGAAAATGTCTACAAGCCGATGGCACAAGTACTTTTGTCATCAAAGTCGGAACACGATAGGATAGATTTTAATCTCTACGTTTTAATTAATATATATATAACATTATGTACCAGTGCACTAGATGTTCTTGATTGTTTTTTTTATATTTATGATAATCTATGGACGATAATCAATCAACCTGATCGAACAAGTTCCTGTTTAAACACTTTGAAGACGGAATCGTTCAATTAGATATTCTATGTTGATATAGATATTATGTCTTTATTTATTTGTTACTATTGGCTTGGCTATGTTTTCTGTGTAGCGTCTCAAAATTTTAATATAATAATAATAATATCATAGATGTAAAGAAATAAGTTTACATTATGAAAGTTGTGTAAATTATGTCAGATATCTATATAGCTATATTATGTAAGTTATCCAACGTAAGTCAGTTGTATAAGTTATGTAAGTTATCCAACGTAAGTCAGTTGTATAAGTTATGTAAGTTATCCAACGTAAGTCAGTTCTATAAGTTATGTAAGTTATCCAACGTAAGTCAGTTCTATAAGTTATGTAAGTTATCCAACGTAAGTCAGTTGTATAAGTTATGTAAGTTATCCAACGTAAGTCAGTTGTATAAGTTATGTAAGTTATCCAACGTAAGTCAGTTGTATAAGTTATGTAAGTTATCCAACGTAAGTCAGTTGTATAAGTTATGTAAGTTATCCAACGTAGGTCAGTTCTATAAGTTATGTAAGTTGTGTCCAGATAAGACAACAACAATTATTTACTTCTGTGAATAACTTGGTTTGGTTTCGAAGAAAAGTTATGTATTGGAAGCAGGATGGGGAATGTGGTGGCACCCTTAGGCCCCGAAAGAAAAGTCCACAATTTAAAGGGAGGTAATTTGATTGCGACTGCCCTGGGATCAAAAGTGTGCATTACCTACTTATAAATATTATAGCATGCAAGCAAGAGTTATAAACTGACGGCGGACTTTCATTTGGGTGTGCCCCGATGAGCTATTAGACTCTAGGGACACCTTTTCCAGACCCCGAAAGTTTTGCTGCGATTCTATTTTTAAACCATAGGACTTGAGCCTTACAAGTTAGCTGACTTTGACCGACCATGATAATATCACAAGAAATTATTTGATAAAAAAAATAGTAATAAATTAAACAAGCAGTCTAAACATGGAACAGAAACAAATTTTTTTAGCAAAAAATATAAACTGATTTATATTAAAGAGGAACTAATTTCTTCAGAAAGGAATAAAACTTAAAACATTAATATAAATAAAGTGAACCATCGTTTATCGGGTAGATAGGTTCCGAGACCGGCTGCGAGAGCTAAAAATCCACGAAGTAGTGACACCATATTTACAGTATTTATTTAACGGAGTATTTGGACTTTTAAAACCCTCCCTTAACGTACTGTTAACAATCCACCCTTTACTGTAATGTACATTCAGGCACAAATGTTTATCAATAAAAAAGTAGGTGTAACTAACGAAATGTATTGTTATTGTGGAATTAACGAAATAGTTTGGGTCTTCATATGTCGCGACTATTTTCGAAATTTCCGGAAAATATCCGATATATTTTCTGAAATAATATAATGAAAACAATCCGCGTAGTCGTGAATTCCGCAAATGTCGAACCGCGAAGTAGCGAGGGTTCACTGTATTATAAAGATGAGATTACACATTAAACAACATTTTTTTTGTAGTTTTAAGTTTAAACACTAATATTGATATTTACAGAAAAAAAAAATTGCATATGCTCACACTATTACCAGTGAGGAAGTAGACACGAAGGGAGATATGCCTGAATTTATATGAGGTTAGAGGTTAGATTTATGTAACTGTACTTATATTTTGTTTTTTTTACAGATTTATGAGAGAAACTTAAACCCAGCCGTCAAACAAGATAAAAGTCTATGATAAATGTACAGATTCTCCTTGGAAATCGACAATTCAACGCTATGGGATTTTACACAGACATTTAAATTTGAAACTATCAAACAAATTGTGTTTTTTTCCTTGTACACACTTGTTTGTATGTCGTATTCAGTTTGTTTGTTGCTATTTATTTTATTAATTTAATTTTAGTTATTAAATGACTTAGTTTTAGTTCCTTGTTACTTTTTAAAGTTATTTGATATTATATTAGGTGCTTACTTTGTGTGTTTTTTTAATTACAATTTTAGTTTTATAGTAAATTTAGTAGCTTTGAGTAGAGAAATATTTTGTATCTTTTTATGTAAGGATTATTCCTTTTAGTATATTAAATTACAATTTTCCCCCTTACATTTAGAAAAACAATATTTTTTAATAACTGAAGAAATAAATATCAGCTAAGCTGTTGTCTACACAAAAGAACAAATATGACATTTCGTAAATATTTTACAAATGTCTCTCTCTCTCTTTCACTCTCTTTCTTTCTCACTCTCTCTCTCTTTCTCTCTCTCTCTTTCTCTCTCTCTCTTTCTCACTCTCTTTCTCTTTCTCTCTCTAATCCTTTCTTTCAGACTGTCTCTATCTCTAAATTCTTATTTTTCCGCGTTAACGGTTTCTAATTGGTGAAACATCTAATAATTTCTTCCTATTCAAACTAAATCCCATTGCTGTCCGTCGGGATGTCCTAGCTGGGCGTTGCAAGACGGGCTCAGCTGACCACAGTGTCCGGTCATGTCCGTCAGCCGTCACCAGCTAATGCCGGATTGACCCCCTTGCACCCGATAGTCTCAAGGGATTTGAGGTTTGCCAGGGTTACCGATTCAGGCCACTGGGAGTCTTCGGAATTGCCTCAATATAGAGTCAGGGAGAGAGAGGGTGAGAGAGAGGGTGAGAGAGAAAGAGATTGAGAGAGAATGAGAGAGAGTGTGAGTGAAAGAGAGAGAGATATTTCATTTCCAGCAATAGATTCTTACATTTATGAAACATGAAAATATAGTGACAGACGTTTCATATATAATATATCAACTGTGTTACTATGACTTGTCATGGGGAAGAGATAATTTTGAGCTAAACCATAATATCAACTTCAGTCAACACATTTAAAAGAATCAAAAGAAAGATAGGGTTAATTGAGGAGGAAAAACTAGAACACTTTTGAGAAAAACTAGAACACTTTTGAGAAAAACTTGAACACTTTTGAGAAAAACTTGAACACTTTTGAGAAAAACTTGAACACTTTTGAGAAAAACTAGAACACTTTTGAGAAAAACTAGAACATTTTTGAGAAAAACTAGAACGATTTCATGAAAAGCTACAAAATATTTCTGAAAAAAAAAAAGTAAGACTTTTGAGAAAACTCAAAACAGTTTTAAGAAAACCAGATTTCATTAAAAAAAAATACCAGACTTTATGAGCAACCAAAATGTCATTTTTTAAAATTAGGAGAAAAAAACAACTTTTAAATTAATTTAAAAACAAAACAAAAAAAAAACAGAAACGTTATGGCAAAACAGAAAATGTTAATTGATGAAAAAAATATTAAAGAAATTAATTTAATTGAAAGCTTTAGGTGATAACCAAAGTACCAATATTTTTGTAATTAAGTCTAGTCTATATTTAACAAAAAGTATGCAAGAAAAGAATTAAATAGTTTTTGGCATTTTACAACCAACAATTGTTGTATTTTTTTTTCTTTCAATTTGACAATCTTAATTCGAAACTAAAATTCCAAATAATGTGTGAAAGTATAGAGTTATTTATAGTTTATTGAAATGTTAGACTCTGCTTTGTTTGATATTTATATTTTATTGAAAGTCTAGACTCTGCTTTGTTTGTTATTTATATTTTATTGAAAGTCTAGAATCTGCTTTGTTTGTTATTTATATTTTATTGAAAGGATAGACTATGCTTTGTTTGTTATTTATACTTTATTGAAAGGAAAGACTCTGCTTTGTTTGTTATTTCTACTTTATTGAAAGAATAGACTCTGCTTTGTTTGTTATTTATACTTTATTGAAAGGATAGACTCTGCTTTGTTTGTTATTTATATTTTATTGAAAGTCTAGACTCTGTTTTATTTGTTATTTATATTTTATTGAAAGATAAATTCTGCTTTGTTTGTTATTTATATTTTATTGAAAGTCTAGAGTCTGCTTTGTTTGTTATTTCTATTTTATTAAAAGATAAACTCTGCTTTGTTTGTTATTTATATTTTATTGAAAGAATAGACTCTGCTTTGTTTGTTATTTATACTTTATTGAAAGGATAGACTCTGCTTTGTTTGTTATTTATATTTTATTGTTGGTCTAGAATCTGCTTTGTTTGTTATTTATATTTAATTGAAAGATAAACTCTGCTTAGTTTGTTATTTATATTTTATTGAAAGATAAACTCTGCTTTGTTTGTTATTTATATTTTATTGAAATATAGACTCTGCTTTGTTTGTTATTTATATTTTATTGAAAGATAAACTCTGCTTTGTTTGTTATTTATATTTTATTGAAATATAGACTCTGCTTAGTTTGTTATTTATATTTTGTTGAAAGATAAACTCTGCTTTGTTTGTTATTTATATTTTATTGAAATATAGACTCTGCTTTGTTTGTTATTTATATTTAACTGAAAGATAAACTCTGCTTTGTTTGTTATTTATATTTTATTGAAATATAGACTCTGCTTTGTTTGTTATTTATATTTTATTGAAATAATAATCTTCTTTTTTTGCTTTTTTTTTTATTGAAAGATATATTCTGCTTTGTTTGACTCTTTGTTCTTTGTTGAAATAATTGTAAAAAAAAAATGCTTACAAAAGATTTGTGAACTTGTTGAGACTTCAAAGCAAAAACTAGCTTATGCTTTCTTGTTGTTTTATTTTTTTTTGGGCCTTATTCATTATTATTGCAATAATTTTATCATTAATTACATTTTGTTTAAAAATAATGATTTATGTTATAATGATTTATTACTGCTAAAAATTAATATATAAGTTGTAGTTTATTGTGAATGAATATTAAGAAGTACTATTAGTGTAAGTTATATACTTGTTGAACATTCAATGAAACAATTGGGAAATGAACACAAATGTCACTTTTTTTTTTAAAGTTCAATGATAAAATTGATATATTTCTGTGATTTGTAGAAATATCTATCTAAAAAAAAAAAGCATTGCAATCATGAATTCATAGAATTATTGAAACTTAAAAGATAACAGCGTCTTAAATTAGTGTGTGTTTATTTGTTTATTTACAAGAAAAAAATTAAATTGTGGCTTATTTTATGGACAAAAAGGATTAATTACACTTGATTTAAATCGTAAATAAATTCACCCGAACAAGTTATAAATTTATTAAATATATTACTGTCGATAATAAAAATATCTCGTGTCTTAAAACGTCTTGCCATGTTTAATAATGAACCATGTATGTACAAGTACACAATAAACAATGAGTGCATTAATTTATCATCGATATTCTAATTGCAATCGATCATCAAATCGAACCTAGTATTCCTAGATCTATTTTATAACGTGTCTTTCTTTGTAACACGTAGATCGATAAAATTAAGTACAGTGGCGGCAGTACCAGACGCAAAATAAGCATGACATCATAACACACACACACACACTCACTTATTCTTCACGGACTAGAAACAAGATACGCAGATGGAAAGAAAGAAAGATAGAAACAAAAAAAGACATTTGTAACTTACACAATTCTGTGATCATCCCCAAAAACTTGCCCAGTTCCAGAACAAGGCACATCAAGAATAATCGAAAGGGCAAAAAAAGGAATGAAATTGAATAAGAAACAGAAGAAGGAGAAACATTACTGTCACCAACAACACGACCAAGGCCGGCCTCCCCCCTTCTTTAAACCCTTTAGGTATTAGACCTCGGCACAAAGCTCAATATTTGTCATGGTTGGCCGAGGCCAGGATGCGCAGTTCCAGAACGGCGCACACAACTCGCACGTTGCTCCGTCACTGGCGCTTGTATTCATTGGACACGGAACCAACACAGGTAGAGACAAAAACTCAAAAGGCCCATCACTCTTATCTTACATATATATAATCTATATCGTAGTCTATATTCTTTCTTATCCCAAAAGTATTGTCCCTTTTTTTACAAAAAAAAAATTTCTATCGACCGACACATAAGAAATAGTGCCAATCAATATAAATAAAGAGAAAGGCGATATAGCGTTAAAACGTTTATATATATTATATATATATTTAATATATAGTGAGTTTCTAGAAATTCCTTATAAACAAAATAAAATTCAATCGATGGCTGCCCATATTATGATTTCTTTGTTCTCAAAACAGCGCTCTAGATAAATCAATCATAACAACAAATATAATCAAACTACTAGATGCTTGGAAATAAACAACTAACACACAAAAAAAACGATCCGAAAGAATAATAAACAATACCAAAAAAGAATATTAATATGAAATTCCACGCGTTGTAAATATATTTATAAATATATTTTTTTAAAGTATATATGGATTGTCCAGGTGTACGGAACAAGAGTAGTTGCCGTGTAAGGAACAACCGTGTCGCCGTGTACGGAACAATGTGTAAAGAGCCGTGCTTTGCTAACTGCACGACAGTTTTGGTACTCACTCACTCTCTCTCTCTTTACAGTTATGATCATCATTTTAAAAAAAAGATGGCGAAGGGGGCGGGGAGGGGGTGGATGGCGAAAATTAATCAATAGCAACAGAAATCACTTAACTGCCTGGCAGTATGCTTAAAGAAGAAAAAGGGGGGAGAGGGGGGGGATATACAAGAGAAAGAACAGGCCAAGCTGCCAACTGCCAACCGAACGCTGGCGTTTTATTCCCCCAACCATGTCTCCAGTTGTCGTTCATAAGGGTCGCCATGTTTTTTTTTAGATGTTGCTTGTTTATACATATAAATCTACATGCAATACTTGGTTGTTGTTGTTTTAATTGCGAGCGTATATAGGGGGGTTCAGTTGTTGTGTGTTTACATGCTGTTGGTCTTTCTGGTTGTTGCTGACGCTCGCCGACTAGTGTAGGTTAACCATTGATTCATGGATCAGCTGTTGATAATTATTTATTGTTTTTTGTTCTTGTCATCCGTGTTGTAAATTGGTAAATTATTCTGACTACTCGGTGTAAAGATACTTTTTTGGAGTTTATTGTTGTGTAAACCTTTACAGGACATAAAGGGTTTTTGGGGTTTTATTTGTTTGTATTTATTATACCAAGATTTATATCATTTGTTTCTTTGAAGGTTTTACAAGTTGTTTATCTATTTCTTAACATACCATTAATGTTAACTAATCTCACTATGGGTAAGCTTAGATAGTCAGATAGATAGATAGTGTGATATATAGTTAGATATATAGTTAAATAGTTATATATATATATATGTATATATATATAGAGAGAGATAGATAGATAGATAGATAGATAGATAGATAGATATTGATAATATAGGCCTACATACATTTTAAACGTTTAATTTGTTTATTATTTTATTCGTTTTATTAAGGTTATATGATGATAACTTTTTTATTAATTATATTCAAAATATATAGATCTTATATTATAAGATAATAAAATATAATCATATTCAATATATATTTTTTAAAAGCTACAGATAAAATATATATGCCATCTAAATCTGTAAACCATAATGATATTTTTGTTTCTTGTTGTGTTTGATAAAATCCGTTAAAAAAAAATTTGGTACAAAATAGCTGACGGTTTTTTCTTTATATTGTATATAACAAAAAGTAAATTGTTTGCCTTTCAGGTACACGTGTCACTATATCTTTTTCTTCTGTTCTATCTATGTATTGATTTAAATGATTTATTGTGTTGTAGGCCGATAGAAAATACACACACACACACAAAAGAAAATTTTGAGGTCAAAGTGCTGTATAGCAAGTAGTAAACTATGGAACAGCTTGCACCATGACACTGTGGGATTCTAAGACAAAGAGTCATATGATAAGCCTTTAAAGACCTGTATATTTTGCTTTAGTATTCTTGTGATTTGCTCCCCCGCCTAAACACTCGCAAATGAATTGTGGACATGGTGCGCAATGATAACTATTGCGTGAAAAAAAGCTTTGTAAGTTACAATCATTGGCGTTATTCCAGTTAATTCGGACCGAAAAGGTGGCGGCATATATAATATAGGCGTTTGAGAGAGGGGGGGGGGGGGCGAGCGGCAGCGCGTTTGGCTGGCGTCCTGGGTTGAATTCCGGGTAAAGGCTGGGATTCGTTCCTCCGGTCTGGAAGGTGTCCCTGAGTCTGCCAAGCTCTGATAATAATAATATGACTTCAGTAAAAAGGGCGACTGGGCCTTGTGCTGGCCATACAATCCCAGAGTATATACCGTGACCACAGAACGTTGCTTAATTCGGTGTGTTACACTTTTAAGACATTCAGACTTTTCTGTTTTTCAACTGGTTCCACATTACTACAGACAAGGATTAGCCGAGAGCCCAGCAACATTCCGAACCCGTCGACCCCCCTCCCCCAAAAACAAACCGAATTCCCCCCTTACCTAATATTATTTGAATTTCCGTTAAATTAAAATAAAATAAAAAATCAAACAATTCTCTCCATTCACTTTCATACACAAACTACAGAACAAAAATTATTGTCATAGACTCCTGTACCATTTGAAATATTTAAAAAAATTGTTGGTATTGACCGCGCCCAGAAAGTGGTCAATTATTAATAAGGTCAAGTCAGCGCCTTGAGTACGCGGGACTTTTGAGACCTGGGCATTTTACATGAGAGCGAGAGAGAGAGAGAGCGAGAGAGATGGAGAGAGGGAAAGAGAGAGAGAGAGAGAGAGAGAGAAAGCCTCCAATAAAGAAAATAAAAATGTTCCAGAGCGGCATTGTGTTAGCACAACAAAACAATAAAGTGCACAACACACACACGCACACACACACACAAAGTTAATTAAAATTGCAGGTATCGCGAAGTTTGATAGCCATCTCAGTTTCTAACAAGAGAGAACGAAATTGGGGGAGGGGAGGTGGGGCGGAGGAAAATGACCTTTTTGTTAGGCGTATGGAAAATGTGGTAAAAAATTCATTGGTCCAGGGGTTGGGGGGGGGGGGGGGGGAGGGAATTGACATTTGTTTGTATCGTTTCCATTGTTTTATTTCCTCTCTAATTTTCCCTTTACTCCATCTCTCCCATCTCTCCCCTAAACTCCCTTGTTCTATTTCACAGCAAATACACTGTATAGTTTTTATTTTTTCATCTCGCATATTGACAGGGCGTCGCCTGAGATCATGTAATGTGTTTGGAAATTTCCGGATTCTCCAGCGAATTGGCAAAAAAAAAAAAAAAAAGGACGTCTTTGGTTTATTTGCCGTTTCCTGTTTGACTTTAAAAAAAAAAAAAAACACACCATCAAATATTTGGATTGTTAAAGGCCTGCGTTAGACTATCGTATATGTCAGCACTAGTCTAATATCTGTCTAAAAACCTTATTTAAATTTTGCTAATTTCGACTTTACGTGTTCGTATAAAAGTAAACGAAAGTAAAAATTCCAAATGTTTTCTGCACAATATATTTTAGGACAGAATTCTTTAACATGACAATAATTGTTCAAGTTCGTGATTATTAGTTTATAAATTACTTTAGTAGATATATTTCAAACAGACACAAACACACACAAATACACATTCCAGATCTTGAAATAATTAAAATAACAAATAATAGATCTAACTCTAGTCCAAGCAAATTAATTAATTCTGCGGAAATGTATATTTTCTTTTTTGGTTTATAAATTACGGCGAGTAGAAAATAAATTATAACACTTATAAAATATATGTATATATTTCCTGACTTAGTTGTTAACATAAAACCTTAAAAAAAAAAAAAAATAGTCTCAACAATAGAAAATAACTGAAGCAGAAAATGTATAATTTGCAAACATGGGAATAGGCCTACTCATTAAATTAAAATCCTCTCCTACTTTAATTTGTTGAATTTACACGTATTACAATCCCAACATTTGTCCCCCCCAAAAAATGTTAAAATACAACATTCGAGACCAATGTGTGCGTGTTTGGGAGGTAAGAGCTTCATGAAGTACCTCTCTCTCTCCAAGTTCGGCATTTTAGATCATAAGCCTAAACCAAAACTACCTTTGACAAGTGTCACTCAAATTCCTGGCACACATACACCTCATGACACACTAATCTTCTCTTTACTTCTTTCCTTTTTTTTTCTTTTCTTTCTTTTTTGTATAAGCAGAATTATTATTTGTTATTTCGTACAAAGAAAATGTAATGATCGTACACGGAGCGCCATGACTTTGCTGTGCGCCTGAATGGCGAGGCTCTTCAGAAAGCTCCAATGGCGAACAAATTTCAACTATACCAAGGACCGGCCCCGCTATTATCTTGCTCACCTTAAATACACACATTTCAAACTTGGTAAAAAGATTTTAGGAAATAAATAGGTTCCAAAACTAAACATTTGTAGTAATTTTTGGTGACATGTGAATGGACGTGTAAAGGCGTCACCCTACTTCAACCAAAACAAACTGGAGTTCCAACTAGAGTGTGTGTATGTGTGTGTATGGGTGTGTGTGGGTGTGTATGCGTGTGTATGTGTGTGTATGGGTTAGGGTTAGGGTTAGGTCTACGGTGATTCTAAAATTATTTATATCTATCTGTTTTTACTTCTTTTTTTTTACCACCAATGCTCAACATAAACTTCGCAAACGGGCGTTTAGAGCCTGTGTTTGTAAGCGCCAACAGACAAGAAACAAACAACAAAACAACTAGCAAACGCACAATGTTCAACTTGAAGACATCCTATAATATTATTTTTCTTCAAACCTTTTAAACTCTGTGGACTTCTGTGGATTTAGTTCTTATTGGTTAGTTTTTACCGGTATCTGCCCGGGGGGGGGGGGGGCGGGCGGACACCCCCTAAAGCTATATCTTTATTAATGCAGTTCACGGCTGTAGTTGTATGTCATTGGTCTGTTGTGTCTCCCACCGGACCATTGGGAGGGGGGGTGCATGTGTTATTTCTGGAGAAAACTGTTGTTGGTGATTGTAAGGGTTGTGTCCGTTTTGCAGGCTTAGACAGCTCAATAAGAAAATATATCGAGCTATAGCTGATCTATATTATGTATCTCAGTGGGTATTCAGAGAGAGAGATATTGAGAGAGAGAGATAAAGAGAGAGATAATGAGATAGATAGATAGAGAGATGCATTATGAAAAAGGAGAATAGGTGCTAAGAGAGATAATGAGACGGAGAAAGATTTGTTTGATGCGAACATTTCGATGGTAAGTCACCTGCGGAAACTATCAGGTCATAAAATTATATACCTCTACTGACAATGACAGAAAGATAGAAGGTAAAAAAATATCATATAATAATAAATGTGTAACTGGGTTAGCGAAATAAAGAAAAAATAAAAGGTGATACAGAGAGAAAGATTAAGAGAGAGAGAAGGCTCTAGGACCAGTGGCGTATTTAGGCATGTTCCACACAAAAGGGGCCCCCACAGAAAAGGGGCCACCACAGAAAAGGGGCCCCCACACATCCCCAAAAGATTGTATTTTAGTGACATTCCCATTTTATTCGTTGAAAATGCCAAATAAAATGCATTTATTCCTCTACACATTTTTAAGCGCTCCAGTCCAACCAAGCTAAGCCACAACATACAATTTATTTATGATTTTACAGAATGTAACATGAATTAACGGCATTTTTTTAAAGTGTTGTGTCAGACAGAAGCGAGGCCAGGAGGGACCCCCACATAAATTTGGGAACAGGGCCCCCACAATCCTAAATACGGCTCTGTCTAGGACATTCTAGTTAAATAATTTTAAAAGGTAAAAAAAACGGAGCGAACAAGTACATAGCACTTTGTATAGAAATATCATGAATATATTTTAAATTGAGAGCACTTCCTGTCTCAAACTAGTTTTTCTTCAACTGGGCCCGCCTCATAACACACATGGTTCTAGATTATTGAAACAAAATATGTTCGCAGAGAAGTAAAAAGAATACAAACAAATATTCCCAAATATTGTCATGGAATTCTCGACCATCACAATAATTGTCCGTTTTCATGATTGTCAAATGAAAATCGCGTTGAAAGGTATTTGAAACAAACACACACGCATAGTCTACACCTTCTAAATGTAAACCAAAAAAATAAATTCCGTGGGGGTTTCTATTGGCTAAAGGGACATTTCTTATCAGTGATAATAACTATAAATGTAACTAATAAAATTATCCGAAAAACCAAAAAATAGATAAAAAACAATATTTTTTTTTGTTCCATAATAGTTGGCCAATGGCAAATACATTCTCTAAGTGGAATTCAAGTATAAAATGGGTATTCTTGAACTGACAAAAAAATAACAACTGAATTCATTTAAACCATTATCTAAATGCGAAACTAAACACAGAAGCGCATTAATGTATTGTTCAGATAGAGCGTACATACATTAAAAGATAATATAAGATTGACTTATGAAGAAGAATTTATTTTTATATTTTAAAAGTCACTTTAAAATATTACAAATATTTTTAATATAGTAATATAGAAAACTATATCTAAATCTAATTTTATCCAAAGACGGATACCTTTTTTTTTTGCAACACGAGTTTTCGGACTAATTCGCACGAAATTAAAATCGTATAACTTTATTCGGCTTCGTGGAACATTGACTCAATGTCACGCGTTATAAGATGGTTACAGTGAGGCTAGTTCTTCGAAAAGAATATATTCATATACGCTATCTTGTTGTGTGTTGTTGTTGTTTTTTTTGGTATTCGGGTGTAGAAATGGGTTGCTTGAACTAGTCTAGAAAACCATCATTTCTGGCCTCACCTTTAAAACAATTTCTTTGATCGAAATGCAAGACTACGGAGAAACATTAAAACTACGGGTAGGCGTGGGACGCCGAAATCTTCTTTATATAAGGATCGTCTATTGATATATAAGATAAGATTATGGGAGCAGATAATGAGATATCTAAGAATACATATATTAGATAAGTGACATTATTACTAAATTTAAATTAAGATAAGTGAGATTATTACTAAAAACACATAAAGCAATAACAGACAAATGGACGTACAAATAACCTTGTTCGCCTGACTGAAAGGTCATTTACTTACTCTTACATGAATGGTAAAAATCCATCATCCCTTGAGCCGGGTGGGCGCCGGGGTGCGGGCCGGCCCCGGGGTGCCCTGGGTGGCCCATCGCGTGCGGGTGGTGGTGATGGTGGTGGTGGGCCGAGGGGTGCGTGGGCGGCGGGTGGTAGCAGTAGGCCGTGAGTTCCATGGGCGAGTGAAAGCGCTTGCCCGCGGGGCCCATGCCGTCGGCGCAACCTCTAGGAAGCATGCGCTCCCATGCCAGTGCGGCCATCGAGGGCCCCTGGAGGCTCAGCACAGGTCGACGTATCCGTTAGTGTTCACCCATCAACTTGAACAAAATAACAACTTGAACAAACTTACAGCTTGAACAAACTTACAACTACTAGAAATTGAACACACAAGCTTGTTTATAAATTAAATCTAATGTCACAGAAATCACTTTTGCGATAAAACTAAAAAAAATAAAAATAAATAAATAAACACTTTTATTAGTCACCTCAATAATTAGAATATTCCGGTATAGAATTTCCAGTGATGAGTTTCCAGGATAGAATTTCCCGTTAAGAATGTTCACACGAAACGTCCGCTTATTCAAATCTAAATAGTCTTTTTTTTTCTTTAATGAAATTAATCCTGTATTTAAAAAAAAGACATTTATTTAACTCTTAAATGCAATACTTGCTGCGCGGTGTAATGGTAATCTTGATCCTAACACCGAGATTAAAACTTTTCTGAAACCCGATGCCGTGGGGGACCGTAATGTGATATGCTAATGCCCGCTGCGGAATCTGCTAAAGGTGGAAGTTATCAAGCCTCGTCAACGCCACGGTAGGTCAGGCCAACAAGCGCCGTGCGGATAACATTTCAATCGCGGTAACAAGAACGCGTACCAAAAATAAAATACTTCAGCCGTCTCTCTATCTCTGAAATATGATAAAACGTCCTGAAATTGTGTTTTTAAGTTTGATCGTCACCATGGAGTTATCTGCCCCTGCCTCCCTCCCTATCGAAAACCCTTGACTGAAAAGAACTGGGAGGTGACGGTGAAACGGGACCACACATTCGTGTCAGCGTGAGTGTATTTATAACCCTAGAACCGATGCGTTAATCCAACTTACACCCGAAATAATGGCAACATTCGCGTAATTTAAACAAAATTAAAAAAGATAAATATTTAAAAAAAAATAGAACGAGATATTCGGTGTCAAGTTACTATGTTGCAAGCCGGGTCACGTCTGAACGACTCTCGATCCTGCTCGTGCTGTCGACAGGTTTCGTTGTGTGTGTATGTTTTTTTTTTTTCAATCATACATTCATATTATATATAGCGGTCGGCCTGGTTCTCCCTCGCATAGGATCTAAAAATCCTGGTGGTTGAAGCGACAAACGCTGTTTTCTACACCCGCCCGCGTCAGTGGAAGAGCGGAAAAGGTTTCTGCTGAAGACAGCAGACGACTATTACTAAACACAGGGGCCAGCTATCTCCGTTGTCGCTAGATCAAACCAAAAAAGCACCACAAATTCAAAGCCCAAAAAAGAACTTGAAAAAAACACACACACAAACACAACACCGAAATAATTACCATCGCGTCCGTAGTGTGAAAATTTTCACCGAAAAGCACCGAAATTTAAAACGAAAGTGTGAAAATGAAAGAGATCACACAAAAAAGAATTGACCGCAGGAGAGGGGAAGAAAGGATTATCACACAGAAAAGTATTCCGATGCTCTTGTCACAGTCCAGTGGATGTCACATACTCACGTCACGTGGTCGGCGAGGACCTGTGTGAGTTGCTGTTTGTGGTAAGGTGGTGGTGGTTGTCGTTGCAGTAGACTGGTACTTCAAGTACCTGCCCCACGGTAGGGCGCGCACACACACACACAAACACCCGGTATGATACCGGAGACGGGGCTCAGGAGAAAGATCACAGGCAACCATTCCTATAGAGGAAATACACCCCTCCCTCTCTCTCCCTCCGTCTCCACGGTCGCCGGGCCCGTCGTTTGATATCTAAGGCCGCAAAAAGAACTATAATATAGATACTTGACAAGCGGCCGTTAAGGATGACGTACCTTAGATTGACTGTAGCACCAAAAAAAAAAAAAGAAACACTCCGGACTAAACGGATGACCGCTGACCAAAAACACACGCGACTCGACGGCTGCGGCAGCGGTTGCAAGTGACGGAGCGCGAGTCGATATCCACAGACTTGTCCCAAAAGTGTCTCGATCCCCTTTTTTTTCCCTTCTATTTCTCTCTCTCTCTCTCTCTCTTTCTTTTTATGGTTGACGAACCCTGAAGTCCGAATCATCGGCTGCCGGAGAGGTAACGGCGCATGGCGGAGATGGAACAACACAAACACACACAAAAAAAGGGAGAGGGGAAGGGAGCCTGGGTGGTGGGTGACGTCTGAACCAACCGCGGGGTCTCCGCCTTGACTTTATATGACCAACCAAAGGAGCTCGCTGGTCTGGTCTCCTCCTATGTCCCAGTAGTGCTAGACCTACGCCCCCCCCCCCCCATTCCATCCGTTCTCTTTTATGTTTCAGGGGGGGGGGAGCTTTCGTCACGCACGGCTGGAAATCAGACCGCTCAACAGCAGCTACGCGGAGGGAGACTTTCCTAGGAGGCGTTCGTTGGCGTTGAACTTACACCCAACAAGAAAAAAATATTTATATATAGGCATACAAAATGGCGACGGCCACATTGCTACCTGCAAAGAGTCCCATCTAACGTCACATTTTTCTAAATATATTAATTTTTAATAAATGACTATAATATCTATAATGAAAACAGCTAGGCCTACAGCAAGACTGCGCCAATAAAGACCGTACAATCTTCGAATTATAAACTCCAAGAAATAACAACAAAATAAGACCAGCATACAAACTCATGTTGGTGGCAGCGGTAACACTCACAATAAACACTAACACACACACACACAACTCGTAAGAAACGTATAAAGGAAATTACAGTAGAATCATCCAACTTCTGGAAAAAAGGCTTTTTGAAAGCGAGTGATATTATTCCCCCCTGTCAGTCGCCCCCCCCCCCCCCCCAGCCCTGCCTTCATGCGCCGTGTGGAGACACACACTCGTCGGGTTGGATCGATACGTCGACAGGCTCCGCCCATTTTATCACCGGGTGAACGACATGTCCTCCTCTTTCCTCAATACCATATTCCTACCCTACCCCCGGCGTCCCAGGGGGTGGGAGGGAGGGAAGGGGGGTGTAGTCGTCGTCAGTGCGGGTTGTCACACTAGCGGCGGGGGCAAACGGCGCCTCCCGGATGAGGCCACGCCCAAGCGTCGTGCTTTATCCCCCGAGCCATGAGACGAGGGAAGGGGGAGGAGGGTTACATTAGCTGTCAATCACAACACGACAGGCGACTTGATAAAAAGGGCGGGGGGGGGGAGAGGGGGGCAGGGAGAGAATCGAGTGTTTCTAGCACATGATCACAATCGAACCAGTTCTTCTTATATTTTCCTTTGATATCTTTACGTCCGGGCATCTTAGTACATTTTTTATATATTAATATAATATCTTTGACATCTTGTTAATGCTCTCTATTTTATAATATATGGCCGCCTATCTGTTACATTCAGCCTATTATAATGCCTGAGTACAATATAGGCCTACCGACTTTATATAAGCTTCCATTATAACAGTCAATCAAAGTTTGTTATAAAAAGCGTCTTGGCATGCCAGTCCGGATTGATATAGTCTAATGAGGTCACACAAAAAGTTACACCTCATCCACACATTCGTAAAGGCTAACTCAGATCATTCATACACCGCATAGGCGCGCCATACACCGCAAAAGCGCGTCATACACCGCATAGGTCAGCTTAGGAACCATACTACACACACCATCTAAAAGGTCACAATGAGCTGTGTCTATGCGCACATTATGTGCTATGTGGCTATTTGTTCACTTTTAAAAACATAATTAATTAATTATATTATATACTTTTTTCTATATATAAATATGGTGACATACTTTTATATTTTGTGAACAAATATATTTAACATGTTATATTATGCGCAGAGCATTAATAAACCAACATTTTACTGCATGGCGCTAATGTCGTAGACCAGGAGTAGGCAACCTTTAGATATATGTGTGTGTAAAAGTAGGATTGCTAATTCATTCAGCGTGCCTGCGGCCTCAAAGTTCACCTCCCCTAACTTACAAAGGCTTGTAGAGGAGACTTATTTTTTTAGGGGGGGGGGGGGTGTCTTCCGCGAGCCATTGACAATCGCTCGGCGCGCCAAGTCTGAAAACGCGTACCGTTGTTTGCGGACCCCCGTCATAGAACAAAACACACCGATACCGGATGAATGCTTAAAAGGCTTGTCATCTCTGACCAGCGTAAGAAAACAACAACAACAAAAAAAAAAAAATCAAATAAGCCGACGTAATAACTACGACCGCAAGACCGCAATTATTATTTTTTTAAGAAATGTATTAACAATGTATTAACAATGTATTAACAATGTATTAACAATGTATTAACAATGTATTAACAATGTATTAACAATGTATTAACCATGTATTAACAATGTATTAACAATGTATTAACAATGTATTAACAATGTATTAACAATGTATTAACAATGTATTAACAATGTATTAACAATGTATTAACAATGTATAACTATATTTCACGGTTGAGAAAACTAGTTTCGATGCTGTTTTTTTTTTAAACTCACCATTGAAATCACAAAGGTTAACAAATTGTGACATTTTAGAAAAAAAAGCATCAACCTTTGTTAACCAAACAAACAAACATGCAACAAAACAAACAACCTCTCCCAAACAATTGTGATTATTGATTGAAAATCATTTTCTTTTCGACAGATATGCTCTCGTTGAGATGCTTGTACACAACCAAACAAGTACAATAACATGTAGGCCTACACGCACATAGTTCCAGACAAATGGTGAAGTTGTACATAGTTCCGTTAAAACATAATCATGATAAGCAGGTCACATGGGGAGAGAACTCCAGAAACACACTTAAAAATGGGAGTAGGGGACTCGAAAAACACATTTTAACACACACAAAAATGGACAAGCGGAACCACTCTTGGCGAAAAAAAGAAAGAACGATAATCAACCCATGCTTCATAACGGAGTTTGTCAACATCTGAAAGTAGACTGAAAAGTGGGACATGGGGCTCGCCGGAAACGCTAGTCGAACCGTGAAAAAAAATAATACTTTAAGAAAAAAATAATAATTTTAAAAAGCCTTCGCGCCTTATCTCGTTACTTGTGGACAACAGCACGAGAACAAGAAAGAAACGGGAGAAAAAATGACGCCAAGAGATGAGAATGATAGAGAAATGGAACCCGATGGAACATTCACGCGCAAGGGGATTTGTAACAAGATTCTCAAAACCAAAAAAAAAAAAAGTTACAATAACATAGAAACACGTTTTATTATAGTGCTTTCTCTCTCTCTCTCTCTGGAAGGTTCTGGAGGGTTGTCCGACCCAGCGATTCATTAGGCGACCCCCGGAATGGATAAGACAAACCGCCGCGCCCCCCCCCCCAACAAGCTGATTTTTCAAAGCTCGTCAGGGTCGGTTGTCCCGGCATTTCCGTCGTCTGAAGCAATCGATGGCCAGGGAGGGCCACCACCCACCAATGGAAATACAAAAACATGAACCAAGAAAACAAAAAAACAAAACGAAACAAAAAAAAAACAGCAGCAACAGCATAGGAACTGGCTCTGAAAACACCGGACGGACGGCTCCCGATTCACGTACGGCTGTGAGAGAAAAAGAGTTTTAAAAACACAGACACACACACACACACAACTTGCTTACTGTCGTGTCGCAGAAGGTCTCAGCCAAAACCCCACTAATTGCTACGGTGAGGAGGGAAGGTTAAGGTAAGGCTGATGCTCTCGTTAACTGCCCCGCTATTTCGGAACCGGGTCTCGCTATTCCGGGACATTTATTTTTTTGGGTTAGCATTGATTTGAGTATTTTCTTTATTTTTTATTTTTTGGTGTTGCTTTTAATTTTGGCAGAAAAATGGGTTTGGGAAAACACAACAGGTTTGAAAGTAAAGGCATGTAGTTGTTGTTAAGAGTACAGGATACCGGAAGTGGGTGTTTGTTTTGAAATGTGGGAGCACATTGTCTACAATGTATCTGGACATACCACAATGGCGCGCATACACACACACACATTATATATATATATATATACACACACACACAAACACGTTTAACTTGATTAGATAAAAAGTAGACAGATTTGTATGACTGGTTCTAGACACAGACAGTCTCACTTGATCCAGATATTGGGTCCTTTTAGCTTGACCGAACATTGACACATTGTCTAGGCTGAATATAGTCACAAATTGACTTAGGGCCTAGACTAAATCTAGACATAATACGCATTGAGTAAGCTTAGGGGCACATAATACTATCTGGACCAACATTTCTTTATTATTTTCTTTTCGCGATTCGGTTATTTACAGACTTCGTGTCTACTTCCTAAGCCACTATACACTTATATCCCTTATACTATAAGTAACATATATCATGCATTAACCCTTACAGTCCCGGGCGCGTATATAGCGGGACTGAAGGTATTCATGGGAAAGTAGGTCGGTACGGGAAGGGTTAATTTTGTCACAACTTTCCATGTATTTATAATACAGCCTATGGTGACGCCTATAGTCAATGAATAATGAACAATATTGGTTTGCCACAAAGTACATAAGTGCAATAAAGGCATAGTCAAAGACAAAACTAGAATATTCTAACATTGATACATAATGCAACATGTTACCGAAATAATATAAATAATCAATTCATTTTGAGGTATCAAAAATGGAAAATACAAGGGGAATAATTCATTTTGAGATAGAATAAAAAAAAATTAGAAAAAACAATTGTGATAATACACTGTTTATGAACTAACTCACACTTATCTTATCAGATCTTAACGTTACATCACTTTTACTACAAGTTCGCATTAACACAGTGACAAATTGAAAACTGTATAAAGGCTTAGACTAAACCCAGACACTTGAAACCGTGCATCATTCAGGACACTCAGGTAACTAGATTATTGTCGGGGGTGCGTAGCTGCGTTTTGGTGTTACCAAGGTGTCCGGTTTTTGTACCGGACAGTCCGTTATTTCAGCCGACGGTCTGGTATAAAACTGACTTTAAAAAAAAAATGCTTTCCTTTTAATACCAGACACGTGTAACAATTTACGCAATTTATAAAAAAAGGGGGCCGTATAACAACTGCAGTGATACAGCGGATTTCGTTCTCCGAGCCCTAAGAGGGTGATATCGTCTCGCATTTTCTCGTAGAGAAGTAAGGTTCAAGTGGCAACCCTAGCTGCGTCTGTGACAATTGATAAAACATTGGCCTACTGTTATAGGCAAAGCAAAACCTAAGACAAAAACTGCTTAGGCCAAACAAAGAGACGCACATTATATATAAATCAGTTCAATCATTTAAAAAAAAAAGTGTCTTATTAACATATTTGTTGTTAAAATAAAATTTAAAAAATTAACCCTCCCACAACCAATAATAATTGGGGTTATGGGTTGGCTGGAGAGAAAATCTAGGAAAAGTTAACTGCTATCATTATCCAGAAAGAAAAAAAAAACACTCAAGGTGTAGTAGGCAATTAATGAAATCTAGGGGAGATAAATCACAATCTTTTATGACACTAAAATAGATTTGTTTAAAATATTTTTACCACATATTTACGAGTGAGTCCCACTGGAAAATGTTGCTCGATATAAGACAAGTATTGATTAATTAAACATAAAGAACTTTGTTAAATTATGTATTTTAAAACAATATATATACGAAACATACAAGGAACTAAAACTGAACTGATAATATCGATACTTTTCAGATGCTCCATCGTCGCTCTTGACGCCTACCACGAGTTGCAATGCCGGGCCCCGGCACGTCTCGAGTTTTCCCGATATTGTGTGTGCGTGTGTATGTATATATGCATGTCGTTGACTGTCTCGGTGTGTGTGTGTGTGTGTGTGATCCATAGAGCTTCGTGCTATCGCTTTAGCCATGTTTTCAAATAGTGATAATTTAAAGATGTCACGCTTCACGGTGCGAGAAGCGCTATCGGTGGCGATGGCGAGGAGAAACACCCAGAGCCGTCTATCATTACACTTTCTCCTTGAGTCGCTCTCTCTCTTCCTGTGTATTTCTTCCTATCTTCATTCACGACACCAGTTTATTATATCTCCCTCCCCCACACGTGTGTGTTTTAATTCCAGTCTTCATAAGGAGCACTTGTTGTTTTGAAAATGTCATCTCCGACCCACCTAGCAAGCCCCATTCCATTAGATCTATCTCCATACCATTTGTAATCTCTACAACATTTGTTATCTCTACAACATTTTTTATCTCTACAACATTTGTTATCTCTACAACATTTGTTATCTCTACAACATTTGTTATCTCTACAACATTTGTTATCTCTACAACATGTGTTATCTCTACAACATGTGTTATCTCTACAACATGTGTTATCTCTACAACATGTGTTATCTCTACAACATGTGTTATCTCTACAACATGTGTTATCTCTACAACATGTGTTATCTCTACAACATGTGTTATCTCTACAACATTTGTTATCTCTACAACATTTGTTATCTCTACAACATTTGTTATCTCTACAACATTTGTTATCTCTACAACATTTGTTATCTCTACAACATTTGTTATCTCTACAACATTTGTTATCTCTACAACATTTGTTATCTCTACAACATTTGTTATCTCTACAACATTTGTTATCTCTACAACATTTGTTATCTCTACAACATTTGTTATCTCTACAACATTTGTTATCTCTACAACATTTGTTATCTCTACAACATTTGTTATCTCTACAACATATGTTATCTCTACAACATTTGTTATCTCTACGGAGACTCTATTACTCAAAACTCAGGTATGAATAGAATGGCCAACGTACTCAACTTTTACCTGGACATCATAATACTGGTTATTTAAACAGCGCTTCTATCCATGCGCCCTAGAAGATTATTACGTCCACTAGGCCCATAACTCCTGCAGGGCGACAGGGATTATTCGGCGGCAGGGATAGAACCCGCGACGTGTCAGTTGACAGTCCGGTGAACTAGTCGGCCTCACATCACACCATGATATCACAACCCTGTAATAGTCATTCATTCAAACGCCAAAAGTATTATCCTTCTCTTGCGCAAGCGGCACAAAATCTTCGACACCAGTCTTAATTAAACTTTTAACTCTTTGGAGATTTGTGTAAAGAAGACAACAAACGAAATAGACGCCGTATAACAACAAAAGCTACACAACTAATTAATTTTTTTTTATCAAAGCTGAAATGAAAACCCCTCCGCAGCCCGAAAAATTAAAGTTTTAAAGTACTCGTTAACTTGTTAATCCTAACTAATGGCAAGGTTAGACCATGTTAAATCAGGTGTGGGGACGAAGGAGGGGGAGAAGGGGAAGCTAAAACTAACTCAAGGGTGTGCAGATCACTGAACCGGAAGGACGTTTTAGGACCCTCCCCCCCCCCTTTAAACAAAATGGTGTTGGGAAAGGGGGGGGGGGGGAAGAAGTGAGGTCAGAGACTGGAGGCCAATTTTTTTTTCAGGCCGACCGGCGGGCAAAAAGGGCCCGTCTTCCTTGTTAAGCCAGCCCTTCGTGTTTTCATTACAGTGATCAGATTTCAGGGATGCATTTCCACTAATTGCGTCACACGTAGGACAATTGTCCCCAACACAAGCCAGGACAAAACAAATGATACAATTTAAACAATTGCATTGTTTTTATCTTTAAAAAAAACAACAACTTTTCTGCGCATGTCATAAACACAGAGGTTTTATTGGCTGGCCTCAATTTCGCACCGGAACAAGGGGAAATGAAAGAAGAAACAAAATGAGGTCATCCGATTATGGGGTAAATGTGCGGATTTCATCAAAGTTGAATAGAATAAATATCGCCGAACTTTTGACTATAGAATATAAATATAATACAGAAAGCATAGTAGCCTAGCCTTCATAGACGACATTGGTTCTCACGTTCTATGACCACGACTTAAAAGGGGATTGTGCGGCCATCCGCTTTTACTTTTTCTAATCTGATGAGTCAGGCAGACCTCAGAACTGGGTACAGTTCGAAACCTGGAAATCTGGATTCGAGCCCGGGACCTCGAGAACGTATACCACGTGATGGTAGGTCGACAATAGCTGGTGGTGCGTGTCACTATATGAGGCACGGTGGTTGTGCCGGCAGCGCGTTCGACTGGAGTGCCGAAGGTTCTGGGTTCGAATACGGGTGAAAGCTATAATTGTTCCCGGGAACGGAGGGTGTCCCTGAGTCTACTCAGATCTGATGGGTGCCTGATATTACTTGGGGGTAAAGGAAAGGCGTCTGGGCATTGTGCTGGCCACACAATCCCATAGTAAGCCGTGGCCACAGAAACTGGTGAACGCTGCTTTAACAGGCCTTGTGGATCAATTTGTCTTAGCCTTCTCCACCAATCAAACTCGGACGCTCGGTACGCCAAACGAAAATCTAGCCCCGCTCGGGCCACCGTGCCTCTCATAAACCTCTCGGTGGCCCCCGATTACATGTATAATGTACCCATACACCAGTATACGCTATATTTGTTTTGTTTTTTTTCCATAACATCGACAGAGAAGAAGTAATCATGATGTTTTTGTCTGGATTGACACATTTTCAAGTTGGCAACAGGCACACAAAATAAAAATAATAAAGAGGAAGCAACTGCAGAATGCATAGAGCTGCGTGAATCGTCCATATCATCAAACAAAACGACCATTTACTCTTCTCAAATCCCAGACTTCATTTTATAAACGTGGGGACAAATGTCCCGGGGGAGGGAGGGGAGTTTCGACAATCGAAGTCGACAACATCCAACATCCATTTGACGTACCCTCACCCCACACACACACCCACAAACGTATCTCCGCGAGGCTGCTCGTTAAACAGCGGGGGCGCCGTTCCCGGGGTCCAACAATGACATTTTCCCCCGCGTCACCGGACCGCGGGCCGCCCGCCGCATTATGAACTCCGAGCTTTTCCATGGCTTTACGGTGTTTGTTGTTGTGGGGGGGGGGAGACACACACACAGTTTTTTTTTATGAAGTCTTACAGCGGGGGCTGTCAGCCCTCGGGAGGCACCCCCCCTCCTATTCCCCTTTTCTCCCTACCTCCACGCAAATCCATTTCGAACACATCAAGAACAGGTCCCCACCATTATAACAGGACAAAACTGTTGAGAGCGCCCAAATGGGCTAACGCGCGCGGCGTCAATTGGTCATTTTTCAGAATTTATATACAAGCTCTATTTTATTTTTTTTAAGGGGGGGGGGCTGAGGGGGTGTACCTTTCCACGTCCCGTAAGACTCCCCCTTTACTCTCAGCGTGGCGCTGGGTGTCTAGGTGGGGGGCGCCGTCAGAAGGGCTGATTAATGGGTGCGATTTCTTCTTTTATTTTTTTTTACGATTTTTTTCCCTATTCCAGCCCCCCCTATCCCTTTCCCCCCAAAAAAAGTTTAATGGGCCTTCTGCTCCAGGAAACAGGTAGGAGGTTTGCAGTTCCCCCCCCCCTCTTCTCCTTCCCCCAAACATTCCATTTTTCTACTTGTAAACCTTTAAAACTATGTCTAAAAGAACACGTAACTTTTTGTAACAAGTTTGCAACAGCCATGAACCCTTACAGAAACCTGGTTATGCATAAACACACACACAGACACGTAACACATACGTACACACACACACAGATACAGCACCACTTGTGATGCAAGACAGTTAAAGATGTCATGGGAACGAATTGAATAGACTATTCGAAGAATAAACCACAACACAATGTCCCGATGACTCAATTGTAGGTCCCAATGTTCTAAGGAAGCGTTGTTTCTTTACCCCGAATCACGGTCCCGGGCCAAGAATGTGAAACTACCCATCAGAAAAAAACAAAAAAACAACAACTATGGAAGCATAGTATTTGCGATAAAATGTTAAAAGGTCTATCTATCTATCTATCTATCTATCTATTTATCTATTTATCTATTTATCTATTTATCTATTTATCTATTTATCTATTTATCTATTTATCTATTTATCTATTTATCTATTTATCTATTTATCTATTTATCTATTTATCTATTTATCTATTTATCTATTTATCTATTTATCTATTTATCTATTTATCTATTTATCTATTTATCTATTTATCTATTTATCTATTTATCTATTTATCCATTTATCCATTTATCCATTTATCCATTTATCCATTTATCCATTTATCCATTTATCCATTTATCCATTTATCCATTTATCCAATTATCTATTTATCTATTTATCTATTTATCTATTTATCTATTTATCTATTTATCTATTTATCTATTTATCTATTTATCTATTTATCTATTTATCTATTCATCTATTCATCTATTCATCTATTCATCTTTGTATCTATGTGTCTATTTAATTTGTCTATTTATCTATTTGTATATTTATCTGTCTGTCACCTATCTATCCACCTATCTATCTATCTATCTAACTATCCACCTATCTATCTAACCGCCTATCTAACTAGCTACCTATCCGCCTATCTATCTACATACCCACCTATCTATCCGCCTATCTATATATCTATCCACCTATCTATCTATCCACCTATCTATCCACCTATCTATCTATCTATCCACCTATCTATCCACCTATCTATCCACCTATCTATCCACCTATCTATTCACCTATCTATCCACCTATCTATCCACCTATCTATCTATCTATCTATCCACCTATCTATCCACCTATCTATCTATCTATCCACCTATCTATCTATCTATCTATCCACCTATCTATCCACCTATCTATCCACCTATCTATCTATCCACCTATCTATCTATCTATCCACCTATCTATCTATCTATCCACCTATCTATCTATCTATCTATCCACTTAAATCTATCTATCTATCCACCTATCTATCCACCTATCTATCTATCTATCCACCTATCTATCCACCTATCTATCTATCTATCCACCTATCTATCTATCTATCCACCTATCTATCTATCTATCCACCTATCTATCCACCTATCTATACACCTATCTATCCACCTATCTATCTATCCACCTATCTATCCACCTATCTATCTATCTATCCACTTATCTATCTATCCACCTATCTATCTATCTACCTATCTATCCACCTATATATCTATCTATCCACCTATCTATCTATCTATCTATCCACCTATCTATCTAACTATCCACCTATCTATCTATCTATCCACCTATCTATCTATCTATCGACCTATCTATCTATCTATCCACCTATCTATCTATCTATCTATCCACCTATCTATCTATCCACCTATCTATCTATCTATCCACCTATCTATCTATCTATCCACCTATCTATCTATCTATCCACCTATCCATCTATCTATCCACCTATCTATCTATCCACTTATCTATCCACATATCTATCCACCTATCTATCCACCTATCTATATATCTATCCACCTATCGATCTTTCTATCCACCTATCCACATATCGATCTATCTATCCACCTATCTATCTATCTATCTATCTATCCACCTATCTATCCACCTATCTATCTATCTATCTATCCACCTATCTATCTATCTATCTATCCACCTATCTATCTATCTATCCACCTATCTATCTATCTATCCACCTATCTATCTATCCACCTATCTATCTATCTATCCACCTATCTATCTATCTATCTATCTATCTATCCACCTATCTATCTATCTATCTATCTATCCACCTATCTATCTATCTATCTATCCACCTATCTATCCACCTATCTATCTATCCACCTATCTATCTATCTATCCACCTATCTATCTATCTATCCACCTATCTATCCACCTATCTATCTATCCACCTATATATCTATCTATCCACCTATCTATCTATCTATCTATCTATCCACCTATCTATCCACCTATCTATCTATCCACCTATCTATCTATCCACCTATCTATCTATCCACCTATCTATCTATCCACCTATCTATCTATCTATCCACCTATCTATCTATCCACCTATCTATCTATCTATCCACCTATCTATCTATCTATCCACCTATCTATCCACCTATCTATCTATCTATCCACCTATCTATCCACCTATCTATCTATCTATCCACCTATCTATCTATCTATCCAACGATCTATCCACCTATCTATCCACCTATCTATCTATCTATCCACCTATCTATTAACCTATCTATCTATCCACCTATCTATCTATCTATCCACCTATCTATCCACCTATCTATCTATCTATCTATCCACCTATCTATCCACCTATCTATCCACCTATCTATCTATCCACCTATCTATCCACCTATCCATCTATCTATCCACCTATCTATCTATCTATCCACCTATCTATCTTTTCACCTATCTACCTATCTATCTATCTATCCACCTATCTATCTATCTATCCACCTATCTATCCACCTATCTATCCACCTATCTATCTATTTATCCACCTATCTATCTATCCACCTATCTATCCACCTATCTATCTATCTATCCACCTATCTATCTATCCACCTATCTATCCACCTATCTATCTATCTATCCACCTATCTATCTATCTATCCACCTATCTATCCACCTTTCTATCTATCTATCCACATATCTATCTATCTATCCACCTATCTATCCACCTATCTATCTATCTATCCACCTATCTATCTATCTATCTATCCACCTATCTATCTATCTATCCACCTATCTATCCACCTATCTATCTATCTATCCACCTATCTATCTATCCACCTATCTATCTATCCACCTATCTATCTATCCACCTATCTATCCACCTATCTATCTATCTATCCACTATCTATCTATTCACCTATCTATCCACCTATCTATCTATCTATCCACCTATCTATCCACCTATCTATCTATCTATCCACCTATCTATCTATCTATCCACCTATCTATCTATCTATCCACCTATCTATCTATCCACCTATCTATCCACCTATCTATCTATCTATCCACCTATCTATCTATCTATCCACCTATCTATCCACCTATCTATCTATCCACCTATCTATCTATCTATCCACCTATCTATCCACCTATCTATCTATCTATCCACCTATCTATCTATCTTTCCACCTATCTATCTATCTATCCACCTATCTATCCACCTATCTATCTATCTATCCACCTATCTATCTATCTATCCACCTATCTATCTATCTATCCACCTATCTATCTATCTATCCATCCACCTATCTATCTATCTATCCACCTATCTATCTATCTATCCACCTATCTATCCACCTATCTATCCATCTCATCCTATTGCCAGTCTATGTGATTTTCTAATCTATTTTTTTCCTATTCTCTCGTTCTTTCACCTTCCCCACGTCCTATTCCTCCTATTTTGTTCTCTCAATCTTCTTCTTTGTTATTCTAAGCGACACTTCCTCCCAGCCCCAACCACTTCCAAATCTTCTACCCTAACCTCACATTAAAAAAAAAAGGGCGCGAAAGAAAGTAAAAAAAAAAAAAAGAAATCAACAAAAGAAATGAAAAGAAAGGGCAAGGCGATGGGTGGCTCTAATTTCATCCGTCTCGCCTGGCGGGCCAGGAATCGGAATCGATCTCAGGAATATTTCTTCTCGCCGGGACACGAGTGACCCGATGAATGAGTCAAGATGGCGGAGAAACAGGAAGATGAGCCGTTGGCGGGAAAAGGAGGTTGGGGGGGGGAAGGGGTGGATTGAAAACAACGAAAGTGGAAACGCGAGCAGAATAAGGGAATGAGTCGAAAGAGAGAGAGAGAGAGAGAGAGAGAGAGAAAGAGAGAGAGAGAAAAAGAAAAGCGACAGTAAAAGAAAAATATTTTTGGAGGTTTGGGGAAAGCGAGACAAAATAACTTTACCAGAGAAAAGGCAATGTCCGGCATATTGTAACGGCTACTAGAGGGATGTGTCTTGAATGGCCTCAGTGCTAACTCTGTTAACGCAATGGCTAGGGAACCAGAAATATATCTCTTACTACCAGATTGTTTATTCTGCTTGTTATTTGTTTGTTTTGTTTTTTCAATTCTTTTATTTTTAAACTAATCTATTTCCTTAACAGTCTGTCATCTGTTTACTTAACAATATATATATATATATATACTTTTGCTAACCATGTAATGGTATCGTACCGAGCATGTACTTTAACTTATCTACCTGTTTTGACCGTCTATCTATATTCACTAATCATCTATCTAAATTACTTGACCAGTCGTTCCAGTTTTTCTCTATCGACTGACATTATTGACAGCGTGTCTAGCTTTGTTGACCGACTATCTACTTACGTTGACAGTGGTCTAAATTTTCTTGACAATGGTCTAAACTTTCTTGACAGTAGTCTAAATTTCTTGTCCGCGGTAGTAAGCGTATTACATTGACCGTCTATGTTGAAATAACACTGCGCAGAGCGTTTATTCTATGCCGTCATCTCTGGGCACGAACTCTTAAGGTCCGTGACACTCAGCTTGATACACGAGAATCAGAGTGTGTATAAATGGCCACCTCCCTTAAACCCTGTATTAAACCACGTGTCTCGGGGTGTATGTAAACCTTTCAGGGGGAGGTGGAAACAATGGCAGCAGCTGGTAGCGCTCTTCCGTTTTTAGTACCTTACCCGCCGTATAGGCGTACGTTTATCAAACTTTCTCCGAGGAACGAGAGACGATTGCAGTTGCAGTCTTTAGGTTTATCCACCGACCGTGGGAGTAGACATCTAATGTGAACATCTATTGTCGGCGCGCCCTTAAAATTAGATTATACGTCGTTATTACACCAGATTCCCCCGTAATAAAAGTATTGCCCTGGACACCTTTTTAGAAAATACCGGTCATCTTTCCCATCCTTCCTTTCCCCCAATATCCCACCCATAGGATAATCGAGTATTGGTTATACATTTCCGGTATTTTTTTTAATATGTTTTTTTTTACCGGAAAGTCTCTTGAAATACCGGATAGTCCGGCTTAAAAAAAAACAACTGACACTTGGCAATTGTAGTTATTGGTCAGAATATACAAAGAAAAGAATTCGTTTTCAAGACTAAAAATCAAAGTACATGTACTCTGAATAAAGTACAGGTTGCTCGATGGACGCCGTAATTCTATATCATTGTGGATCGCTACGTCCAATGTGAGAAGGCGGGTAAGAGGGACTGAGAGCTTAGGTCTGACAATGCAACGCTCTGCAATGTAGTCCACGGCTTCATCCAACTTCAACAAGCTTAACCCGAGCCAGCAAGTTGAAATATTTATATATATTATATATACATATATATATATATAGATAGATCGATAGATCGATAGATATATAGATAGATAGATAGATAGATAGATAGATAGATAGATATTATTTTTTGTTTACAAAGGAGAGAAGCTTGTTCGTAATTCGGTCACACTGACATACAAACACACACATAGAAGCATAAACATACACAACCACACACACACAAATACGCACGCTCAAGCACGTGCATAACCACACAGGAATAAAAAAAAAACGCAATAGGAATAACAGTTCAGTTCTAAATTATTCACGGACAGAACACACTATGTTTCATTATTGAAATAATATCACTTCCTTGAAGAATAAGGAAAGAAATACAACAGTCCTTAATGTTTACGTAAAAATATTTTTTTTTATCTTGAAAACAAATTATGTAAATAATGTATCGTTCGTTGGTTGCATGCAAGAATAGCCTACACACACACACACACACACATATATACACACATATATACACATACTCACACACACAAACGTACGTGTTTCTTGTCGTGTAAATAAACTACGTCACTATCACAAGCACGATTGTAAGAATAACAATAAGACAAACAACAGTTCAATCACGTGATGAGGAAGCGCTCGAGAAGCGATCGAACAAGGGGGTCTTCAACTCCTATCAGGTTTTTCTGAAAATATTCTACAGCGGATAAAGGGGAAAATCCACAAGGAGTCTTTTATATGGAATTTTCTATTTAAACGGCGTACCGTAGGTCCTGGGTTCGAATCCTGGTGAGGGCTAGGATATTTTCCCGGGTCTGGAGGGTGTCCTGAGACTACCCAGCTCTGATGGGTACCTGACCTAAGTTGGGGTAAAGTAGGGGCGGCTGTGCATAGTGCTGACCTTACAATCACCTAGTATGCCGTGGCCACAGAGGCTGGTGTACGCAGCTTCGCCGAACCTATGGATCAATTCGTTCCGACGGGTACTTTTAGGCTTCTTAGATGTGATATTTTTAATCTCAGCTTTGCAGAAATTTTCTGTAAAAGCTATTGAAGTATTTTATTTTCCCTTATATTATATAATAGCAGTACCGGGTAGAGATACTTAGTAATCATATTTACTAAATAGTTAATATAATGTTTAAAAATGTACATATTATACATTTTTAATTCATATAATATTTATATAATTTTCAACTATCTTTTACAGTTTGATCATTTCAAAGTTATAAATTGCAAGTTATTTATTATTTTATAAAAGAAAAATAAGAAACATATTAGAAATATTAGCGCCAAGAAAACGGGTTGATTACCTCCCTGTAATTAAAAATAAAGTTTCCAAATTTGATTAAATCGTGATGCCAAACAAGTTCTGTTATGCAATATAACTAATATTACTTACTTATTATTATAGCATTATAAAAACCCAGCATTATGGTATTTAATTAAAGCTATACAATTAATTTACGTTAAACAATTGTAAAAAAATATATATATTTCCTGCATTAATTGTTTGTCCTCTTAAACATTAATAATTACAACTGTGCTGGCAAATAAGTCTCTTATATTTATTAAAGTAATAAAATAAATAAATTTGTTTTTAATTACTTATATTTATGTTTAATTAAAGAAGATGAACATAACAACTCTTTTAAATGTAATTAGTCTGTATAATGACGCCTTGTCTTGAATGCTCTTCGCTAATTGCTAAATGACAGATACTACTTATTTTGTCACTTCTGATTGGTCAAGTATAAGTGACTTCTTTTTAAGCTCGAAACAGCTTTCATGTGCGATAAAATATATTCACAAATGTACATTTGAACTAAAGGCTGAAAGTAGAGCGAATGCCCAGCGGTTAAGAAAAGCAGATGGCTTTCCTAAGCAGCGTCTTTCCAGATTTGACCGCTAATTTGCACATTTTGATGCCCACTTTTGTACATTTTTTAATAAACAATACCCTTCCACTTAAAAAAAAAAGATCCACATCTGAGAAGGTTGTACTAAGATCAAGCCAGTCAGGCTTAATGTGGTATGAAAAAATGAGTCCCTAAGTTTGAAAGTTTTGTTTAGAAAACTCTGCTTTGAGTGCTTCAATGTACTTCTGAAAATGCACATCTATCTATCGTTATATATGCCTTAAATTATGGAAGTACATGTAGTTGGATGTTTTAAAATTGATTTTAAGTTAAGACATGTCCAATTTCAATGCAAATAAATCTATTTCAGTGGTCTAACAAAGTTCAATTGTTGTTTGACCCCGACCTTGTAAATGCAAGTTCAACTCATTGAAATATGCCATTCAGAAACATCGGCTTCAACAGTCAGTTATCCTCATTCAATACCAGAAAAATAAAATTTCCATCAAGAAACATCTAATGGAGGTCTCTCGCGTGCCACTGAAAATGGCTCTGCGTGCCGAGTCTGGCACGGGTTTCATTAAAAACGTTTAAACGGTCTTGTCCAGTGTAGCAAATTGTACAATACTTCCCAAACCTTGACCAGTTTTCCCTAAGATTTCCTACCCGTATTAGCCCATATATATATATATTATATAAAGAGGGGGAGAGAGATTAATTTTCCGTATATATATGTACTACAAGCTAAATTGCCCGGCGTTGGCCCTGGTGAAAATAAAACCGACCTGTATAAGCTACAGATAAAAAAATTATAGACTACAATGAACAGGAAGCTGTAAATCTAAAAATTAAAAGAATATTTTTTTTTTACTGAAGACTTTTAGGAAAGTAATTTAATTTAACAAAAAAATTGTAGAAAAAAAGGTATTGACTAACAGGAGAATCGAGCCCGGGTCGCCCACAAGGCAGTCCGATACGTCGACCACTTACCTAGCGAAGACGCGTGTCCGAAAAGAAACCGAAAAAGTGTAATATGAGACAATAAGGTCACGTGTCTATAAATTAACTAATATGATTGGTTGAACACATATACAGTCTACTTATATTGATATACACAGTGAATGTAAGCCATGAAAAGGGTTGTCACTTACCCTTAATGCGCCCGGGCCGCCTTTGAAAAAATCCCATGCACGAGGAGGTCATCTGCTGGAAAGGATATCCGCCGAACCCGTGCGGGAGGTACCCGGTGGGCTCGGGGCCCTGGCCCATCCCGGAGGCGTAGGCACAGGACGGGGGCAGGTCGTACTTGGAATAGGGCGAGCACTGGAACTGTCGGTACCCCGAGCGATAGTGTACGTTGTCCCCCAAGTATAGCATTTCCATTTTTCTTAAATTTCTCTTTTTTTTCGATGAAATATTCCAAATTTTCAACTTCGGAATTTCATTCTCAAAGAATATAACACACAAACCTTTCCTTACTTGGGGATTCCCGCTGCTTAAAAAAAAAACATGGTTTTCCGCTTTCAACACATTAAAAAAAATTGTTGGTAGTCATTAACAATGTTCTTTTGATTAATTTTTTTTTATATTTCACACGACTTTAAAAAAAAAGTATGCAGTATATTTCAATATAACTATAAGTCTTAAGTCATTATGCTATCAATAAAAGAATGGATGACGCACACATCCGTAAGGTGTTAAAAATATATAAATATATAACAGCAGCGTCATGGTTTAATAAATAAACTTTCAATTTCTTTTATTGGCTGGTGAAATTGTATGAAATTTTATTTATCTCCAAATATCTAGATCTATAAACAAAGATTTAGAGAACCAAAAATGTTTTTTAAAAAACTCGAACGAGCACACAAACAAATAAATTATGTCAAGCAATTGAAACCTACTCTCAAAATAACTAGAACTCGACATTACTTTCGCGCTTCTTCGACTTCAAGTCACGAGAGAGAAAAAACAAATTGTCTTCAACCTTGAATTTGACCAAATTATATCTACAAAACCAAATACTGGCGTTGCCATTGGACCAAAACTGGTAAAAACCATCTTGCCCCGTGAGTAGAAAACGACAAAGAGCTAGATTATAGATTATATAAGACGACTGGGAGACAAGACACTTTAAGCTTTAAGACCAAATCAAAACTCGTCCACAAATAACGTCAAGGAAAAGTGTAATAATAATTAAGGTTTTAACAGGGACGTAATAATAAAAAAAAATCCAATCTCTAAATGGGTGAGTTTAAATAAACAACGACCTTCAACCACAAAATAACATTATTTTATTTGTAAATTATCATCTGAAGAAAGGAAAGAGTACTGGGAGGGGGGAGGGGGACAAAGTGGGGGTGGGGAAATAGTGTTGCCGCGCGGGACAAAAAAAAAGTAAAATCAGGGACAATTAAAGGGAAACAAACGTGTTCGGACGATGATAATGGACAAATGGAACGGCTCCTCCGTACGATAATTAACTCGGAGATGTTTGAATTGGTTGCCGGCTCCCCCCATGGGACGGCGCCCTAATGGTTGGCTTCTACGTCCCCACCAAGACATCCGCGGAGCTAAGGAACTAAAAAGTCTTCGGAAAAGGGAATAATGCGTGTGCGGGGGGGGGGGGTTCAAGGGGAGCGTTCTCCGTTATTGTTGAGCAAATATGATACAAGAAATATGTGTGTTTGTGTATGTGCGTGTTCGCGAGCAAGGCGCGTACTATTTTTTATTATGAGCGGCGAAACTGCTTTTAACGACGGTGGGAGTCAATAATTTGTACTGCCCAGGACACAATCAACTAATACCACACACGGACGGAAAGAGTGGCCCCAAGAGATGGCGCAGAGTGCCCCTGGATGGTGGGCGCGCACACACTTATATCTAGAGCCTGGGCCTCGCCCGGTACGTCCTCTGTGAATCTTTTGACGCACGCCAGAATGAGATGTGATTTGCCGGTAACAATAAAAAGAAAAAGGAGCACAGCCAAAATGAGGATGTAATAACATAGGCCTACAACTATTTTTATCATTCCTTTGCTTAATACAGGAATTCAAAAACTAAGATGGAAGGTTAGATTTGGGGAGGGGGTGTGAAGTCATCTCCGTCAGGAAATCTATGTGACTTTAAAAAAGAACATGACAAATACAATTTTCACGTTTCGTGTTAAAATAAATGAGCGAAAGAATCAAATATATTACTTCGCATTGTTTACACAGTAAACTTAAAGCCAAACATTATAATTTCGATATAATGTAAGCGGACATTTTATAACCGCAAATTGTATTGCTAAGAGTATCAATGTACTCAATAAGAATATAGGCCCCTATCTTTTGTTTATTTTTTTTAATATAACAGAATTTGCAGTCATGCAAAATACCACAAAAAGCTGCATTTGTGTCCTTCCAGTTGATGGCAAGTGCCAAGCAATGTCATTGAGCAGAAATAATATGCAATTAGAGACTTTCTCCGTGTGCTATCTAAGATGTAAGTACGTCATCGAAAGTTGTCGGAGCTCCGAAATGGCATCATCAAAACGTTCGCTAGCCGTGAATATGTTGTGTAGGAGCTCATTACAGCACGACTCCTGTGAGGTATATAGCATAGTGTCACGTGACTTTCGTTCTACGGTAGATCATTAGGTGAATGACCTAACATGTGCTATCACCCTGTCAACGGGTGTCAATCCAGGCTACTCGTGGGTCATCCGTAACGCCTTGCATCCTTCTTTCCCGCCCCAAACCCTTAATTATATTCCGCCGAGCTAAGAATGAAAAAGCGGGCGCGCATCCACAGGTAGAGTTGCCCATCGAAAACACTTACCCCTTGGACAGCGTCCACCTGCACTCTTTGACCGTGTTTTCTTTATAAAAAAAAACCTGGTCCAGCTCAACGCGACTCCGAGCACGCGTGACGCTTGTCAAGATGACGGGGGCACGCACAGACCACTACGGCGGAAGCCCCTTACCTGTATAACGCCACGAGATAGAGAGAGAGAGCTCCGGTCATCTCCCTGACAACTCGCGTAAAACCAGGAACGTGCGTTAACATAAATATTTTCTGTAGCTGTTATCACATAGGGCAAACTCTCCCAGGCAAAGCTGGCCAATCACATTCTTAACAATTGACATTACTAACGCTTTTTGAATAAGAAGTGAGAAAACAAAAAGTTTTCTTTTTCTTAACATCACTTCAGAGCCCACCGGAGAACTCTCATTGCCCGATGCGCCGAACGGCGCGAGATGATCTAAGTCTAAGTAATAAAAATCTTAGCATTACTATAGTTAAATACCTATTATATAATATAAACCCTCCGAGACGTACAATGAATAAAGAAAAGAAAATCACATTGATATCCAACACACTGACTTGAAGAAGTGAAGAAACGAATCCATATGAACCAAATACGAACCACCATAGAGAGAATAAAACACAAACAAGACTCTAGATCTGCCTTTCAGTTTTGTTGTCTGTTTTGGATAAACACAGTCCAGAAAAAAATTGAAAAAAAAAAAAAGAAAAGAAATTGTAACACTTTTACTATCATCCAATCGGATTTAGTCCATTTCCGTCAAGAGGAAATAACTCTAAAAAAAATTAAATTAAAAATTCATAATGTAAGTTATTTCCCTTTATTAAATATCTAAAACACAATATTTAACCACGTGAACGGCGAAATGAAAGAATTCGATTTGGTTTCACCACACCGGAATAGGAACGCGTCTGGGAAACTGTCAATAGCCGCACGGCATCGCTCATGCTACAAGCGAACACGTGTATAGTGTATAAGTTGAGTGTATCTACCGAGGATTTGACGAGGACTAACTTTCTGACGTGTTGTATTTTTTTTTTACTGTTTGTTTCTTATGGGGAGGCACGAGTTTAGATGTCTAAACGAACAGCGGAACTGTCAAGATGTGAAAACAAGAAAACGAGGAGGGGAGGGGGGGGCAAAATTAGAGAGAGGGGGTGAGGGTGTGAAAAGAGTGTTGGCGCACCAGATGTGGTGGGAGGAGGGAGGGAGGGGGAGGATCCGTTACGTCAAAGACTTTGGTGCAGCTCATAGAGTCACTCTACCACACCCCCCCCCCACTCACATCGAACGACTATTAGTAGCAGCAGCCCAACGAAGGCGTCGGGGGGCGGGCAGAGAGGGAGTAAAGGAGGGGGGGTAAACTACCAACCGCTTCCAAAGAGTGAGAGAGTTTCAAGTTTTTTTGCCAGTTAAAAAAAAAAGAAACGAAAGAAAGAAACAAAACAAAAATTAGTTCTACCCTGTGCAGGAGAAGGAGGGGGGAGGGAGAGACGGAGGATAGGGGGAGGAGGTGGGGTTGGAAAGAAGGATGGGAGGGGGGAGGGAGGGAGTCACGGGTTCGTTGGTTTGGCCCCCATCATGAATTTTCATGTGCGAGAAGGCGAGCATGACAAATAGACCGCGAGGTGGTGGCGAGGGAAGATTAGTGGGGGTGATGTTAAGAAGTAGAGTGTTTGTAACTTCCATACTCTCTCACTTTCTCTCTATCACACTTTCTCTCTCTCTCTCTCTCTTTCGTTTGCTTTCACATTTTCTCTCTCTCTCTCTCTCTAGCTTTCGTTCTGACACTCTCCTTCTTTCTTTCAGACTCTTGTTTTTCTCCTTTTTAAAACTTATTTGATACAATTTTCACTTTCAAGCAGGTGATGCGTATGAAAAATGCATAACCAAATATACGTCATATAAAAATATAATTAATGACAACAAAATGTTCATATAAATAACAAGAAAAGTAAAGTTGATAAAATTGTAACAAGTAAGGGAAACATTTTCACTAACAACACTTTCTAGATGTTAAGTTAATTTGTGTATAGTTCAGATACACGTTCGCTAACGTATTGGTTCATTGGATTAGTAAAGCAGATGCAATCGGTACTAGGAGATTGTGTAGCATATAGATGGGTGCATGGTATGTAGATAGGTAGGTAGGTGGACAGGTAGGTAGGTGGATAGGCAGGTAGGTAGGTATATAGGTAGGTATATTGACTGATTGGTATTAATGACCATAGAATACCTTGTAATTTTGATCGGAGATCATTTCAAGCGCCCAACATCAACAGCTACCTACATCAACGCCAGGTAACAAAACAAACAATATGAAAAACACAAGAAAGACTTAAACCACAGACCGTGGGGTGCCATGCTGTGGTGCACGCCTAGGAAATCACAGCACCGGGCACACAGACCGCATCAAGTCATTAAGTCACACTACGTCACCCTGAAGACTGAAGTTGAGAGAAGATCAATAGCCGTGTATGCAGCGGTATGCAAATACACAAACACACACACAAACGCACACACGAAACCCTTCCAAGCATGACCGTTTTTTCCAAAGAGTAGATCACAAGGGTCGTGTGCGGGTATGTTTCAAGTCTGTTCACTGACCCTTAGTACCAGACTATAAACAGACAAAAGGAACAACAACAACACAGGGCCTAGCTAATGTTACCTATGTATGTTGCTCAATGCGGGCTGTGATGTGATAGAGACTGAATTGTAAAGTAGTTGACACAAGTGGCCAAAAACATGAAAGAGTTAAAAGGGAGGGAGGCCGATGGGGGGGGGGGGGGGAATCGCTTTCTTTGCAAGTATCAGAGAAGATAAAACCTGGACAAGTATTATGGTCTTTTTTTTTTTCTAAATACGACTTTTTGTGTGCGGCTATTTGAAATGCTTTGTCTTTTTTTTATTCTGAGCATCTATTGCAGCCATAAGTAGGTCAATACAATTCTGGAAAGACATCTTAAACAGATTTGATTCAGACGTCTACACCAGGTTCAACCACTAAAATAGTGTGCAGAAGAAGGATTTCTAATTTATTCAGTGTGCCACAAGCTTAAAAGTCATCTTTCTCTAGCACATAATTTTTGGAGACGAGACTTTAATTGCCTTTTATTTTAGGGGGGGGGGGATCTCGCGCGTGCCATTGAAAATTGCTTCGTGTGCTAAGTCTGGCAAGCGTTGCGTAGGTTGCCGACCCCTGGTCTACACCATAATTTGAAAAGTTGTTGCAACTTTAAAGCAAGTGGCGGTGGACTAGCGACGGTCCGCTGGAATCCTGGTGAACGCTCTTCTCGGGTCTGGCTTGTGACCCTTTAGTCCACCAAGTTCTGCAAGACAACATGACCACATGACAACATGATCACTAACTGTATTAAGTCAATAAAATGACGAGAGTAACTTCATTAAAACAACAGCATGACACGGTGGTCAATCGACAAGGCCCTGCAATTAAAGGCTCAGAAATCTTTAAGTGGGTCACTTCTTCATTCCGTCTACCTTTCCCCGTTCTTCTGTCTTTTCTCTCTCTCTCTCTCTCTCTCTCATCGTCTATTCATTAAGTCTTTGGACAAATGAGACTTCGCCTTCCGCTGAAATGATTTGCTTTGTTTTGCAGCACTGCCCAGTGAGGCGCCCAACCCCTTCCCCCAACCCCTCCCCCAGCCCCTCCCCAACCAACCCCACATTACAAGTCCAATGCAGAAATTATAATTTATCACCGCGGGGGTTACCTTTTCTCTTCCAGATTAAGATTGTGTGTTTGCGCGCGTGTGTGTGTGTGTCGTGTCAGTGTGTCGCCAGAGACAGGCTGTCCAGCTGTCTTTAAAGCAAAATTGACAAGAACAGCAAAAAAAAAAAAAAAAAGCATTGTTCAAAGTAGCAGTCCACGTTAGTCAAAGCTCTTGAGTCTGATGCGACCAAGGACAGTTAATCCGAGGCGATGCCGAGTGCCAAAGACTCGTGGAGGGCAACGCTCTATCTATCAAGTCTAAAACGCTAAATCTAAATTAAAAAAAAATGTTCCCATTTAGATGCAGCGCCAAGAGCGCTACTATTCATGACTTATTCCATCGTCTAATGTTTAAGTTTTAGATTTGTTAACACACAATATCCGTTTATAACGTGATGGTCAAATGTATATATTAGTTTTCTAGATTTATCACCCACTAGTATATTTCCATCAAAGGCTATCAAAAGAAGTTAAACCATTGTTGTTTACTTTCCCTATAAGAAAACAAAATGACAGTATACAAATGTGAAATGGAATAAAGTAATCTCTGACAATCCGTCGAACCCTTGCTAGAATTGGGTTAGATATTCATTATGCCCATTTTTAAGAGAAAAATTACATAAACTACATTTCTTTCAAGGGGCACGGATGGCGAGCGGCAGCGCGCTCGGCTGGCGTACCGAAGGTCCTGGGTTCGAATCCTGGTAAAAAAAGTGGTGAATAATTGAGAGCTCATTTTAAATGTACATAAATGATCTACTTCTGTTTGGGAAACTGGTGTTTTGTAGTAGGCTTGTACAGTTTATAAAATGTCTATCTCATTATCATAAAACTCTATTTGTCAACGCCCCCCCTCTCTCTCTATAACTACAACAAACAGACATACATCATTACATTTTTCATTATTAAAAGTTTCATCACCCCACCACAACCACAAAGACGCCCCCCCCCCCCATGGAAATTAGGGCAAATATAACGACATTAACAAACCAAGAGAAGACAACACAACTAAAAGATGTATTCCCCACACCAAGACAAGATTAACCCTGATGGATTAAACCAAGCAGATTTGAATACGGCTTTGAATCCCAAGCCTTACGCCCTCTTTAACATAGAAAAGACTAATGCCAGTGTGTGGAGTGGGGATGGGGAGTGGGGATGGGGAGTGGGGATGGGGAGTGGGGATGGGGAGTGGGGATGGGTAGAACTCCCGATCAAGGAAAGGGCTGGAATCGTACTTGCCGTAACCTAGGACAGCGGTCTGAGTTATTCCCGGCCCGGCGAGAGCGCGCGCGCGAGAGAGAGAGATTTATATCAGGGGCAGCTTACTCAGATTAATTTTACGTAGTGATTTGCACAAAGGGGAATAAAAAAGCAATCAGAAATAAGAGCGCCTTCGCCCTACCCCCGGTCCTCCCGGAGACCGTAGAAGAGATGAGAAAAAGAGAGGGGGGCACGGGGCGGTCGGGCGCACACGGGACAGTACCCGAGCTGGTCGAGGAGAGGGACGTCAGATATTTATGGCGCAATTTCCGTTTTTTTTTTGGTGACGTCACGGAAAGGAGTTTTAAGTCAGGGACTCGCGGAGCCCCCTTAAGTCCCGCGCGCCCCCGAAAATTTGTTATCCGCCCCCATTTTCAGGCGCCCCCCCCCCTCACCATACACACGCCATCTAGGTCCGTGGCACCCGGGCGACAATAAACCAATGTTTTACAAGGGCTATGAATAATACAACGTTGCCGTGCGGCCCGCCGACGTCTTCGGGAGATTTTGGTGGTCAGGGATTAGTGGTACTGGGCAGACCATTATTGGTCGACATTAAACTTGAAACTTTCACTCACTCTCTCTATTTTCCTCTCTCTCTCAATATTTTCTAATTTCCATCTTTCTCTTGCTCTATCATGAGAGGAATGCTTGTCCTGGGAGACTGTCAACCGACGCGTCGCGGGTTCTATCCCTGCCGCCGACCGATCCATGCAGCCTTGCAGGAGTTTTGGGCCGAGTGGACGTAATAATCTTATTTCTAGAAGGAAAGTCTGTAAAACGTATAAGGAATTTTTTTTTTTTTTGCCTACTAAACCCTCTTTTAGTTAAACCATTAAGAAAAAACACGTTCTTCATATACTATAGACATTTCAGCGTTTTACTGTTCGTTTATAGATAAAAAAAATCAAAATGTCACGAGCTCACGCGGAAGTATAGGTGAGGTTGGGGAGGGGGCGCCTTACACTTAAAGGTTTTCGGGCTACAAGCTGTGCATGTAAGTTTGCTGGCTATGGCTCTCAAAATCAGTTGTTGTTTTTTTCTTCATCTTGATGTCAGTGGCGTCCTTCCGGTAAATCTGTCGGATACTGTCTGCAGCATCGGCGTCCATGAATTGCACAACCCGAAGAGACATAAGTAAAGTACCCAACGGACCAAATTGATCCATAGGGCCGGTGAAGCAGCGTTCACCAGTTTCTGTAGCCACGGCATACTAGATGATTGTGGGGCCAGAACACAACGCGCAGCCGCCTTTACTTTACCCCTAATTAAGGCCAGGCAACCCATCAGATTTGGGTAGACTCGGGTACACCCTCCAGACGCGGGGAAAAAATCCTAGTATAGTCTTCACCAGGATTCGAACCCAGGACCTTCGGATATGCCAGTCAAAGGCCCTACCGCTCGGCCATCGCGCCCCCAAAACAAAACCCCTAAACTTTGACAATCCAAAACAAAACAAAAAACTGCAATTGAAACACAGATTTTAAGTTAGACACAAAGTTAGACACAAAGTTAGACACAAAGATAGACACAAAGTTAGACACTTTGATATAATAAAAACACAACTCTTTGACAAAAAGAACAAAAAGATTTCAAGACCAAAGGGTTTCTTTATACTTCAAAACCAAAGTCAATGACCGAGGCTTGGGGAGTGGGGTGGGGGGGGGGGGATTTAATTAGCGGATCACGCCCTAACACTATAAAACACAACGACTTAAACGAGCAAAGATCCCTCCCCCCAAAACTCTCCCGGTCCCCTTTCTGAGTATGTAGGCTTGTGTGTTTTTTTTTTATGTGCGTAGACTGTCAAATTAATTGTTTTTGCGGGTCAGCGTACAGAGACAGACTACACACACAAACACACACATACACTATACATGACTATGACTATACTATGACTATAACGTCATTGGTTAAGGCACTGGTTAAAGTTATTTAAGAGTATAGTATTCAGACACTAATAAACGATAACTATAATCCTAACAACGATATATTGGACAAGGTGAAATACTCTTACATTAAGCTTAGTGACGTCCTCAAAGTGAACTTTGAACTTTTCTCGCCTTTGAACTCAATCCCCATTAAAGATACAATGTTCATTCAGTTGGTCCGATTGAAGTTTTTGTGTAGTGGCTCAACATGTGTACCACATCACAGAAGAATAAAGCAAAGAGGGGTGTCTATGGGTGGGTGGGGGCGAGGAGGGGGTTGGGATTGAAAGACACAAGTTTGAGAGTGTGCAGGGGAGGATGGTGTGGCGTAGAGGAACGGGTAAATTATTTTAAAAGGAGAGATGGTAGAATGGCTAACAAAGATGGGGTGAGAACAGAGAACAGAGTACGGAGAACAGTGAACAGAGAACATGGAACAGAGAACATCGAACAGAAACAGAACATCGAACAGGAACAGAGACGGAGAGTGAACTGAGTGCCGAAAAGAAACAGAGAGAGAGACGAGAACAGGGTAGAAAAACGAGAAAGAGGCGAAAATTTATTATATACAGAGAGAAGTTATAAAAAAAAAAGGCGATAAAGATATAAAATGGGGAACAAGCCTGAACCGAGAGAAAGAGAGTATGAACAGAGAGAGGAAGAGAGTATGAACAGAGAGAGGAAGAGAGTATGAACAGAGAGAGGAAGAGAGTAAGAACAGAGAGAGGAAGAGAGTATGAACAGAGAGAGGAAGAGAAAATGCAAGAAATAGAGAAAAGAGATATAATGGAGAGAGATACAAGCCTACAGAGTATAGAGAGCGTAGAGACCTACGGTGAGACCAAACACTTTGAAGACAAAACAATAGAAGAAAAGATAGATATTGGACTTGAGAGAAGTTCAGGAGAGAAAGAGGGAAGAGGGGAGAGCTACACTCATAATAGAAGCAAGGAAACCTGGACGGAGGTATAAAGACGCTTGTGACAATGCCAAAGGCAATTTGCCGAGCCGATGAAGCGAAGCGTTGTCATCTTGGGGGCACACACACACAAAAATCGGGCTCAATATCAGCCCAGCTTCCACAGAATGCTTCCCCCCCCCCAACACCCACACCCGGAGGAGAGAGGGAGGGGAGCTCCCACCAAAAGCTCACGCCCCCGTGTCCATCGTCAGGGCACCCAGGTCCCTTGTCGGTCCACACGGGGGCTAATTGAATGAAATCAAGCCAATTAGACCGCGAGAGATTTGTCTGCCCTCTCCCCCCCCCCACCCCTGTTTTGTTCTAGACGAGATTTTTAGAGGGAGAGAAAAAAATTGAGAGGGGTGGGTTACGGGGTGGTAGGGGCGGCGGGGCAAGAGGACACTAGAATAGACGACAGGGCGATAGGGAGAGATGGGAGAGCGAGAGAGAATAGGAGTATTAGCGCCTTGTTCCTTTGCGAATTTTTTTCTTTGAAAATTCTCCCAAATATGTAAAGACTTGTTTCGTTGAGTGTTGATGAGAAGGCGAACTAATGGGGGTGGCAGGGGAGTTGATGGAGGAGGGCGCGGGGAAGGGAGTTGTAGTTGAGAGGGGGGTCGCGGTGTCATTAAACACCCTCGCCCATAGAAACGGGCTGATGGAAAAACATTGGTAATAATTATCAATGTCCGGTTGCACGGTCCGGGTAACAACGCAAATGTCTGCACTAAAATCTACCCCCCCCCCCAATTCTCTATCTCCTCATTGCGTCCCCCAAACCGTCAATGTCCCCCCCCCCCTCCTTTCTCTCCAATGCACCAATGCGCACTTGGTTAATGAAACGTGTATATCTTTGGGCAATTTGTTTGGGCAATTTATTTGGGCAAGTTGTTTGGGCCAGTTCTTTGGGTAATTTGTTTGGGCAATAATCCTTTATAAACGGGACATTCTAACGGGTGAACTGAGAGGGGAGGGTTGGGAGTTAAGACCAATAGTAAAATTCCTTCTTCTTCTTGTTGTTCTTTCAGAGAGCCCTCCAAACTTACCACCTAAATAGCGTTCTTCGGCGGAGTATTAAAGGCTTAACTTCTACCTTGCACAAAACTACACTAGTTAAACAAGTTTTCTTTTTTACCAGCAATGGACCCAAAAAAAAAAATGCAGTGGTTCTCAAAATTAGACTAGAATTAGAGTAGGCCTGTTTAATGATACTTAATACAATCACAAAAGAATCTTCCCAAAAGTCAGAAATATCATCAGATTCGTGATTTACGCGTCCTTGGCTAACGAGAGCTTAGAAATGTCATCTGTTTCGGAGGACGTGGTGAGGGTGAAGCCAAAAGTCAGATGAGCAATGTGCTGACCACACAATCATCGCGTATGACTCCCCCCCCCCCCCCCCCACAAGCCCGTCGTAGTCCTTGCAAAATTTTCAAACAAACATTTTCATTTCTTTTTTCTAAAACAATTTCCAGACAAAATTTTTGTGGCTTTAAAAAAAAAGGGGACAATCCTTTATTGTACACTTTGTATGGAGATGGTGGGGAGCCACGGAGCAAAAAAGGGGAGGGGGGGGGGATTCTGCTTTGAAAGTGAATGCCATATTTAAAACATTTTTTCTTAAAATATATATATAAAAAAAAACAACAACAAATATTTTTAACTACTTGAAGCTAAAAAAAAAAGATGCCACAAGATGGCGTCACCGCAGAGACAATAGAAGACCGGCCTATGTGGGATAACTCAAAACGAAAAAGGGCACACAGAACTGTTATATGTTTTGTTTGTCTCCCCCTTGCATTAATTTAAACTCCAGGTAAACACCCCCCCCCCTCCCCAGCACTATGACGTCAAGATTGACGGCCACTAAATAGTGAGCTTTTAGACTGGGGGGCGGGGGTGTATGTGCGTGCGTGTGTGTGGGGGGGGGGGGTGGGGGGGATGACTTCATTTAAAAAATATCGGGAAAAGATATTGACCTTTCCACCGCGTAACATGTGTTTCTGGGGAATCAAAAACAGGGGCGTACACAATGGACGCCCCCACCCCGCTCCTCTCCTCTCTCACACACCCCACTCCTTCCGGCCCTTCATATTTTTTCTTCGTTCTTTCTTACGTTCTGCGGCTAATTATATTATTGAATCGTTCAATGAGAATACAGATTTTAAAAAAAGGTGGGCAGGATGAGGGAGGGTGGTGGGGCGGAAGAAATTGCATAAAAAGAAGGAAACGATGCCGTGAGGGGGGGGGGGGTAATAAAGGTAGGGGGTGAAGGTCATTGAAAAAAAAGAAAAAGATGATGTTTGGGGCCATTGGGCTGTAAGTGTCTCAGAGTCATCACGCACACCCACAGTCGCAAGAGACCTATTGGGAGGGGGGGGCGCTGTATTCACCTACTCCCCCTCCATCCCACTCCGTCCCCAGATGTGACACGTCACAGCCTGCTGTAGCACTTCATCTTTCATACAAATTGAGCACACACACACGCACACACACACACAAAACGAAATCTTTTCTTCATTCTTTAGTTTTGTAATTAGTTCCAATTTCTTAGTACAATAATTTTGCAGGCTGCGCTTCCCCCCCCCTCACACAACCCCCCGCCCACTCACCTACGACACCCACGCACCAAGTCAACCCACCCGCCTACCTGTATTATGAAGTTTTAGTACGGCTAGTGACGGGCGCCATTTCTTCTTCGGCTATTGTTTTTTTTTTGTTCGCGTCTTTATTTTTTGCGTGTGTGTATAGAGTCTTAAACTGGCGCTGTATGGATGGAGAACTGACTCGATGGGCTTACAATACCTGGGGACTGCTGGGGACTGACGACTAAAACGGGAGGTGGAGGAGGCTACCTTTTCTCCCCCTCCCGCTTGAGAAAGAAAAAAACTAACCTGGAGATGTCAACAGCATGCATAGGCAATAAATGAGTACCGGAAAAATGGTTGGAAAAAAAAGGGGAGGGGTTGGCTTTTGTGGTGTGGTGGGAGGGAGGGGGGGGGGCGACGATAGAACAGATCGTTTATGTAACAGGTTTGTGAAATGGTCCACCCCCCACCCTCTTTTTTGTTTGTTTGTTGGTCAAAGGAAAATAAAAGGATCTAATCTGATCATCCTCCACACCCCTTCCCGGCTTAACCATATCCAGGCAAGCCGTTAATTAAGGCACTCGGACATACGCTCGTTGGATTGGTAACATTTCGACTTTGCTGCTGATTGAATCCTGGTTCATTTAGATATTATGTTAATTGGGGGCCGAAAACGAAGCCATGACACGAAAGTTATACATTAACTTTAGGTCGAAACCGCAGTCAAAACCGAAAGTTTCACTACATCTTTGAACAGAACCGAAAGATAAACCGATTTTTCCAAACAAAAGAACAAAAAAATTTCACATGTTTGTGTAATATTAGTTTATGGGTAGGCCTACTCTATTTAAGTAAACTATACAACTTGTAATATAATATTGTATATAGGCTTACATAATGTATTATATATCATATTTTCATTATTGAATATTCTTTACGATTTAATAACCTAAAAGGCAATATAGACGGTATATAAGGCACAGATTAACTCGCAACAGTTCAACTAAATGAGATTATCAATAAGCAGAGTAAAAGATGCAGCACTAGCGTTGGCAGTCAAAATTTTGGACAATTAAAATAGATATTCAGTTGATGACCGAAACTCAATATCTGTTTCGGCCGAAAGCGAACTTTTCGGCTTCGCCCGAAACGGAAACCTACGCCGAATTGACCATTTGCCTACTTTCGGCGTTAAAAAAAAGAAACTGAATTTCGTTCGGCCTCTAAAGTAAATGAATCTGTTCTCTCTTCATTATTATTTTCCCCTTTGCTTATATTCCTGTTATGTTATTTTAGTATTTATGGGACGCACGTAAAACATAAGAGTTCATCGAGATATGTAAGGTGATCTGTGTACATTCAGTATGTGTCATTTGACCTGTGTTATTTTACCCATGTCATTAGACCATGTCATTTCACCTGTGATATGGAACCGGTCATGTGACCTGTGCTCTTTTACCTATGTCTTTTGACATATGTGTCATAGAACCTGTAATTGCTTTTGCTGAAACCCTAACCCCCCCCCCCCCCAAATGTGACAAATTTGAAATGCTCGTCACGTGCAAACCATGCAATCACACGCAGTACATGTCAGGGTCAAGAAGTCAGCGGGGTCCGAGAACCCCTTTTGGATTTTTTAAATACTAGAACGCGGACGCTGGTGGGTCCTAAAAATCTATCGCGAATCTATCCAACACTTTTGCCCCCCCCCCCCTCACGCTGCCATAATGACCCCCCTACCCTTCTACAGTGTGTGCTATCTTGCGATAACCTCTTAAAAAGCCCTTCTACAGTGTGTGCTATCTTGCGATAACCTCTTAAAAAGCCCTTCTACAGTGTGTGCTATCTTGCGATAACATCTTAAAAAGCCCTTCTACAGTGTGTGCTATCTTGCGATAACCTCTAAAAAGCCATTCTACAGTGTGTGCTATCTTGCGATAACCTCTAAAAAGCCATTCTACAGTGTGTGCTATCTTGCGATAACCTCTAAAAAGCCATTCTACAGTGTGTGCTATCTTGCGATAACCTCTAAAAAGCCATTCTACAGTGTGTGCTATCTTGCGATAACCTCTTAAAAAGCCCTTCTACAGTGTGTGCTATCTTGCGATAACCTCTAAAAAGCCATTCTACAGTGTGTGCTATCTTGCGATAACCTCTAAAAAGCCATTCTACAGTGTGTGCTATCTTGCGATAACCTCTTAAAAAGCCCTTCTACAGTGTGTGCTATCTTGCGATAACCTCTAAAAAGCCATTCTACAGTGTGTGCTATCTTGCGATAACCTCTAAAAAGCCATTCTACAGTGTGTGCTATCTTGCGATAACCTCTTAAAAAGCCCTTCTACAGTGTGTGCTATCTTGCGATAACCTCTAAAAAGCCATTCTACAGTGTGTGCTATCTTGCGATAACCTCTAAAAAGCCATTCTACAGTGTGTGCTATCTTGCGATAACCTCTTAAAAAGCCCTTCTACAGTGTGTGCTATCTTGCGATAACCTCTAAAAAGCCATTCTACAGTGGCCACAAACCACCCACCCACAATCTGAATTAATATCACCGCGCAATACAATCTGAAGAAGAGAAGAACATAAAAAATAAGGTGGGAGAGGGAGGGTCTGTTTTAAAAGGCCACTCGTGTAAAGACGTGTCTTCTCCCCCGGGTTTTATCCACTTGACCGCTCACCTAAACCCGAACATCAAAATGAAACCTTAGAAAGGGTTTGGGAAGATCTTAATTAACGAACTTACTCCCCACGCCCAACTTACTCCCCACGCCCAACTTACTCCCCACCCCATTACACCCCAAACTAAAGGTCTACTTTTGACGTGTGCGTAATAAGAAAAAGTATTCCCGTTGATCCGTAGGGCCAGTTTCCGTGCCCGCGAATTACTAGGGATTGCGTGGCCAGCACAGACCCAGGCGCCTTTTTATTTGCCCCAACTGCTCATGTCAAGTACCCATCAGAAGCCCACGCTAGGATTCGAACCCAGGACCTTCGGCACACTTGCCGAACGCGCTTTTGAAATGTACTAGATGTAAAAAAAAAGCAGTCTAACTTTCTCTTAAAATGCATCTAGATTGTATTGTTCAATTTTCTTCCCTCATATCTTTACTCACCAGATGACAATTTTTAAAACCCACAAAGTACGGGCGTAGTGTCGAGTGCTCTGTTTGTGTGCGTGGGATACTGAACCGGTTTCATTTTATCGGATTTCCTTTCACAGCTCTCAAAGAACAAAAATAAAAATAAAGCCTCGTGTTTTTCTTTTTACATTATTTTTTAGTTTTTAGTTTTTGTTTGTATTTTTTTTTTGTTTTAAAGATATGATTGACAGATGGACAAGGCACCGGAAATGCAATGCCGATGTACAGACCGACGGAATGCTGGGATTTGCTGCACTTTTCAGGTCACAAACACGTTTTTTTTTTTTTTTTTTTTTTTTGGGGGGGGGGGGGTGTTTCTCGTGTTCTCTGCTCCGCCGTTCAATAAATCAAATTTGTTTTCTTGTTGTATGTTGTGTTTGTGTGTGTGTGCGTCTGTGTGTGCGTGTATGTGTGTGTGCGTATGCGTGTGGGATGATGACAATACAGCAAGTGAACTTTGACTAGGTGGAAGTTTATGTATGGCCCAAAAGTTAAAACATAGTATTACATATTGAAAGAATGGGTGATTTGCGTATTGTAAGCCAATTAGTTATATAAGATAAGACATCGTAGTAGAAACAAAACAAATCTGTATTATACTTAAGAAATGCGCTGTCAAAATGGTGTAGCGCTGTATGTGCGATTTTTTAAAGGTCTCTGGATCTAATACTGCTGGGGAATGAAAAAAATGGCCAAAGATTTTTTTTCAAGGTTCTTGAAGTTGGTGAAAGTATGAAATAGTATGGACATTGAACTGACCACACATTCCCGTGGGATAAAGAAACGGATAAACACCCGATACATTAGCCCTATATGCTAAAAAAATATTTACAACTGGAACATTATAAGCTTTGTGTAACTGTATGTTCTCAAAGTTAACCCTTTGAGTCCCGGGCGCGTATATAGCGGAACTGAAGGCAGCATAGATAGAAGTAGGTCGGTACAGGAAGGGTTAAAACACTTTTTAAAGACAACCTTTTCGTGTGACCAGCACAATGCCCAACCGTCTTTACTTTACCCCAACTAATGCCAGGCACCCATCAGAGCTGGGGAAGACTTAGGGACACCCTCCAGTCCCAGGAACAAAGTCTAGCCTTCAACAAGATTTGAACGCCAGTCCAACGCGCTGCCGCTCAGCCACCAGAGTAGAATTAAACACAAACACACAGAGATAACAGTTGGGCACTTGTTTTGTCTGAGAAAAAAAACAAGCCTCTTGAACTTATCACCTACGGCGCCAAATCACAAGTAACGAATGGCCCTCAAACATATCGTCAATTGACCTTTCAAATAGGCAAGCCTTACTACAATTGTCATTTATGTTGTGTACGTATGTTGGCTGATTCAGGTGTATGTATTTTGCTGTATGCTGGAGGCGTATGTATTCATGTACAGATATTGCCAATAACAAACTATGCGTTGGCCTAGAAACCTTTAACCGCTGACTCTATCGTATCAATGGCAAATTTCATATTAATTGCTAAACATGTGCCATGAATGATTTTCATGGCATAAAGCCTACCACACAGATTGTTCACACAATTAGTCAAAAGAGATACATAATACAAAAATATATATCATAGGCGTAGACCTATTCAAATGGGAACACCGGGGGGGGGGGGGGGGGGGCACTTTTCTCTTTTTGTATATGATAGATTGATTATAAGGCTATTTGTAAAAATGTGGTCCCAATATTATTCTGGTAAAAAAGTAGGCTATGTATAAGCGTAAGTTTGTTACACAGCTAGAGTCTATAGTATATAGTCTATAGCCTATAACTCTATACGCTATAGCTAGGCCTATAGGCTAACTATTACTAAAGTCAATATTTTAATAGTAGGCCTATTATGCCTATAGTATAGATTTTATACATGACACCAAAATTGGTCCAAGATGAACCAACATAAAAATATGACGAATCGTTTTAAGTTATGCTTTTGAAATGTTCAGTTATATTTTTCTATTGTGCGATTGATCTTTCGTTTCAAGTTTATTGAGACATGTGGGAGAAATAGAACTGCACAACAGGACAACAAGCTAGGAGGAACATATTAAACGCACGCGAGAAACGGGAGAAGCAAACGTCCGCCTCGATCTAAGAACTCGCCAAGAATAAACACGAGAGACGCAAGAAGGGAAAACGAGAGCTGATGGGCGAGGCCGGTGGGTGTGGCCAAAGAAGTAGGCCCCGCCTTTATATTGATTCTCTTTGCCGCTTTCCCCGAGTAGCAGGAACATTCATTGCAGGAGAGAGAGGGAGAGATAGAAAGAGAGAGAGAGAGATGCTTACCCCTTAGTGTGTGGAAGCAAGCCACTCCATTGGCTAAGCTCGAGTTCGTCTGCACTGTTTCATAGTTTACCTATTTTCAAGCGTAACATAATATATATTTATTAAGCAAATATGGTTTCACGGCCAAAGTACTAAACACATGATATTTGGTTGGGTTTACAAATCGTATGTATTTTTGAAAACACACATTTGTAGAAGGGCTGAATAGAAACGAAATTGAGACATAAAAAAAACTTTACAATTTCTTACAAAGACGGTAGGCCTATTTACTAACTAGTGACATTAACTCATTTTTTAATGAAGTAGAAAGGTTATTTCATTTGTCCAATAACTAGCCCAGGCATTGAGCGAAAATTTAAACTTAGCCTACGGACTAACTCAAATAATGTTACTTGTTTATAAGTTTACAGATCTTCTAGATAGAAGATTATTACGTCCACTAAGCCCCAAACTCCTGCAGGGTGGCAGAGATCGGTCGCGGCATGGATCGGTCCCGCGACTTGTCGGTTGACAGTCCGGTGAACTAACCGCAGAGCCAGCCTTAACAATACCAAAAATAAAATAATTAAACAACAACAAATCACCACCCGGCCTTTCAAATCAACTCAAAAATAATGTTGTGATTTTCCAAATCCTAATTAATTGTAAAGATCTAGCTTATACCCGAGGGCGGAAAGTATTAAAAACAGGCGGGTTTTCATCACCCTTCCCGTGCCTGAGCGACGGCTGATCAAAACAAAAGGTGAAATATATTCATGGAGGTTACACACGGTGGGGGGGGGGGGCGGTTAAGTAAGTCTGACCCGGAGGTGGGTTGGCAGAGAGTAAGCTGCCTAGACTTTTTTGTGGGGCGGTCATTTTGATAGACTCGTACAAGTATCATAATCTTGAATTGAAAAAAAACAACTGATTTAAATAAATGAGAAGAGGACGGGGAGGGGGCGCTACTGCAGACTAATTAGCTCGCTCCCCCCATTCAATACGCCCCTGGTTGCAATGTTTTTATTTTCTTTACGCCACTGTCCGATATATCAGACTATCACACGGATATAACAATACGAAGGGCGTTAATAAATATAAAACGGGAAGGGGGGGGGCGGGATAACTACCCACCAGCAATGGCACTCGTGTTTTGTAATGTTGTGATGGTAGTCCAGCGGAGATGGGCGGGGTGGGGGTGGGGAGTGGCGTAGGCGACACCTATCAGGCCAGCTACACTTCTTAATGAAGAAGGGAGGGATTCGTACTAACACATTTCGCGTTTCGGTGTAGCCTAAATTGTACACGGCTTCACCATTGTTGCAGCAAACTATGTGCTCCTGTAGCTCCTAACATGTAGCTCCTGCCACTTTGTCCAAGTACCTAATTTCACAACTACCTCTAGCCTCAGTTTTCCAAGTATTAAAATTCCCTACTAGATCCTGTGACTTTGTTCGAGTTACAAATTTCCCTACTAGATCCTGTGACTTTGTTCGAGTTACAAATTTCCCTACTAGATCCTGTGACTTTGTTCGAGTTACAAATTTCCCTACTAGATCCTGTGACTTTGTTCGAGTTACAAATTTCCCTACTAGATCCTGTGACTTTGTTCGAGTTACAAATTTCCCTACTAGATCCTGTGACTTTGTTCGAGTTAAAAATTTCCCTACTAGATCCTGTGACTTTGCTCGAGATACAAATTTCCCTACTAGATCCTGTGACTTTGCTCGAGATACAAATTTCCCTACTAGATCCTGTGACTTTGCTCGAGATACAAATTTCCCTACTTGATCCTGTGACTTTGCTCGAGATACAAATTTCCCTACTTGATCCTGTGACTTTGCTCGAGTTACAAATTTCCCAACGAGCTCCTGTCGCTTTTACATAAATCTCGGCAAGCTCATTCCGCTGTTGTCCAAGCTAGTGATTTCCCGACCAATAATTTCCCGACTAGTGATTTCCCGACTGACTCTTGCCACTGCAGTCCAATGTAATGATTACCCCATGCCACCTAAGTACAAGTGAATTGAGGACACACAAGTAGGCCTACTCTTTCTTCCCGAGTGGCATCCGGGCATGGAATCGGTTGTCTGAACAAACCCAGGAAATCCACTAACTTAACATAATTTAAAAAAACATTAATTTAAAAAAATGCAAGACTAGACTAATACCATACCACGGATAAGCGTAGGGCGCAATAATCTTCTCTATAGAAGGAGAGTGTAATATATAAGGTAGGACGAACGATCGTAAGAGATAGAGAGAAAGAAGATGAAGGAAATAGAAGGGGAAAGAGAGTAGCGTATGGAATACAATAGTCTGAACACCCACAGAGAGTAAGAAAGTTGGGACAAGAATAAAAAAAAATGAAATAATAAATGTACAAGCAACGAGAGGGTAAGTAACATTATATACAAATAAACACAACTTATTATAAACAGACTCATTATGCTTTTGTTAGTTGTTTTTTTATTTAAATTTCTAATTTTCATAGTTCTTTTTTTCCTTACTGTAATTATTTACAAAGTAATCAATTTTTTATACAGGCCTAAATAAAATAGGCCGATTAATTATTATATTTGTTTAAACCAGTGTAGCCTGCTAGAGACACGAAGCTACTTTCATTTTACTGTTCAACTATTATTTATAACTTTTTAAAGAAAAGTAAACCACTATAATTATTATAGAAAGAGATACCCAAAATTTAAAGAACTGGTTTAAATATTTAGCAAATCATTTTATTTAAAAAAAAATAATTTAAAAATATGTATCGTGATTTTCTAGTCATAATGTGTGCAAAGGGAAATAACTCAGTAAAAAGTCAAAGTCGGTGGAAATTTGTTCACGATTATCTACCTTGCACTAAAAATTTTTTTTTGCAAATAAAAACTAGTTTTACTATGGTAAAACATTTTGGAAATATTTAAAAAAAGAACAGAAAAAAAAAACAAAAAACAAAAGACTGACTTATGATAATATTGATAACTTGTATGATAAGAAAAACACTAATAAATAATAGAAAAAAAAAAACTTTTTGTTTAAAATGTGCGATTTTTTAAATATTTTTTTTTACCACTGTTCAGTTCCTGAGCGTTGTGAATGAAATTGTCATAATTTAGTCCCTACATTGGGTTTGACAGTAGTGTGTGTGTGTGTGTGTGTGTGTGTGTGTGTGTGTGATACATATTATATCAATACTAAGTGTGTGGGCATCTTGCTTAATTTTTTTTTTTTATTGTGTTTTTTTTGGAAAGTGTGTGGGGGGGGGGGGGTCCTTTTTTTTACATGTGTCTATGGACGAATAATCATTATAATTACATTGCATCACGGAGAGACGGACAGAAAGAGAGATAGAGAAAAGAGAGAGACACAGAAAGAGACAGGGAGAGAGGGAAAAGACAAAGGGGGAGAGAAAAAGAGAGATAGGGAGAAGGAGGACTCGAACCCAGACCCAACAAACACGCTGCCAACTGACCTTTGTTTGGGTCGTTGTTATCGTCGTCTACGTCATCAACGTCCAACTTCCCCAGGTGGCGCTGGCTTCCGTTGCTGCTGCTGATGTTGTTGTTGTTATTGTTGTTATTGATGGTGGTGCTGGAGTTGTTGTTGTTGTTTTGATTGTGTCTGGCGGCCTGCTGCGACTGCTGGTACTGCTGGAATGCCTGGCTGTGGTAGATGAGGTTCTCCTTGGCTGAAACAAAACATATACGCCAAGATATAATACAGGTATATACGCTATAGGTGAATAAATAGAAGCACATAGTAAAGTAATAGTAAGGTATCCCATCGGACCAAATCGATCCAAAGGGCGGTGGAGCAGCGTTGACCAATTTCTGTGGCCACGGCATTCTAGGCGATTGTGTGGCCAGCACTATTTTACTTTGCCCCAAACTAAAGTCGGGTAGAAGCACATAGAATACTTTTGATTCAAACACATTTTTGATGGAAATGTTAAGAAGAAGATTGTAGTGAAAGATAATAATGACACTGTTCGTTTCATTAGACAAGCAAGAAAACCAGTGAGGCCGGCTGGTCCAGCGGTTAGTTCACCGGACTGTCAACACAACATCCCGGGTTCTTACCCTGCGGCCGACTAATCCCTACCGCCCTGCGGGAGTTTAGTGCCTGGTGGACGTACAAATATATTCACTCTAGAGGAAACGTCTGTAAACTTATAAGTCTAAGTCAAGCATATAGATCTAGTTAATCTCCAAGAAATCATGTATCCACAAACTAAACAAGCATACGTACAATCCACAATCAATGATCCATCCATCCACATAAAAAAAAAAGAGGGCGTTTCTAAGAAAAAATATAATAGCAAAGTAGAAAGCAAACTACTCGTCAGACGAAATTGATCCATAGGGCCGGCGAATCAGCGTTCACCAGTTTCTGTGGCCACGGCATACTAGGGGATGTGAGGCCAGTAAAATGTCCAGCCGCCTTTACTTTACCCCCAACTAATTGCCAGGTACCCATCAGAGCTGGGTAGACTCAGGGACACCCTCAAGTCCCGGGAAAAGAATCCTAGCCTCCACCAGGATTGGAACCCAGGACCTTCGGGTACGCCAGCCTAACGCGCTGCCGCTACATAAAAAAAGCTACATACAATCTTAATTTTAAAGTTAATAAAAGTTTTAAAAATATTACAGACACAAGACACTGTACATTAAAAGGTCAACCGGATATGCCAATAACGACCGAGGTCATGTCTGCACGTTACTTTGGTTCGTTAGAACTTCAGTTGCCTTATATGTTCGTGGGGGCGGCCTCACTGGCGCCCCACAATAATTGGCTATATTAAAACTGTTTGTTGTTGTTGTGATTATAACGTATCTATTTATAGAATTATAGAGTGTACTATTTGTATAAAACTATGGCAGACGTGTCATGGCAACGTGTACCCTTAATATCCCTCTGTGTACGTGTGTACGGGTCTGTGTATGTGTTTGTGTGTGTGTGTGGGGGGGTCTGTTTGTGTGTATATAAAGGCTTAAAACGACACTTGGACATTCTAATCTTAGAAAATCTTTTCCACATTAGCTAGCGTTCGGCGCCCCTTCCCCCCACCCCTCCATGCCTTTTCTTTTCCCTAAGCCCCCCCCCCCCCCCCGCAGCCCACTCTAAGAAAACAAATTACTTTAACAGAAATCAATAGTACAAAATGAAGCTAAGACTTTAAATACTAGGCAGTAGGGTAAGCCCCGTTCCACCGCACCCCCAAACACCCCATTCACACACCTTTAAGAGCGCCCCCAGGAAAAAAAACTGTCTTGTTCGGCCCCCACGGAATTATGTCGGTGCGCGACTTAAACAGTTAATCATAACCTAGAATAATACCAGATTTAAAAAAAAAAGAAAAGAAACCATTGCAACAATGAAGGTAGTACCCGCCCCACGCCTTATACGCCCCCCCCCCCACAAACGCCCCTCCCCCACGCCCCCCCCCCCGCTCGCCAACTGATCGCCTCCCATTTTTTTAAAATGTTCGCTCGCTTTAGAAAACATTTTTTTTTTTTTGTTAAATGAGTTAGAGAGATTATATGCTTCAGGGCACATTTTAAAAAATACACAACAGAAATTGGTTGGAGATTAAAATAGACGAAAGGAACCTCCCCCTTCCTCCCCCCCCTTTTTCCTCCCCACTTGTCTCATGCACTATATATCAAAACAATAAACAGAAGAAAAAAACAACTTAATAAGCAAACAGGCTAGACCTAACAGTAATGTGTTCTGTTTCAATTTATGAAATGGATTGTCGATTAGGAGGACATTTGGGTAAATCAACGATTTTTTAATGTCATTATGTGTTCAGTATTTTAATAATACGCCACTTAAAAAAACAAAACAAAAAAACAAAACAAAGAAAAACAAATAAAACACTATTAAATATCAATAACATCACTGGATGGACAGCTTATGAATGGGAAAAGAAGTGAAAATTCAATAGCGTTCAAATTATCTTTGTTTTCTTTATATTGTTTATTTTTTCTCCATCATCTATGTAGATGTTCATTGTTGATTGTCGCAGTCATCAGTCAGCTACGTAACAATGGATTTGGTGAATCAGTCAGCTACGTAACAATGGATTTGGTGAATCAGTCAGCTACGTAACAATGGATTTGGTAAATCAGTCAACTACGTAACAATGGATTTGGTGAATCAGTCAGCTACGTAACAATGGATTTGGTGAATCAGTCAACTACGTAACAATGGATTTGGTGAATCAGTCAGCTACGTAACAATGGATTTGGTGAATCAGTCAGCTACGTAACAATGGATTTGGTGAATCAGTCAGCTACTTAACAATGGATTTGGTGAATCAGTCAGCTACGTAACAATGGATTTGGTGAATCAGTCAGCTACGTAACAATGGATTTGGTGAATCAGTCAGCTACGTAACAATGGATTTGGTGAATCAGTCAACTACGTAACAATGGATTTGGTGAATCAGTCAGCTACGTAACAATGGATTTGGTGAATCAGTCAGCTACTTAACAATGGATTTGGTGAATCAGTCAGCTACGTAACAATGGATATGGTGAATCAGTCAACTACGTAACAATGGATTTGGTGAATCAGTCAACTACGTAACAATGGATTTGGTGAATCAGTCAACTACGTAACAATGGATTTGGTGAATTATTCATCATGAGCCAGTTTTATATATTTAAAAACAAATTATTTATATTAATATCGCGAAGTTTTATGACGATCAACTTTCTTTGTATATTTATTGATCTTAGGAAGTCTATCTGACCCACTTTTTCCCCCACCATGATAGCCAGCTGAGACTTGGCACACAGACGTTAAGCCAATGACAGCACATTTTGTCAAATTTTCAGCCTTATATTCTTACACTTTATGATGCACATTATTTGGACGCAGATGACAGTCGTACGTATGTAGGCCTATGTATTTCCCTCGCCGGGCTGCAGCACCACAGATCGGGTTGGTATACTACAGTACATACAAGTCCCACCTCCACGCCCATCTATGTCCACACAATGGAGTTCCGTCCATGACCACCCCTCACCCGTAACAACAACCACCCCATTAATGAATCTTTCTCAATACAAAGTCCGTGACCCCTCCCCCCCCCCCCCCCAAACAAAAAAAAAATGTCACGCTACAAGATATATTCCCACAGAGACATATATCAAATGAAATAACAAATGAGAAGTAATGCATTCTGAAATGGAATTCATGGGGTCTATTTTTGTTATAACGATCCTGTTCCCGAAACACCTATATATAATTAATACAATTAAAGTAAAGCCATATTGAATAGGATTTTTTTCCCCTTGAGCAGATATCATCTTAATTATTTTTTTATTGTGTTACGTCCCAAGAGGAATCAACGTTCAAATGGTTCCCCACACAACAATGACGCCGAGTCAGTACAACAGATAGGGTTTACCGACATGGTTTTTTGTTTATTGAGATAAGGCTTTTGGGGAAGAGTTGGGGCGGGTTAGATGCGAGTGGAGATTGATATATTAATGAATACTTTTGCCCCCCCCCCCCACGTCCCTATCTCACGTGACCTCCTCATATTCACAAGTTGAATGTAAATTTGAAAAACAAAATGGCTGTTAAAAAGTCGAGGTCGCTAGGGCTTCCTTGTACTCCTTCCGTTGAGTAATTATGTAGTGCTTCCCCCTCCTCACCCCACCAACACACACACACAAACACACACGACAATATTTTTTTTAGATCTCACAATCGATAGCGGTGCCTGGAGAACTTTGCTAGCAGAAGATCCACGTAAAGATAAACACCAATGGAATATAGGCTATTAGTGCATAAAGAATGATTATATATATATATTTATATATATATTATATATATATATATATATATATATATATATATATATATATATATATATATATATATATATATATATATATAAATGTATATACACAAGCTAAATTGCCCGGCGTTGCCCGGGGAAAATAAAACACGCCTGTATAAGCTACAGATAAAAATGTTTTAAGAGTACAATGAAAAATATACTCGTAGATTTACAAAAAAAATTGTTTAAAGTAATATTAATTGGAATAAAAAGATTTTTTTAGAAAAAAAGGTATAGACTAACTGGAGACTCGAACCCGGCAGTCCGATACGTTAACCACTAAACTAGCGAAGACATGTATGAAGTGAAATCGGAAAAGTATAATATGAGAGAATAAGGGTCTTTAAATTAATTAATATGATTGGTTGAACGCACAATATACCAAACAGAATATACATCCTATACAATATAGATCAAAGAAATTTTATAAATTTTATACAGAATATATTAATTAAATAATTTTAGCTACGGTAGTTCGTATTTGGCGACCAACATTGTTTTTTCTTGTTCTCCGCCAATTTAGGCTACAACCCTCGCAGCGTCATCCTAACGGATCTAAGATGAACTCCAGGCCACGATCTGGTGAGCACACCAGCGTTCCCCCTTAACAGAACACGTACAAAATAATCGTCACACAATACAAATAAAAACTAGAGGCAATTGTATTCTACGCCATCTAGCAGCATACATTTAAAAAAAATTACATATAATCGTGCCGTTATTCCGAACAACATAACTCTGGAACAGGAGCTAAAATATCTTCAAAGTAGCGTACACCCAAGGTTTGATTGATCTTCGAGAACCTTCAGAATGGCCAAACAATCATGCTCACTGCTGGCCCGCCAGGCCTATAAAGAAAATACGTTGGTTTGAGGAGGGGGGGGGGAGCATCCTTTAGTTGTCATTAGCTATTAGATTTCATTCCGGCGGAACCTTGTTTGAACATACATAAAGTAAAAAAAGTGTATTTTAAAAACAACGCAGTGGTGTTGTACGAAATCTAGACCGTAACAATGTCAGCATCCACTATAAACAATATATAAATATAACATGTTTCATCAACTGTTATATGTTTTTACCTTTCAGACACTCGAAAACAAAACAGTTTTCCTCCCCCTTAGTTTTGAACATAATATTGGAATGCGGATGTGTCTGGCTTTTAGTATTTCATGTTCACTTTAAAAAAAAAATATTTTTATTAATTTTCAGATCCGATTTAACGATAAATGTTCTCAGTATTACCAGCCATATCCTTGTATGATAAATTAAGGAACACAGCGCTTGAGATGCGTGTGGAGAAATCCTGACCTACATATAAGCGAAAGGCCGGAGAGGCTTGAAGGAAAAATGCGCACCATGACGTCATGTTATTATAAACTAAATTATCCCCCCCCCCTGAATTTTCTTTTAGGATACCTTTAATTAATATTTTTTTTATTACCTTCATTTTTATAACTAATATTTGTATTACTATTATTGTTCAATTTATTATTCACAAATGCTATAATTTTCTTATGTTTTTGACTATGCCTTTATTGTACCTATGTACTATGTGGCAAATAAATATTGTTCATTGTCACATCCGTAGGCTGACTATTTTCTAGAGCAGGAGTGTGCGACAGGCGGCCCGCGGGCCACAACCCGGCCCGCCAGACCAGTTGGTGTGGCCCCAGCTAAAAGTGTTTGTTTTTATCTATGTCCAAACGTATTTACAATTGACTGAACTCTACTTATCATGAGATTACATTTTTCCTTTGGTAACTGGCCCTCTTTGTCTTTCCAAAGTTCCAATGTGGCCCAACATTAGAACATTTTGCACACCCCTGTTATAGAGCAATGATTTGTTGTAGACAATTTTCTTATCTTATACATTACAGACGCTCCTTCTATACAGAAGATTATTGCGTCCTACGCTCATCCGTGGTCTGAGTCAAGTCTTGCATTTTTTATTAGTGTTTTAAATGATGTTAAGTTACTGGTTTTTTTTTCTGGTTAGTTCAGGCTACCCATTCCATGCCCGGATGCCACTCGAGAAGAAAGAGTACTTATATGCATTTGTTCTCGCATAAGGGATAAGGAAAGTGTTTTTGTCCTTATGTTTATATGAGCATTGTAACACATTGTTATTGGGTTGTATTTCTAAATTAGAATGTAACGCCTTATGTATTATTACTACTGTACTCTTTGCGTTTGGTGTGCTGTCACACAGTGTTTAGTATACACTTAAAACAGTGGACTGACCCAAAATATGTTTTACCCGTTCGATGATTGGACTAAAATGATCGTTGACCCAGTTTAGTACCACATACACACTAGCCCAGGTAGTGCCAAGTTAGGAGTTGCAAAGACAAGAAGGGTGCGTTGAATACCTTTGATAACTAGATTCCTGAATCCAACCCCCCCCCCCCTCCTCCCGCCGTCGTCTTTTTAAAAATTCTTTCTTCTACTTCAATTATTCCCCAAGTTATATAGTCAGTTAAATATGACTTAAACCGACCAGTGTTCGCTCAAGCGTGACCAGCACTTCTGATAGCTGTAAGCGGTTCAAAAATAAAACGCCCCCTAAACCAAGGGTCGGCAAACTAAGGCACGCGTGTCAGACTTGGCACGCAGAGTGATTTTAAATGGCACGCAAGAGGTGTGTCTTGCTGATTTTTTTTTGTATATATTGAATGAGTTGAACTGTTAAAGCCGAAGTTTCTGAGCGACAGTGAATGTTTCAGTGAGTTGAGCTTGTATATACAAGGACGGGGGCAAACAGAACTTGAACTGTTAGACCTCTAGAATGGATTTGCATTGAAACTGGACATATCTTGCCGTGAATTCAATTTCAAAACACTTAACTATATGTACTTCCCTAATTTATGGCATATTCAGAAGTGCATTAGTACATTGAAACACTCAAAGTGGAGTTTTAAAACAAAATCTTGACTTTCACATTCATGGACTCCTGTTTAAGCTTGACTGGATTTATCCTACTACAACGTCTTAGATTTTGATCTTATTTTTTAAGTGAAGGGATAATGACCATTTTAAAATGGATCAACTTGAAATTAAAAAAAAAATGCGCATCAAAATCCTAGATTTTCATAAAGAAATAATAATTAAAAAGTAATATTAGTTTAAAATAACAACAACTCAACTTTTTTTTTCCATCACTATCATTAGTCTTTACAATCAAATTTGGAAAATTATTTGAATAAAAGGGAGATAATTAACCCGTTTTCTTTGCGCTATTATTTTTAATATGTTTCATATTTTTCTTTTATAAAAAATTAAATGGTTTACAATTTATATCTTTAAAATTATCAAACGGTAAAAGATAGTTGAAAATTGTGTAAATATAATATGACTAAAGAATGTATAATATGTACATTCTTAAACATTACATTAACTACCCAGTTTGTATGATTAATCTGTATCTATTCTGCTTAACGATAACATTGCATATCACTCTTCAAATGAAATAGATTAAAGAAAATATCTCATTAAAACTCAGATCAAAATATAATTATAATGTTTTGCCGGTTGACGTTCAGGTTGTTGGCACGCTGAATGATTTAGAAATCCTAGTTTGGCACACTTGCTGAACCCCTGCCCTAAACCTTCCAGCGCTTCGCAAAGAGCGCTTTCATTGCGTGATGTGCAAAATACACCACTACACCGTCGCGGTCATGGCTTCCAGCTTTGGGCAGACTAGACTTGAACTCCGTTTGAACTCAGAGTTGATAGTATTATTCCCTAATAGCGCTGACCAAGAATTCTGCCGTGCGTTTGAGCACGTCTAAATCTCCGTAGAGAACAGTGGAAAGTGGGCACCCGTCCCGTCTCCCCGATCACTGACGAGACGGGGGCACTCCCGCAGGATATAATCCACTGCCAGCTCTTGGGCAAGATCTGGCTTGTATTAAGTTTACAATTAGGAGACTTAAACAATATATCTTTATCAGCGTCGTGTCGTGCCTATTATTGTAGAACTATTATAGTCAAACACAAAGTTATATTTACCCACTCAAGTTCTGTGGTACAACGCTGATGGCCGCATAATCAAATCCTGCAATGCTGGACTCTTCTTCCAGACCTGTTTGGCGTCTCGGAGTCTCGCTACAGCACTGCTGAGCTCGGTCCGGCAAAAAAAAAAGGCGTCTAGCTTGGCATTGGTCTGGTCACACAATTCCCTTGAAACCGGTGGACTATTACATTTCTTCGACCTCTCCGGTGGGAACTTAAGTTAAACGTAAAATACTATAAATTGTAGTCATTGCTGCTACCACAGAACTGTGTCACGTGATTTCAGATGGATATGAATCGTGACGTCAAACAAATGACGAATTATACACTATGTATGAGGATCCAACGGTGGTAGTTAAAAATAAAGAAGGGCACACTGAGGTAGGCAGGACACTTGGGAAAAAATGGCAGAAGGCAGAGCAGCCAGAAACAGTACATCACCAGAGGCCAACGCAGAAAAGGCTTAAATGCAGACCAAAACAAAGATATCGCGAAGCTGTAGAGGCAGATCTGCAAAAACTTGTGGTGTGCAAATATGGGTAGACCCGAATGGGAGGAGCAAGCCAAGGCCCGCCAGGAGACGGACGGATGGACGGACGGACGATGGATGGATGGATGGACGGACGGATGGACGGATGGATGGATGGACGGACGGATGGACGGATGGATGGACGGACGGATGGATGGATGGACGGATGGACGGACGGATGGATGGACGGACGGACGGATGGATGGATGGATACAACACTCGCAAGATTTATGAAAGTAAAACTCACGTAGCTACATTTAAATTGATTTTCAACTTTTCGCCCGCATGTCACACAAACTTTAACAACAGTTACCTTCTTAAATAGTTTTTGGATCACATAAAAAACAAACAATACTTCTATTTTAAATTAATTTCATCGAAACATTTATCCTTCTACTTTAAATAAATTTACATTTAAGTAATTGATTGAAATATATGAAAATATATTTAAAAAAAATAAAACTGTAATGTTAAGAGATTTAATTTACTGCTGTAGAGTTTGATGTGAACATCAAAGACATGTTAAAATGCAAGCAAAGACCTGGAAAGCTGAGAGTTTTCTCTCTATCCAATACTCTCTAGCATTCACAATAATTTGACGCAGGGACTACGTCATCACAAATCAAGAATGGGGGTTTTGTGACGCAAGCAAAGTTCACTGACACACAACTTGGTGAACCCCTTTTTTTTTAGTAAACAGCTTTCTCGATAAGGCCAGTTCCCTGCAACCATTCTCTTCCCCATAGCGTCTATGTTATAAGAGCTTTTTTTTTTCCATGGCATCGGTAAAGGAATATTGCCAAGTCTTCTAACTGGTGCCAAGCAGACGTCTCTAGTATCCATCAAGCTAACGTTTCTATTTAATATATCCCCCCTTCCGACCACATGTGGCCTCGATGGACAAAACATTCCTAACGGTAGAAAAAAATGATAATCTCTTGGCAACTTAATCCTCGAAGGCGGAGAGAGAGAAAGGAGGGGGGAACAGAGGTCAACCAAGCGTAACCCGGAAGAGATCTCAGGATATGGACCTCTAGAGGGGCCTTCAATGAAATGGAAGTAAGAATAAGAATCAATGGCACAAGATAGTTGAAAATTGGGTTAACAAGATGACATTTGTTGCAAGGTTCCCTGTATTTCAATGGGTAAATCAGGTGATTTATTGACCGAATGATTGAGTGTTGCTTGATAATGTAATTATTACTAAGTACCCCCCTCCCCCATTATTTTCGACACACACTAATATACACACTTAGCTTTATGCCAACTTAAATCCAAGAACACAAAAAAAATGTTTAAAAAAAACAACTGTTCAACTTATCTCAATGCTTAGTGAGGCGATCGAATATTATCAGCATCAATTTGTCTTAAGGGTAAAAACCAACAGCAGTTACAACTTGAAATTATGAAATATTATATTGATGTTGCCTTTGTCATTGAATTTTTTAAATTATTTTTTTTGGCGGGGGGGGGGGGGTCTTTTACCTGAAGGTCTAGAGCCATTTTCTTTTGTAAGAACGAATTAACGTCAGCACGGACCCCACAAACTGCCAACAATTTGACCTAGAGTTTACTTCTGACCCTCTGGGGATTTGAAATTTATTGTTAAAATGCTGATGTAATCTGGTCTGGGAACAGTGTTTAATAATGCCACCATTTTTATCACTCATGTTCCGTGTATTGTTCGTACCCGCCGTTTTTTTACTCCTCTCTCTCACTCACTCTCTCTCACTCACTCTCTCTCACTCTCAGTGAGTGCCACATCATTGATATGCCCAAATGGGCATATCAATGTATGTATTGATAAGAGTGCAATTAAAGTAATTAAAAGTAAAGTAGACTATCCCGTCGGACCAAATTGATCCATAGGGATCAATGAAGCATCGATCACCAGTTTCTGTGGCCACGTGGTATACTAGGTGATTGTGTGGCCAACTCTATGTACAGCCGATTTTACTTTACCCAAACTAAGGTCAGGTACCACCCATCAGAGCTGGGTCAAGACCATCGTAAATACTTACGGTAGTCTTGGCTGGGTAGACTCAGGAACATTCTCCAAAACCCGGGAAAAAAAAATCCTAGCCTGCGCCAAGATTCGAACCCAGGACCTTCGGTACGCCAGCCGTGCCCCCATTAAAGTAATTAAGGACATCACAAATTCAAACAGAGCCAGGAATCCTAAAACATAGATGAAGCTGTACAGGTGTCACCATGACATTAACGTCTTCGAATTCGACTTTTAGCCGACGATAGCGTAGACAAAAGAAAAAAAGTATCACTCCATAACAGGATATGGTGGCTTCGTGGAGAATAATTTGTGACTTTTTAATGGCCACAGCTTACAAAATGATTGTGTGGCCTTACCAAACTCGCCTACACACACACACTTAAACCCTATGCTACATTTCTGAGTCCACACATCAAAGAACATATTATTATTAAAATAACAGAACACTGACAAACACATAAAAAAATTATGTTTGCATAAAAAAACTTTTTATAGACGCGGTAATAACAGAGTCTAGTTATAGGGCCTTCATGTTCTGTAACAAAATTACAGTAAAAGTTACATTTTAATTGTCTCGCGTAAAAATTGTGACGTCAGTAGTAGGGACAATTTAAAAAAAAAAGTAGAAATAAAATTAAGGGTATACAGTAGGGAGGCCTTTGTTCCACAAGGAATTAATAGAAATAAGTTTTACAGTAGGGATCAAAAGACCTGTTAGGCCGCTCTTATTTGAAAACACGTGACCTCAAACTGCCAGGCAGAGTTAGTGTGTGTGTCTGGGGTTTAATGTTATTTATTTATTGATAGATCCAGTGTTCCGCGTCACAATGATTGACCCGAATGAGGTCACATGCCAAATGTCTCAACCGCACATGTCAAACGAGACGAGAGGGGGGGGGGGGGGGAGAGAAAGAGAGAGAGTAAATTCTTTCTCAAAACAAAAACATAACCGAATAGAAATAAGAAAGGAAAAAAAACACACATTGATACGCATCATTTCTTCTTACAGAAACCAACGCATCAGCTTCGGAGCAGTGGACCGGAGAGTTGGCGAGAGAGAGAGAGCTTCGACTTAGTGTACTCAGTGTCGCCACGCTTGAGTAGCTCTTATTGATTCTAGGGATTAATGGGGGAAAGGAGGGAAGTGGGCGTGGGTGGGCGTGGGTGGGAGGGGGTGTGGAGTGGGGGGGACATTCCACTTGTTGCTGATTTCAGCCCATACACGTGCGAACACACCACACGCGCGCAGAGCAAACGAGAGAGAGAGAGAGAGACTCAACTTCTCTCACAACCCGCTCAAGCTAGTTCGCGTAAAATACACACACACACACACAACAGACAAAAAGCTCACACTATTAATTTTAACGGCGATTTACCCGGGCCCCGCCCCCACCCTGCCTGGTCACAGTCTGCCGGTTGCCGAATGTTGTCTTTTGATTGGTGGACATCAATGATGTAAGAGCTTCCAGCAGCAGAAATTATTACAGCACGTGTTAAGAAGTGTATAGATCACACTACAGGCACACACGCGCGCGCGGCTACGCGAGAGTCCTCGTGCAAGATGTTTTGCATAACACGAGTTTCGTATTTCAGCCACAGATTTCTATAAAATAAAAATGAAATCACACAAGAGTGCAGGATCGAACCAGCCGCGATCCATTTTATGTTATTGAATTTATTTTTATTACAAATATTTTACTTTAGTTAATGCGTAATAAAAAAAACTGTTTTACTTTCTGATCTAAACGAAAAATAAAAAAGCGATGTATATAACTTTATAATATTGATTATACAAACTTGAATCGATTTCCGTTGTTGCGTAGGCCTCCTATATATTCTAACGGCTTTTTTTTTGTGGCTATTATTCTGACTAATTGACTATTTCAATTATTAAATAAAACTTCAAAAGACTTTACGAGATAATAAGAATAAGAATAATAAGAATAATAAGACTTGTAGGCCTATAGCGCATATCTCGTTGGGAACAGTTGTATGCGCTGTCAACAGTTACAGACAGAGTACAGACAACGAATAAAAGACAAAAACACCAATGTTATGATTAAAACAAGATCCTTGTTAACAAGGGAAAAGAAACAAAAATGGAACATTCAAAGATAAATGTTGTATACAACAATAACTTTATAAGATTAACTCAATAACTTATTACATGACTCTGGTCTCTCTTCCAGAACTATCTACTCTCTGTAAACTATAAAATTTTTAAATTAAAGGCGCTTCTTAGTAGCCATTCTGAAGTCGTCATCGACAACTGTATCTGTACAATTTAGTTTTCGTCTAGCTTTCAAACATCTTTCAAGGACTGTAGAAAAAAAAAAAAAAAAAAAACTCTTGGATTATGGTCACGTTGTCACGTACATACGCCCCACGTTCACGCGACGTGATCCCTAAGACAACAGACACACACACCCGTAGACAACAGACACACACACACACACACCCATATACATCCATTATAGAGTGACGCGACTTAAGTTTTCATGCTGTTACTTGTGGAGGAAAATAAAATATATATCTCGACCACAACTTGAATAAGCAAAAGGTGGATGTTGTGTGTGTGCGTGTGTGTGTGTTGTAAAAAATTTTTTTTTAACTTAAAGAAAAAACTGGCCTATAAATACTAGCGATCACGGTACAATTATGAATCCGTCTGGCTCACCGCAAGGGGTCTTGGTTGGGGGTATATGCACCCGGCGCCACTCTACTACCCGGTCAGGGGGGGGGGAGTGTTTGAAGAAACAAAAAAAAAGGGGGAGGGGGGAGTTTGGGTAGGAAATTTGGCAATCACACAAGCGCCGCATGTTGTCGGGGCGTTATTTTGGAATGTTGCGCGCAAAGGAGATTCTAGAAGCAGCCTCAGCCCCCACGTTTTGTGAAACCATGACACGCCTCTTCCCCCCCTCTCGCCGCCCCCTCCCAGCCCATTCCTACGCCCCCCCCCCCAAGACAAAACGCAACAACGAACAACCGTAGGCCGCACACATGTATACGCAGTAGGGAAGTGGATTATGGAAAACATCTTTTTTTCAAAAATAATCCTTAATACAATATCAAGAAAAAAAAAAGGTCTCGGGAAGATATCGAGAAAGGCCGGAATTGTAACACGGGGTGCAATGGATGGAGGATATAAGGAGTGGGGAGGGGGGCGAGTTGAATAGAGAGAGAGAATCTACGTGTGTCACAATGACAGGTCCCTGTCATACGAATCATAGACAGAATTATAAAACGGCTGTTGCAAGTTGTTGTTTTTAAAATTCGATATTCTCTTATTGTTAGGGTGGAAGGAGGATGTATTTCTAAAAGTTTCGGTGGTGTTTAAAAGTTTCGGTGGTGTTTAAAAGTTTCGGTGGTGTTTAAAAGTTTCGGTGGTGTTTAAAAGTTTCGGTGGTGTTTAAAAGTTTCGGTGGTGTTGTGTTGGGAAGCTTACACCGAAACTAAAAAAAAAAAAACAAATCACCATTCCTCCCATACCGGCTCTCAGTCCGGTGTCGGGGAGAGGGGCAAAATGTAGGTCAGATTAATATTATGTACTAGAAGTTGGCCAATCGGACATTTTGTATTAATACTGGACCACCCCAATCATTTTTTTTGTGTGTGTGTTAGTTCCGGTCAGCTGCAAATCCTTGTCTACCTTTTCTCCGCCAGGTGTTCTTGGGTCTACCTCTTCGTCTTTAAAAAAAAGTATCCCGTCGGACCGAATTGATCCATGGGGGCCGGTGAAGCAGCGTTCACCAGTTTCTGTGGCCATGGCATACTAGGTGATTGTGTGGCCAGCACTAATCGGCCTTTACCCCAACTAAGATCACGTATCCATAAGAGCTGGGTAGAGCCCTCCAGACCAGAAAAAAAATCCTAGCCTCCACCAGGATTCGATCCCAGGACCTTCGGTACGCCAGCCGAACGGGCTGGCCACCTCTTCATCTTGCTCCCTAAGTATTCCATTCAATGGCTTGTCTAGTCAAATTATAGATTATAGTAGTCGATGTTGTCCTCAATGTGCATGCTTCTTTCTCTTAATGGTTAATCTATTCCATCTCAGCACACACCCGTGTCTTACGTTACACAGCAACACACCACACGTCACGTGACAACGTTCCCAACAGGCGGTGTCATACACAAATACATATTTAAAAATAATAATAACACAACACACATGTCTCTGACTGCATACTGCATAGGACAAAGTCACCATGCACCTACATTCAAGTTAAAATTTTAAAATAAAGCTCCGCCCACCTTTTATTACTTCTATAAGCAAGAAAAATATAACAAAATTCAATCACAAAGATCGCAGCACACGATTAAAGGACGAAAAAAAAAAGAAAACCCACTTTACCCACATTTCAACTCAAAAGTACTTAACACATAAAACTACAATTTCATGTCTTTCTATTTTGTTATAAAAAACACATTAAAAAAAACCTCCGTTGGGAAACAAAAGACGCACAGAGAGAGAGAGAGAGAGAGAGAGAGAGAGAGCGAGAGAGAGAGAGAGAGAGAGAGAGAGCGAGAGAGAGAGAGAGAGAGAGAGAGAGAGAGAGAGAGAGAGAGAGCGAACTTCTATTTTTTTATACAGCCGGAGGCAACGAATGACGAGTTTTAATACTTTTATCAACGTTTTTTTTTTCTTTCTCTTTCTCTCTCTGCTTTTAATTTTAAGAACTAGCAGAAGACCCGGCGTTGTTTGAGGTCCAGGTGCGTGTGTGTTGGCGGAACAGGAAAGGGGGGGGGGGGAAGCAGTTTTTACTTTTAAATTAAGGATTGGATTAAAAAAAAATTTTATGTTTTAGGAATTGTAAAAAAACAAAAAAACTTCAAAATAAAAAGATCGAAACAAAAAAACAAATGAAATAAAATTTGAAAATTTTTGAATTAGTTTTGAGAAAGTGAAAATGACATGACAACGCAATATTATGTCCATAAATAAAGATTAATATGAAGTCTATACCGCACATATTGTGTTGGTGGTGTGTTTTTGTTTTTTTATTCGGGCACCGAGACAACAAACGTGATAAATATTCAACAATTAATATGATTGATACTGTATCAACCGTACTATTAAACGTATTACCGAGTAATAGACATGATACTAAAAAATGATACTATAAAGAAAAGTAAAGTACCCGTCACTGGTGAAGCAGCGTTCACAAGTTTCTGTAACCACGGCATGCTAAGGGATGTGTGGCCAGCACAATGACCAGCCGCCTTCACTTTACTCCAACTAATGTCAGGTACCCATCAGACCTAGGTAGACTCAGGGACAAGTCCCTGGAAAAACATTCACCAGGATTCGAACCCAGAACCTTCGGATCGCCAGTCGAACGCGCTGCCCTACCGTGCCACTAAATATGAACCATACTATTTAGAAAAGAGACCATAGTGCCATCAACCAAGACACGCTATAGACCACATTAGCGAGACATCAAACTATATATAAACCATAATAACAAGAAATGACTCCATATGAACCACAAGTCGAAAGACCACAAAAAAATAAAAGCCACCATATGAGCCATAATGCTGATTTAACAAAAAATTAAACCAGCACCATATCACAAGACCCAAGAAGCAGACACCATATGAAATATAATGCCGCTAAAAGACTCTTCACTACCGGAAGCCCCCGATACCAAGAGAAGAACACCGCGAGTCGAGAAGAGTTAATCTCTACCCACGACACCAAGTCTAAGACCCCCAGAAGTAACACAATAATAAATGTTCATATTATCACATTAACCGCCTGACCTATATGAAAGAAACGTCCTATGAAATTTAACACGCGTCCATAATACCTTGCAATAAAACCGCATTTTGTTTCAGAATGAGCGTTTGACTTTATAAAGTTTTTAATTTTTTCAGAATAAAAAAAAAATGGGACTTTTATTTTTTCTTCTTTAAAAAATGGGGGCGAGGAGGGGTAACTTGGCGCTCAAGACACTTTAACTGAAAGAAAACAAAAGGGTCTATATTTATTTATGGGAAATATAAAATAAAACGTTGATTGTCGAAATATGATGCCGCCATTTTTATGTGCCGAGATGCAGGAGATGATAAACCGCGGTTAATTCCCCCTCCAAAAGAATTTCAGCTCGGTTTTAAGTTATCGGAGGTAAGACAAGGTGACCTTAAATGACAAGATGGCCGAGAAGTGGGACGGGCAGGGTGGACAGGGTTATGTTTATGAAAGTGTCAATCTTCAAACGAAAAATATATCAGTTGAAATCAAGGGCATGTCCTACTGTATGCCAAACACAAGCAAAAGATATCATCGGTGGAATAACACTTAGGAGGGAACCTTTGCAGTAGCTTTTGAAAACCTTAAATCTTTGCGCGTGGTCACAATCTCTCTCTCTCTCTCTTCTTTCTCTCTCCTTTATATATCATCTCCTTCACTTTCCATCTCCCATTCTCTCGCTCTCTTTCTCTGTCTGTCTCTCTCTTTATGATTTTTAAAATGTCTTATTGAAGCAGAAATTACTTTATTTATCGTGTTCACTTTGTTCTTTACTTGGTAGATTCTTTGATGGCTTCCTCCCCCCTGCCCCCAAACACATGGCGCCCTAGTCAATATCTCCTTGTTGCCATTACAAGGCGTCGGCACTAATCTATTTTTATGATGCTTTCGTTCTTATTGATTATTATATTTTTGAGAAGAAAAAAAAGGTATTCTCTTATAGGCTATATAAGGTAGTGCAAGGTGGCCGAGAGGCAGCGCGTTCGGATGGGGTACCGAAGGTCCTGGGTTCGAATCCTGGTGCAGACTAGGGGACATGAGGGTGCCCCTGAGTCTACCCAGCTCTGATGGGTACCTGACAATTAGTAAAGTAATGGCGGCTGTGCATAGTGCTGGCCCACACAATCCCCTAGTATGCAGTGGCCACAGAAACTGGTGAACGCTGCTTCACCAGCCCTATGATCAGTTTGGTCCGAAGGGTACTTTACTTTACATATATATAAATAGATCATGTTTATTTACAAATAAAACCGGCATAAAAGGATAAACATCTAAACATCTAATTAATGCCCGAGTCTAAGGTTCCGATCCCGGATGTTGTATGTTTGTAGTTGTAGTTGTTATATTTAGGTGTTGAAGGGATCATCTGTTACGCAGTAGCCTTAAACGGGCGCGTTCCATCTGCGTAAGGAAGTTCAAGCATTGAAATAAAATACATAGAAAATACAGAGTCGACTCCGCACTTCCCGGACACACACATTTTCGCAGTTGTTCTCTCGGCCCGTGGCGTTGGGGACAGCAGAGTTGGTCAATTTTAAGTGGCCACGACACACAACCATAGTGTTATCTGGCCAGCGCCATGGCTCCCCCCCCCCCCCTACAAAACAACAACAACGGACGAGCCACCAGGGCAGTCGGGAGGAATCAGGAACGCAATCATGATGCTAATAAAGCATCATTAAGCCCGGCCTTTCTCGTGGATTTGAACCCAAAGACATTGAGAATTGAAATCCAGCACCCTGTCAATTCTGCCTACTAAGGAATTAAAAACAACCTGGCTTCCATAAATGTATCATAGCCCTAATTGTCCACATAAATTTAAGCAATATTTTCTACAAATTTTGTAGAGAACTTTTTTTTTAAATTAAAAAAAACACTCCTAGCCGGGCTTAGCTCACTAGTATTTCTGACTATATAATACATCTTGTTCGACCCCCGCCCGAGTGGTTTAATTCACTCGGATGGCTGATTGATTCCACTGAGCGGACGATTCACTTGACCCCGATTCCTTGGCACACACTAAAAATAAATAATGATAATAGTCCCAGATTGTGTTGTTCAATAGAAGTGTTTTTAAAGGTTTGTCAATTTAATTGCCGATTGGTCGATGACTGCCTCCCCCTCCCCTTTAGACGGTTCGATAACTCGTACTGCAGTCTCGTGTCCTGAAGGTACTAAACCTTTTTATTCTCTCCCTTTCCATAAACCCTAAGGCTCCCGGTTCAAGTCAGTTCGTATACATTTTATTTTTCTTGAATAAAACATCAAATTATATGGAATAATGTTTTGTTTTGAGTCCACTTAGGAAAAGATTTTTCGATTTTTTTAAATACTAGATATATTACTTAACATTTCAAATTTGGAGCATAGTCTTGCTTTTACGCAGACGACAAAATTAATTTTAAAAATTTTGGGGCACAGTCTTGCTTTTACGCAGATGACAAAATTAATTCAAAAAAATTTCCATCTTCTTTCTTATTTATTACGGACAATCCTACTATAACGAAAATTACTGCGTCCTACGCTCATCCGAGGGTCGAAGTGTAGTCTTGCATTTTTCAATTAGTGATTTAAATGATGTTAAGTTACTGGTTTTCCTGGTTGGTCAGGGAAACCCATTCCATTCATTCCATGTGTCCGAATGCCACTCGGGAAGAAAGAGTACTTATATGCGTTTGTTCTCGGCATAAGGTATAAGGAACTTGTTTTTTTTTTTTGTCCCCATGTTTATCTGAGCAATGGTTGGATATTGTTATTGTGTTGTATTTCCAAGTTCGAATTTAATGCTGAAGCCACTGTTTCGTTTATGTTTGATTTGTACAGTATTTGACATCGTTTGTAGGGGGGGGGAGGAAGTCGTTTAAGGAAGATACGAACTGCATAAAGTCTTATGTTATCAAACTCTTATCACATACTTGTATATCCAACATAATGATACATTTCATGGAAGCAGATTCCAAAAAGAAAAAGAAAATAAAACAACCCAAATTGAATGTTGAAAAAAAAAAAAAAGGTTTCAAATTTATAAACGTGTAATAAAATATAGTTCCTTAATAAAAATTCCCCCCCCCCCCCCAAAAAAAAAAAAAGAAGGACTGTACGAGTGAATGAGACACGCCACATTCAATCTTACCATGACCATTGAATTACTTCCCCCTGGGTCAACATTTCGGTGAGAAGTAAACATTGTAGTAATAAGAGTGCAAACAAAACAAAAAAGAGAAAGAAAAAAAAATCGTCGGAGTAAACTAGGTCACGTCTGCTCAAGAAAATCTTACACCCATTGAAAAAAAATTGAATATATAAACGTGAAAATCAAATATAAAATATTGGAAACGGAGGAGAAAAAAAAAAGACAAGGGAGGGGGGGGGGGGCACGAAATTAAAAAAAAAAGAAAGTATTTAATAAAATAGGGGCGAGATAAATCTCGAATGCCCCTTCAGGTTCTTTCCCTCGTCATTCTTCTCGCCTTTTGGATTTCAAAGCAAAACACGAGACAGTATGACAGTTGTAATAGGAAATTAATTTCCACGGTGCACACATCAGAGAAAAGGAAGTGGGGGGGGGGGGGAGGGGGTCTTGTTGGGGGGACGCTCATTCCCTTTCTCACTCACACTTATTTTCTCTACCTTAAAAAATGTACATTACATTAGCCTTTTCTAAAAATCTAGGCTTGCCGGCTGGTCCAGTGGTTAGTTCACGGGACTGTCAACCAAAAACCAACTGACACGTTGCGGGTTCTATCCCTGCCACCGACGGATCTCTGTCGCCCTGCAGGAGTTTTGGGCCTAGTGGACGTAATAATCTTCTATCTAGAAGGAACGTCTGTATAATTATAAGATTTAAAATTCTAGACATACCTTTTTTAATATCTTGTATAATTTTGTTTGCGTTCGCGCCCATGGACGTATGATACGTGTTGATGACGTCATTGCACCTCCATCAGCAAGCATTACAAATGAAATTTGATGGCGTCATTTCAAGTTCACAGGCAAAGGCGAGCGAAATTTTAACGTGGAGCGGACGAGTCGGGGGTCGATTTCCGGTTAATTGGCAAGAGATTTTTTAAAAAAAGTCCGAAACAAAAAAACTACCGTAAGAAGAAACTGGGTCACAGTGATGAGAAATATTTGACTCGTGTAAACATCGCACTATTTGATTTGAGAGTGTGAGTGTGTGTGCGCAAGGAAGGGGTGGAAGGAGGCAGAGAGAGAGTTATATTTCTTATTTAACAAATCGGCAGACGACTACAATTGGCACGGCCATGTCCAACAGGTGCGAGCGTTGCGGTCTGTCGCGCCCGACTGTACACACAGCCGAGACAAGAACTTTCACCCCGGACATATTTTCTCCATGCATGGTGGCCTCCGAAGCTAAACACTGTCGGCCTTGAGGAGATCTTAATGTGGCGGGGGTGGCAAAGCGTAACGAGATAGAGGGAGTGTAGAAGGGGGGGGGGGGGTGGGCGATGATCTAGGGGTCAATATCGCTACGCATGACGACGCGGAAACGCTTGGCTAATGAAAACAACTAGGAAGAATGTGTCAACAAGACGTTTCACTTTTTTTTTTCCGCCCTCGCTTTCTATCTCGCTCGCTGATTTCTTCATCAGACTGTTGCCACACATTTGATCGGATCCACCACACAAAAACATAACCAAAACGGGGCGCGAGTCTGTAACTAGACTATCTACATCTGTAGCTCTAGTTAATTCAGTCTATACAGTGAGTTATTTCCAAGTTCATCAATCTTTAGGTGGTCGTCCACATAATTATGTAGGCCTAGTCATTTAGTAACGAAAACTGGATTAAATTATACTTAGCTAAATCCTAAGAGCTATCTTCTATGTATTACACATACCCAAAAAAAAGTCATATTTTCATCTCACCCTCGTTATCAACCAGATCCAACCCAACCCTGCCCCCTCTCATCGCGTACATAATATGTGGATGACCCCTAACAGATCTTTACCGGATGGCATGTTTAGTTGTTTCCTAATTTTTCAAACATTCATCGTGTCCCATGGCTATATGATTTGTTCTCGTGTCTAGAGGATGTCCCTGAGTCTACACAGCTCTGATGGGTACCTGACTTTAGTTGGGGTAAAGTAAAGGCGGGCGGGACATTGTGCTGGCCACACAATCACTTATAGATAACATTAATTAAAAACCTAATCCATATGCAAGGTAGGACGTACTCTTCTGTACACAAAAGTGTCAGATTTCAGAGCAAGGCTGCGCGTTCTGTTTGCGCGCGCTCTCTCTCTCTCTCTCTCTCCTCTTTCTCGCGCTCTCTCTGGAACTCTCTGTCTTCTATGGGTCAATGTCACGCCAGTGGGCTCAGAACGTTCAACCCTATGTAAAGCCACAACTATTTTCACACAAAAAAAATACGTATGGATACATTATCTAGTTTGTGGGGTTTTGATTAAAATAAATAAAAAAAATATCTTGAGTTGAAAATTGTCAACACCTTTCTCCTCTCTGGAGACGTTTGAAAAGACCACATCAACACTATTTGACGTTTGTGAGTTCTCGCTACAGGGGCGCCTTCTCAAGGGGAGGATCAATTCATTGGTGTTCTCTCTCTCCCCCCCCCCCTTTCTTTTTCACCCATGGGGAATTGTAAAGTGGGGTATGGGGTATTCACGGGCCAGACAATGCTCACCGAGAGGCGTCGGTTTGGTGAAAAGAAGCTAAGAGATGTAAATGCCCTGAGCCCCTTACCATCCGTTTACACACCATCTTATCGCCACTACCCCTAAACACTTGCCTGGACAGTACATTTCTTATTTCTACACGCACAATTTTACTCATGAGGTATAAGGTAGGCAGATAAGAAGATAGTTAAAAGACAATATAGTTAGATAGTTCGATGGCAAGATAGTTCGATGGCAAGATAGTTTATTGACAAACGTCTTCAATGTACTGTCATGTATATTGTTTTTCCAAGAATTGGAACACGCAATGTTTATTCCTCTCTCTCTCTCTCTTTTCTTACTACACACCATATTAGGACGTTTAGTAGGAAAATAAAAGGTTCTAGGTAATGCTGGGATTCTGTGTTGATCTCAAATTCTCAGAGTCTGGGAACGACTCATTATTTAATAGGGGAAGTTCCTATCGTTTTTGTTATGAGTTTAGTAATGATACCATGATTTTCACCCCTACTGGTAATGGGTCTGTCCCTTGCACCACTCGGATAGTATATAATGATTTGTTTGGTCTGAAAGACAGAGAGTTTCAAAATATGTTCCTTTGAGAACGTTTGTGTTTGCACTATTTTATTCTAACTGTACATAATAGATATATTGTATATATTGAACATACCACCTGAAATAAACTATCAACAACAGTTACACTGAAGCTTCCTTGTCAAATTAATATCCTATTGTGTTGAATACATTACTATAAGATTTATCTACTACCATAATATACAAGAAAGGAAATGTTGGAATACAAATACTGAATTTGTGCCCAGGACTATAAGAAGAGTTCGTGTAATACTGAAACATAAATACTAATAATTAAAGTCTCCCCTAGGACTAACGAGAATTATCAGCAAGATCTACACAGCTCTGGCCACAAGGGGATTGTGGACGTAACAAAATTTGGTGGTCTCGCCCGGTATATTTGAGTTCTACTTTTCCTGACCTAGGATTGACAAGATTTGGTAGTCTCGTTCGGACTGTGAAACTATTCTTTTTAAAAAGAGGAGAGAACTGGTTTGCGTTTTTATTCCTTGGGAAGTGTGAAGATTCCACGAAGTGTTTAATATTATATTGTGCAAATTTCTGGACAAATCGTAAGTTGGAACTTTATATTTTATTATACAATATATACTACTCTACTATAACAAATATTTCGAACGCTATACTATGGCTTCGAATATATCAAGTGAGGAACTTAATGCCATGTCATCTGCTGAACTAAAAGAATTAGCTGAGTCCTTTGGGATTGAGGCAGGACAGGCAAGACCTAATCGTAATCGTTTGACCAAAGAAATTATGACATGTTTGAACGGGCAGAATGCCATGAACACTGGTAGTGTAGTTGAAGTGGGACAGAACGATATCAATGAAGGTTATGTAGCTCCCAGTGGGGGCGAGGTAATTGCCCACGGAGACGAGGTAAGAAATATGTCATCTAGATCATCAAACAATGATGAAGATGAAGGGTTGAGTGAAAACCTAAAATTCCAATTAGCTATGAAGAGAATGGAATTGGAAAGAATTAGGATAGAAAATGAAAGAATTAGGATAGAAACTGAAAGGGAAAATGAAAGAATTAGGATTGAAAGCAGAGAAAGGATAGAGATGGCACGCATGAACAGACCTGACCATCGTAGGGACAGCAATGGTATGGATATTAGCGCAATGAAGCAACACTTGCCTATATTCAGAGAAGAAGATGTTCAAGATTTCTTTTTGCTTTTTGAGAGGATAGCTGTAGATTATCAGTTCCCTGATGATAAGATGGCTTTATTGTTAAGGTCAACTCTCAACAAAGGAAAAGCATTGGACGTAGTGTTGAGTTTAACACCCGAGGAAATAAATGACTATGAAGTAATCAAAGATAGGGTGCTAAAAAGTTATTCCCTGACACCAGAAAAATATAGAAAGCTATTTAGAGACAGAAAGAAGGCATATGATCAAACTCATGTAGACTTTTTGAGACAAAAAGAGAAAATGTTAGAACAGTGGCTAAGGTCACAGAATGTAAGTGAGTTTGATAAACTCAAGAACCTAATATTGTTTGAGGAATTCAATGATTGTATTCGAGTGGATATTAAAACCCACATCTCAGACCGAGGGGTTGAAGATGTGCATGAAGCTGCTAGATTGGCAGATAACTATGCCATAATTCACGCCAGCATAAAGCCATATTATGCTGACAAACCCAAAGTGCACAAACCAGAGCCCAAGGAGGCTAGTAAACCAAAAGAGACAAGTGAAAAAAATAATAAGAACAGTGGTGTAAATAATAATAGTAACTTAGTTCATTTCAGGAAGCAGACAGATGTAAATAAAGCAAAGGTGGTATGTTTCAATTGCAAGAAAGAGGGCCACATGAAGAAAGATTGTTGGATCCTTACCAAGAAGCAAGGTGCTATTCTACACTGTGCCAGAGTGCAGAAAGATAGCAAGCAGACAGAAGAAGTGTGCAACACAGGGTCAAGAAACTCAAAAGAAATGCGGCCGGCATCGCCCATAGTTGTGGAGTCGATGGTTTTTGAGAACAGTCTATCTAAGGTAAAAGAGAATAGCTGTACTCAATCTATTATGCTTTCAGAAGGCCGTGAGGAACAGATGGTTCCTGAAGTCCCGGAAGAGGACGACCTATCCGATTTTCGACCCTTTGTCTACGAGGGGACAGTGTCGCCAGAAGTCGATGTACTCAGCAAGAAGAAAATACAGATATTACGTGACACGGGTTCTGCTGTCAGCGTGATCCTGGAGGGCAGTGTGCCGTTAACAGATGCCACCAGTACCGGTGAGTCTGTTGTGCTGAGAGGTGCTAGTATGGAGGCTGTGGAAGCTCCACTGCACAGAATAAAACTCGAGTCGGATATTTTTACAGGTAACATCGTAGTGGGAGTGTGGCGCGCACTACCCGTCAAAGGCGTTTCCATGATATTAGGAAATGACATTATGGGCGGCAGAGTCACTGTCGAGCCCATGGTTAAAGTGTTGGAGACAAAGATGGCGGAGGACAAAAACCTACGTCCTGCCAATGAACGCCCAACATGTGCACTGACAAGAGCAATGCAGAAAAAGAAGTCGGTAAAGACTCCTGCTACGCCGTGTAGTGCAACGAAAGATGTGTTTGTCTGTTCTGAAGACACACATGCGAATGAAACAGTGATAACAGAAACACCTGACATCGATTTAAGTGCTACGTTCTTTGCTGAACTAACAACTGGTGATGCAACAGAGAACGATAACATTTTGTCACCAAAGCAGAAATTGGTGAAAGAACAATTTAATGACGAAGTAATAATGCAACTCAGAATGAAAGCTGTTGATGAAAAGACTGCAGATGCGATGGCGGAATGTTTCTACATGAAAGATGAAGTGTTGATGAGAAAGTCGAAACCGCTCAACTCAGGTACAAACGAGTGGGACAGTATTCACCAGATTGTAATACCTAAGTGCTATCGTCAAGATATACTGCGTATGGCGCATGATCTTCCTTTCGCTGGTCACATGGGAGTCCGAAAAACGCACCACCGTATCCTCCCTTACTTCTACTGGCCAGGACTGAGAAGAGATGTCGAACAATACTGCAAGACTTGCCACGTATGCCAAATGGTAGGACGTCCTAACCAACGAATTCCTGTCGCTCCACTCCAGCCGATACCAGCGTTCGACGAACCATTCAGTCATATACTCATTGATTGCGTGGGCCCGTTGCCGAAAACAAAAGCCGGTTTTCAATACCTGCTCACAGTCATGTGTTCATCCACTCGCTACCCGGAAGCCATTCCGTTGCGGAACATAACAACAGTGAAGGTGGTAGACGCCCTGACAAATTTCTTCACACGTTATGGCCTACCGAAGACAGTACAGTCCGACCAGGGGACTAACTTTACTTCGAACATTTTCAAACAAGTCATGGAACAATTAGGGATAAGCCATAGGCTATCAAGTGCCTATCATCCTGAGAGCCAGGGAGCTCTGGAAAGGTTTCATCAGACATTAAAATCGATGCTTAAAAAGTACTGTTATGAAAACGAGAAAGACTGGGATAAGGGTGTGCCTTATGTACTGTTCGCTGCAAGGGAGGCCACTCAGGAATCCCTGGGGTTTAGCCCATTCGAACTTGTGTATGGACACTCAGTCAGAGGTCCGTTGAAACTTCTACATGAAACTTGGCTAACGGACAGTGAACCGATTGGAATTCTGTCAAATGTAGATACATTTAAAAATAGGCTTTATCATGCTTTTAACCATGTGAAGATTCATTTTCCACAGATGCAGGAGCGTATGAGACAGAACTATGACCGTAAAGCTACAGCTAGAACTTTTGCACCAGGTGACAAAGTTCTTGTGTTTCTACCTTTGCAAAATCAGCCTTTAAGTGCAAAGTTTAGTGGACCCTATGAGATAGAGTCAAAGCTTGGCGAGGTCAATTATTTGATAAAGACTCCTGACCGGAGACAAAAACAGAGGGTATGCCATATTAATTTACTTAAGCCCTATGTTTCCAGGGAAAAGAGTAAACCACGGGAGGTCCCCATGATTTCATTAGCTAGAGTCCCGACGGATTTGTCTAGGATAGAATATAAGTTTGCAGAAAGTAAACTTAATAATACAGATGCCCTTAAGAGTTTAGATACAAGGCTAGAACATCTTCCGGTAGAAGATAAGGAGAAGATTATTGAGCTGGTACATGAATATAAGTCAATGTTTACAAATGTTCCCAGTAGGACACATGTCATAGAGCACGATGTAATGTTAACCAATAGTGCCAGGTCTCTTAAACAGCATCCATTTGACCCCATCAGACCTGAGCATATTAAATTAAATGTAAAGTATATGTTAGAAGATGACATAGGAGAAAAATGTGATAGCAAATGGTCTACACCCTGTGTGATGGTACCAAAAGCCGACCACACACTGCAGTTTTATAGAGACCTTGGGAAATTAAGTAATTTGACAAAGACCGACTGGTATCCCATTCCCCGTATCATCGACAAGATAGAGACAAGGTCATAGCTGATACTCTATCTCGGGTGCTACATGATTGACTGAATAACCCATACTTCTTTTTCAGATCATCTCACTTATTCATTAAGAATGTGTCATGATAACCTATCATTCGTTTGAATTTTGATTATGGAATACCTATAGAATACTTGTATCATACAGAAGTCAAGTCTTTTGAAAGTATTAATAATTCTTATAATCATGTATAATATTGATGTTCTGATATATTTTAAATTCATTTGATTATGGAAAAGAAATTCCATTTAAATGTTGATGCATGATGCAATAAATATATTATATGCACGTATTTACTTGATATGGATGGATAAAAGTAATTGTCATCACATGCAATTAAGTGGGAAAACTTTGAGCTAGTTGATTTATTATCTTGTTTTATTTTAGTTAATGAATGGAACTAAATAATAATATGTACAATTTTTATCTTAGAAAGAGATGTAATATCAATTGGTATAAATTAATAGATAATATTGGAAATCTATTGCTAAATTGTTATATCATGGTAATAGAATGGCAAAAACTAGTGGATATTCACTATGTTGTATAGGTTGTTATATATTCCATATATCCGGGAATGGAGGGAAACAAAGGTACCTAAAGGTGTGCACTCATTCAACCCTGAACAATCTTTTATATTAAACTTTTAAATTTGCCAAAAACGCATAATAGTGGATTACATTTTAATATTTAGATTACTGTAGTAATCGTAACTAGAGTGTATTTTCTCCTCATATTTGAGAAAAGGGGAAGTATCATCATCTTAGGCATGAACCCTGTTAATGTCAAGTTGACATTGTAATTTAAAGGGGAAGTAACCCATAGTTTGATTCGAGTTACGTATTACTTATCTTTTGGTTTGTATATTAGAAGTAAACTGTTGAAAATTGACAAAGTTTGAGCAATGTTATATTTGTTTAAATAGATTAAGACTTTTTGCAAATTTTTGGTGGAAATCCACACAACTGTACATAGTTAAAATAAGAATGACTAGAATATTTTTGAATTATTTGTACTTGTTGAGACATTAGTTAATATTAATACTAACGGGGAAATATTTGTCCATCACGTTATAATCACAATTACCATTGGGTAGTGACACTTTTTATAATTTAGTTGTGCCAGTGAGCCATGTTTGCTTAAATTGTCTTATAATCTTCCATTGATTGTTGGTTATTAAAACGATAGTGTTAAGTACGAAAAATGTACCATGTTGAGTATTACTTGGGTAATTATGGTACATTATTTCTTTCATTGGGTGGGGGCGTGTCATGTATATTGTTTTTCCAAGAATTGGAACACGCAATGTTTATTCCTCTCTCTCTCTCTTTTCTTACTACACACCATATTAGGACGTTTAGTAGGAAAATAAAAGGTTCTAGGTAATGCTGGGATTCTGTGTTGATCTCAAATTCTCAGAGTCTGGGAACGACTCATTATTTAATAGGGGAAGTTCCTATCGTTTTTGTTATGAGTTTAGTAATGATACCATGATTTTCACCCCTACTGGTAATGGGTCTGTCCCTTGCACCACTCGGATAGTATATAATGATTTGTTTGGTCTGAAAGACAGAGAGTTTCAAAATATGTTCCTTTGAGAACGTTTGTGTTTGCACTATTTTATTCTAACTGTACATAATAGATATATTGTATATATTGAACATACCACCTGAAATAAACTATCAACAACAGTTACACTGAAGCTTCCTTGTCAAATTAATATCCTATTGTGTTGAATACATTACTATAAGATTTATCTACTACCATAATATACAAGAAAGGAAATGTTGGAATACAAATACTGAATTTGTGCCCAGGACTATAAGAAGAGTTCGTGTAATACTGAAACATAAATACTAATAATTAAAGTCTCCCCTAGGACTAACGAGAATTATCAGCAAGATCTACACAGCTCTGGCCACAAGGGGATTGTGGACGTAACAGTACCATATACCGTATTTGATTAAAACGAAATGGCCCGCCTGTATGTGGATCGTATACTTCTTCTTCTTCTATTAGCCAGTCTGCAGAGCTGTGTGCTCTCTTGCAGTCAATGTCAGACTCACTGGCATTGTTATTCTGGGTTTTCCTTTGTGGCTTTTTTTTTCTTCAAACCCCGCAGTTCAAGAGAGTTTTCGGTTCTGCACCCAGCACCTGTGAGTGGTACTCCGGGATCGGGTTGCATCGAGTCGGGGTTGAATTGTGCTGAGGTGGGGCTGGCCTATGATCCAGTCTCCGCCATCCACAGAGCTCTCCAAATGGTTATGACACTCAGTTGTGCCATTTAGTTTCCACGTAAGAAGAGGTGTCGCAGAAATAGGTAGATTTACGTATATTTATTAAGAAGGCCTATTGTCGTTTATACTGAACGAATACACACATTTTGTTCGTATAATTCACCTGAGCCTATATCAAATACAACACACACAATATAGCCTCTGTTCCAAGATATCAGGCTAAAAATTAAGAATATCAAACAGGGCCATTCATGTCAGAGTATCGAAGAAGAAACAAATCAGCTAAAAGATCATTTCAAATCAGCTAAAAGATCATTTCAAATCAGCTAAAAGATCATTTCAAATCAGCTAAAAGATCATTTCAAATCAGCTAAAAGATAATTTCGAATCAGCCAAAAGATAATTTCAAATCAGCTTAAAGATAATTTAAAATCAGCTAAAAGATAATTTCAAATCAGCTTAAAGATAATTTCAAATCAGCTAAAAGATAATTTCAAATCAGCTTAAAGATAATTTAAAATCAGCTAAAAGATAATTTCAAATCAGCTTAAAGATAATTTAAAATCAGCTAAAAGATCATTTCAAATCAGCTAAAAGATAATTTCAAATCAGCTAAAAGATAATTTTAAATCAGCCAAAAGATAATTTCAAATCAGCTAAAAGATAATTTCAAATCAGCTAAAAGATCATTTCAAATCAGCTAAAAGATAATTTCAAATCAGCCAAAAGATAATTTCAAATCAGCCAAAAGATAATTTCAAATCAGCCAAAAGATAATTTCAAATCAGCTAAAAGATAATTTCAAATCAGCTTAAAGATAATTTAAAATCAGCTAAAAGATAATTTAAAATCAGCTTAAAGATAATTTAAAATCAGCTAAAAGATCATTTCAAATCAGCTAAAAGATAATTTAAAATCAGCTAAAAGATAATTTTAAATCAGCCAAAAGATAATTTCAAATCAGCTAAAAGATAATTTCAAATCAGCCAAAAGATAATTTCAAATCAGCCAAAAGATAATTTCAAATCAGATTAAAGATAATTTCAAATCAGCTAAAAAATCATTTCAAATCAGCTAAAAGATAATTTCAAATCAGCTAAAAGATAATTTCAAATCAGCTAAAAGATAATTTAAAATCAGCTAAAAGATAATTTCAAATCAGCTAAAAGATCATTTCAAATCATCCAAAAGATAATTTCAAATCAGCTTAAAGATAATTTCAAATCAGCTAAAAGATAATTTCAAATCAGCTTAAAGATAATTTCAAATCAGCTTAAAGATAATTTCAAATCAGCTAAAAGATAATTTCAAATCAGCTAAAAGATAATTTCAAATTAGCTAAAAGATAATTTCAAATAAGCTTAAAGATAATTTTAAATCAGCTAAAAGATAATTTCAAATCAGCCAAAAGATAATTTCAAATCAGCCAAAAGATAATTTCAAATCAGCCAAAAGATAATTTCAAATCAGCTTAAAGATCATTTCAAATCAGCTAAAAGATCATTTCAAATCAGCTAAAAGATAATTTCAAATCAGATAAAAGATCATTTCAAATCAGCTAAAATATAATTTCAAATCAGCTAAAAGATCATTTCAAATCAGCTAAAAGGTCATTTCAAATCAGCTAAAAGATAATTTCAAATCAGCTAAAAGATAATTTCAAATCAGCTAAAAGATCATTTCAAATCAGCTAAAAGATAATTTCAAATCAGCCAAAAGATAATTTCAAATCAGCCAAAAGATAATTTCAAATCAGCCAAAAGATAATTTCAAATCAGCTTAAAGATAATTTCGGTGTTGAAAGGGGTAGGGGGGACAATATAAATTAAAAACAATCCAAAGAATTGTCTAGTATATTTCATTAACAGCAAAGGAATAACAACAAGAAAAACAACCTTTTCAAACTACGGCAGGTCTATCTAGATACACGCCCCGTCTTCACCCTGTCTCAATCCCTCCCTTCGCCACCAAAACTTTTCTTATACCTAACGTCAGACACTCACTCCCCATTGATATAAAATTTTTACTTCAATACAGCGCTTGTAGAGAATTCTGGTGGCGGGGGGAGGTGAGAGGGGGCTAGAAATGTACCAATTTACAGAGGGTACCACACGGACATTTTTTATATAAAAATCACAGCTCCGCCTCTCTCTCTCTCTCTCTCTCTCTCTCCCTCTCTCTATCTCACACCCTCTCTTCACACCCTCCACTCCAAAATAAAATAATTCTTTATTCTTCAAAAACTGTTATAGAAATGCTACAATATGAACTCCCCCCCCCCTCTTCCCGCCTCAACTTATTCAATTCACATGGTGCCATGACACAGAGAATTGGGGGTGGGGGAGTGGGGGGGGATGTAAATAGCTACAACTGAAATACGAATTCATTTTTTGTCACTACCCAGTGCCACTCCACCCCCCCCCCCACACATACATACATACACCTTCCCATTTCCTTAACTGACGTTTTCAAAAACTGTCCCCCCCCCTCCCCTCTCTCTCTCTCTCTCTTCATTTTCAAATGCTAATATAATAGCCGCGGTACATAAAGAGAGAAGAGAGAGAGAGAGAAGGGTTGGGCGGGGGGGGGGGGCTACCCACCGGTAGATTCTCACATTGTTCATAATTTTTTTAATATTCTAACAGAACACACACACACGTAAGTTAAGGAGCGGGAGTTTGGGGGCGGGGTGAAATGACTCTGTAAAGGAAGTTTGTGGTGGCGTTTGTGTGTGTGTGTATGGGTTGGGGGAGGGGGGGGGCTATGGGTTCAATAAAGTATTTGATATAAAACTGTTTTGGGTGATTTTTTTTAGAGGGGTGGGGGAGCGGTGAAGGGGTGCAGGGTGAACAAACCTTGTAGTCTTCAATGCAATAAAGGGGAGGGGGGAGGGGGTAACATTTCATAGAAGTGTGATCTAAGCACAGGTCAACACAAATAAATATAGAAATAGTTTGGACTTTTAACAATTTAAAGACCAGTTATTGTTCATGGTTTACTAGAGTGCAATGTACAAATATTTGAATTAAAGTTTCAACGAGTTGGAATGAGTTCAAGACGTTTATATTCAATGAAAAATAGGGCTACAAGAAACAGAAAATCTAGAAACAGACAATCAAGAAACAGACAATCAAGAAACAGACAATCGAGAAACAGACAATCGAGAAACAGACAATCGAGAAACAGACAATCAAGAAACAGACAATCAAGAAACGGACAATCAAGAAACAGACAATCAAAAAACAGACAATCAAGAAACAGACAATCAAGAAACAGACAATCAAGAAACAGACAATCAAGAAACAGACAATCAAGAAACAGACAATCGAGAAACAGACAATCGAGAAACAGAACATCAAGAAACAATCGTTGATGCAAAGTAACGGCGGCTGGGCGTGGTGCTGGCCACACAAATCACATAGAAAAAAGTTGCCGGGAACACAGTATGCCTCTGTATGGCCTTGCTCGTGGCTTGGTTGGTGTGGTAGAGAGGCGATCCTTGCCAAACAAACAAAATCAAAGTCTGGCTCTAACGACGAGTGAAATAATAATAGTTGAAAAAAACAACAACATAAGAGATCTAACAGAATACTAACCATGAAAGAACTTGACCTATATAGCGGAGAAAGAAACCAAAAACCGCTCGTTGCAATTGACGCGGGTGCATGAGTTGTAATGGTAAGAAGTTACTAGAGTGAAACCAGCGTGGTTGTTGTTGTTAATATCTTGGGTCAAAACATGCAACACCACAATCCGCCCACACACACACACACAAACACACACCTACATAGGCCTTAATTAACCATAGACTATAATAAGATGGACCGCTTGCTCTATTTTTAGAACTTATATGAACTTTTTTTTCCGTGCGCAACCAATAAGGCTGTCTTATATTACTTCTACGCTCCTCGTTGTTTCTTAAATGTTTCCGCTTTATACAACTTTCGATTTTAATTTTATTTTTTCATTGAGAAAATCGAAGCGATTCAATAAAACGGAAGTGCGAAGGGAACAACGAATCGGAAATTTCCGAAAATCAGTGTTTCGAGTCATCATATAGCAGACATACTAAAGCAAGAGGTCCATGTATATTATAGTCTATGAATTAACCCTTGCCTGAAAACCAAGTCTAAAAAAACAAAACAATAATCCTGTGAAACAAAAGCCATAATGGAATTTTTTGTGTGGTGTGTTTTTTTTTTTAAATAGGACATTCGGATCCAGTGAACGCCTATACCCTTATACAGCAACGCGATATGTACACATTTAATTTGTTTACCTATGAGTTTAGTTTGTGTATGTCTCTATGTGTGTATATGTATGCGTGTGTTATGTGTAAGCAGAGATAGTGTGGAAAAAACAAGAAGAGGGGCGTGTGTAAAATTACACATATGCGAACATACACATGAAGAATGTGGCGCCCCCAAGCCGACAAATGTATACATGCAGAAGAACCAGGCCAGCGGCCTCGAAGAAAAATAACTTAAGTCCCCAAAAGACCCGGTGTTTGTCCCCAAAGGGCCCCGTGGGGCCGAGTACGCATAACTTAGGGCAATGACCCTCACGTGTATAATGCCTAAGACCCAGGGTCGGGCCGAGGCCATGTAACTGAAGGCCTTGAATGCGTAGGATGGGAATGAAACCAGGCCTAAGAACGCCTCGAGTTTTACATTTTTTTAAATATGTGGGTGCAAATAGGAGAACGTGAATGGAATCCATATTTAATGGCCCCAGGTCACGATTTACAGAAACGAATTTGTTGCTGTTGATTGGGATAAATAATGTGAGGTTTGAAGCAATACACATGCACACACAACTAAATATGAAAAAGAACAATCAAATCATTGTAAAATTCCCAATATTTTCCCAATATTTCTCCAATATTTCCCCAATATTTTCCCAATATTTTCCCAATATTTTTTACAGACTTATTCACAAACAATATACACGCCTAAAGATAACGGTATGTGTAAAAATTACTTACTATTCACCGGTGGTACAAACAGCTAGCTATATTTTTATGTAAAAAAAAATGTCAGCCTGCTTTGTCCAAAAAGGTGATTGTTTGACAATCCCTTTACCAAGAAACCTTAGCTTTTACCCACTCACTAATTCAGTGATGGCGAACCTTTTTTAGGCCGCGTGCCCAAAGTACAATACAAGACCAACTTATTTCTTTCAACGTGTCAACACGGCAATTAAAACAAAATACCATAACTTAGCTCTTCCATTTTGGGTAAATGCTCGCGTGCCCACAGAAATGGCTCTGCGTGCCAGCTGTGGCACGCGTGCCATAGGTTCGCCATCGCTGCACTAATTCATGCAACCCATCAAAGCAGGGACAGTCCCAAGAAGCACCGGGGTTAGAACCCGTGACAATCGAAAAAGGCGATGAAACTCGCTTTTGGGGTAGGGGATGGGGCGGGGCTTGACCACCTTGCAATACACAACACAGTATTTAAAAAAAAAAAAAGACCTCATTGATTTATAGGGCCAGTGATGCGGCGTTCACCAGATTCTGTGGCCTATGCTTACTAGAGGATTGTGTGGCCAGCACAACATCCAGCAGCTTTTACTTTACCCCCCTAACTAAAGTCGGTACCTATCAGAGCTGGATAGACTAACTACACTATCCAGACCCCAGAACAAAGTCCTACTAGCCTTCACCAGAATTCGAACAGAAAACCTTCGGCGCGCCAGCCGAACGCGCGCCCCCACTTGGTTGCCGGCCGGACCTCTAACAACCGCACTACAATTTCAAGGCTTGGCTGACCGCAAGGGGGGGGGGGCTGTTATAGAACACTGGAACCAATAGTATGTTATGATCTACTGTGAATGATGGTGATACCCTCTGTTCCTTGTGATTTATGTTCCTTTATGTTCCATAATGTGCGTGTGTGTGTGTGTGTGTTTTGTATCGCATTAAATAATTCACGACCTAGAAGTCGCTAGTGTAGGGTCGCTTCCACACAATGACTCATCGATCGTTACACCAGGTTATTGGTGCCGCAAGGATCGACACACAAAGCATTCGCTTGTTCCTGTCAAAGAATATTGCAACCTAGACCTAAAGCGGAGGTAGGGCACACGAACGAGGCGCGCTGCTTACGGCATGCTTGAAGATATCCCAAACTTTGCTGAGAACTTCTTATATGAAAGCGAGCGGGCGGTTCCGATTCGTGGCCCTTTAAGTGTTCCTGGCGCATTTATCTAATGAAAACTAGGGGTTGCTTCTTCCACTTACTGTCCGCACAATCTGTGAAGAAATAAAGGTCACTGTCATGCTGATGCTAGTGTGTCATGATGAAGATGGAGGCAAGTAGGTCACTGTGACTTAGAAGCAAAAAGTAGTTTATGGTGACGTTGGGGGCAAGTAGGTCACTGTCAAATAGGGTCACGATGACGTTGAAGCTAAGTGGCCCACCGTGACGGTAGATCTACATAACAAAAAAAAACGCCAAATCTCCAAGGAAAACGACGAGGCCCAACAAACTATCTTCAAGGTGGATAAGACTAATTGTGGTCCTCAGCTAGGAAAACAAAACACACGAGATGTGGTCCACAATGATGATTAAAGCTAGAAGTGGTCCGCGAGCGACGATAAAACAATGACACTGTCTTGCACTCAACATACGTTAGAAGACAACAATAAACAAGCGAATACAATTGTGCCATTGTGTTGGACGCTCCATCCCTCCGTAAGCCATGTCTAATGAAACTGTTGAGCTCTCAATCGGCCCTTACGCACCTCTACAAGGCCCACACAGGTATTTCTTACAAACCCACTACTGCGCTTATTTACGCTACACTGCGGTGTTTATACCCCCCAAAGGCAGGACCTGACTATGAATGACCCCCGGCTTGTTTAGTTTAATGACCCATAAACAGCGTCGTCCCAACGACCAAGTCCGAGGTACACCCCCCCCCCCCATATCCCCCCTCTTCCCCCAAACATATCAATACTGTGCTACATTTCGCGTGCGTGCGTGCGTGTGTTGGGGTGGGGGGCGGATGTCTTTTTTTTTTAAATATACGCCCACCTAAAGGCTAATAAAATAAAATGCCCACCAAGCCGCCATTGTTGTCACGTGACAATAACACAAAAAGCAGTGTAGTAAAATTCTTTAGAATAGTCAGAAGAGTTTTTTTAAAGGGAATGTAGGAGGGGGACACTTTTAGGCTGTAGGTGTAGTATTGGGGCGGGGATGGTGAGGGTAAGGGGTTGTGGAGGGCGGAGGGACGGGGTAGGATTAGGGGGCTCATTTTCAACTGCTCACCTTGCGCGTAGGTAGTGCGAATTCTTACATTACAAGAACACTGTCATTGAAAAAAAACAACAACAACAATTATTTGCTTATTGGAGAACTTGTTCAAAAAGTACTCCATCGTACAGTGGCCGAAAAGTGTATGTGTGTGTGGGGGGGGGGGGGGGGGGGAGGGGGGTTAATCAATGTCATGTTTATGCAATTATTGCACATCGCATTTTAATTAAGGGCTGATCGGATGCCACTGATTAAATGTCACAATTACTTATTTAAAAGTTACCTTTGCTGATTAAAACAGCTTTTTTTTGTTTTTCTACAGACGTTGGCTTGCGTCTGCATACCCGTAAACAGATAAAACACGGAGAAGCCCATTTCACTAGACATCTATTTAATGTTGTCTTACAAAAATGTGTCTGTTGAGTGTTCTTGGTACTGCCTGATGCCATGCCATCTCTCTGGGAAACATCCAGTGGACAACATCACAAGCAACAACGCCTGGGGGATCTATCGAAGTAACAGCCGGATCAACACCGGAGAAACGGCCTAGAATAGAACGTCGAGCGGGGACAGACAAACCCAGGAACAAGCGATGTAACAGCCTCACCGGAACACCCGAGAGGGAAAACATGATGAAAGATTGAGTGCTCGAGAGAAAATCCGGGTGTGCAACTCCCAGAAAAATCAAAGGGGAACAACCCCAAGGAACAGCAAGGGGAAACAACGACGTCGTGCTTTACATTTTTAAAAGGTGGTGAACAATACCCCCCCTCCCCCCCCCCCCCCCCGTCCTCTAGTAATATCAAAATAAACTCGTGCCTTATGTTATTATCGAAACACGAGCCGAACAATGATCGTCTCCGTGTCTCTCGTTTCCGAGAGCTTTTTTTTTCTCTGTAATTAGATATTTTTAATACTACAGTCAACGATGATCTTTTTTTTTTCTTTGGCGTGTGTATGTGTGTGTTCCAGATTTAAGTCGTGAACAGGTGGAATGAGAAGGCGCGAAAGTTTTAGGTGGAAAGAGCAGCAGGGGCACAGAATTAATGTGGATTGAAAATGGGCGAAAGGTTTAGGTAGGTTTTATCATGCCAAACATATTACAATAATATGTCTACAAGTCAAATCCCTAAAAGCATTACACAACTATCCTAGCAGTTGACCTTAATGGGGACGTGGGGGCCTTTAACTATAAAATATGAACTGGATGCACCAAATACGTTTTAAAAAGAAAACAATAACAAACAAAAAACACAAAAACACAAAAACAAACTCGTAAAACTGCCACAACCTGACAACGGAAAGCACGCAGGGTGTATAATAATGTTTTTGGTATTTTTTTGTAATTTGACGCTAGCGATAAATATGTCTTGATGGTGTTACGATATTTTTTTAAAACAACAACAACCTATAACAAATAGAAGATTAGTATTTACAACAAAAAAAAGGGGGGAATTTACTTTCCTCGGTTGATCTTGTAAGGCAGAGCCCATGAGTTACTACGTATCCAATACGAGGGGCATCGTGTAACTTCCGCACAATACCCAACAGCCTTTAACTTCGCCTGTTTAAGTCATAATCTTATCTTAATCGTATCTTATATAATATATATTACAGACGTTCCTTCTATAAAGAAGATGCGTCCTACGCTCATCCGTGGTCCGAGTCTAGTCTTGCATCTCTATTAATGTTTTAAATGATGTTAAGTTACTGTTTTTTCTGGGTTGTTCAGGGAACCCATTCCATGCCCGAATGCCACTCGAGAAGAAAGAGTACTTATATGCATCTATAGCTGAGAAGTCCAAGTGGAATATTTATAAGCAGTGATAGAAACAAAATCCCTTGCATTTGGAGTTGTTTGTTAATTATAGAAAAACAATGCCAGTGAATAATAATAGGTTTAGAAATCTTATTCACTGACCATTTGCCACGCCTCCTCCATTTTTTAAACACACACACACACACGCATTTGTAAATACTTGAAGTTGAAGAACTCAAATACGGATTTTTTTACGAAACAATCAAATTAACATTGCAACTCCTCTTTTTTGTTTCGTGTTGGAAAATCCACGTTGCGAAAATGTATACACAAGAAAATGTGTTTAAAAAAAATACGCATTAATTTCATCACAGTATTAACATAAATCTATTTTCAAATGAATTTAACAAATCTACAAGCACGAAAGACAAAAACCTAAAAAAAAAAAACTTTTTTATCCATTGAAATTTTTTTTTTAGCATAATTGATTTAAAAATGCTAATTTCTCTTTCCTCTCCATCGCTGAGATAAAAAGTTAAACAAGCTTGAGGCAATTCTTTAAATTAAGTGCATGACATTGGTAGACTTAAGGGCTCAAATAACCAAACATTGCAAGCATGGAACAATTTATATAAAATAATGTATCTATTATATAATATGTATGCGTGTTTGCTACATAAACAATAAAATCCACAACAAAACTCAAATAGTTCATAATTAACCCTTACAGTCCCGGGCGCGTATATAGCGGAACTGAAGGCAGCATAGATAGAAGTAGGTCGGTACGGGAAGGGTTAATGACAAAAATTAAATTATAAATTAAAATAGGGTAAAGATTTTTAGTGTGTTTTTATTTTATAAGATAGTCTACTATTATAGTTTAACCCTTAGATGGCCGTTTATTGTATAGATCAGTGATGGCGAACCTTTTTGAGGCCGCGTGCCCAAAGTACAACACAAGACCAACTTATTTCTTTCAACGTGCCAACACAGCAAGTAAAACCAAATACCATAACTTAGATGTTCCATTTTTGGTAAATGCTCGCGTGCCCACAGAAATGGCTCTGCGTGCCAGCTGTGGCCCGCGTGCCATAGGTTCGCCATCGCTGGTATAGATCAAGCATATTAACCGAATAACAATCTTTTTATTCGTCTTAGGAAACTTTATACAATTCTAAAATATTTTGACAGCTTTATTTTAACTATTTATCTTACCTTATATATTACAGACGCTCCTTTTATAAATAAGATTTTTACGTCCTACGCTCATCCGTGGTCCGAGTTTAGTCTTGTATTTTAATTAATTTGTTTAATTATGTTAAGTTACTGGTTTGTTCAGCTAACCCATTCCATGCCCGAATGCCACCCGAGAAGAAAGAGTATTTATTTGTTTATACAATGCTCAGCAAAACAACAAATGAATGGTTTATTTTTACAAGACATGTAGAAAATGACCATTTGTAGCAAAACATTATGAGCATTTGGGGTTTTGAAAATTATAAAGTATTTAATATTTCATTGTGTGCCTACTTCTTTCTTTAACATCAGCGTTTGGAGTTGGGTAAACTCACTGGACCCTCTACAGACCAGAATACAAATCTACGCGCTGGTAGGTCTTTCACAGCGTTCCCCTAGCATGTTGGCAGGGAATTAATTTGTTAAAAGTTAAAAAAAAAAAAATAATTTATTGATGAAGTTATTAATAACTTATAATCTATTTATTAATTTTATAACATATTGTGTGCTAGATACGCTATCCCCTAGCAGTGCGTGGCCATTATGGGCACTGTCAAAAAAAGCCACATAGAACATTATATTACTATCACATATTCGTGCGTACTATAACATTTCTGAAGTTGTACACAAGAAGCGTTCAGAACTTTACCACTATACCAAGATAGAATTTCCCTGACTACCATGATGGTACTTATAACCAACCATAGTCTCGTGTATTATTTACTACGCTGGCACGGCATCTGATATCAACACCATAGTCATAGTGTAACACTAACCTACAAAAAAAAATATATATATATAAGAATGGCAGTAAGGGGTCACGTGATGCCACCATTATTTGGGGAGAATTCTGACAACTTGTGACTCGATACTACTTCGCGTAGTGACTAACATTATAAACATATGTAATAGTAATAGTATAAGGGTGGGTGGAGTTGGTGGGCCCGGGGGAGGGGTGGCATATGTGTCAGTACATGACAATACATACAGACAATTGCTGGTCAGTCATGCTTAAGTTAACTATCCACGTCAGACCTACATTAGTCCACAGGGCAAGTGGAGCAGCTTTCATCCGTTTCCTTGGCCACGGCATACAAGAGGACTGTGTGGCCGGCACAAAAATGCTCACTTTTCTGTAGTAATCCCATTTTCTTTTATTTAGAAATATTTTGCATTAAAAAAAACCGTAGTGCAAACATGTTAACTGCAGCTCGGACCTTAAGAGACGGGACAAAAATCACATCACATAGTTACATAAACTAACAGGAACAATGTTTTAACATTTTCTTTGGGGATTTTCTTATAGGATGCTTTACGAAAAAAACAACACATTTCAAGATTACAAAGTTAGGTAGTTGTAAATTTTTTTTAAAGGTTTTGTTTCAATGTGATGTGGGTAAAACCTAAACAAATATTTCTTAACACACGACTCAAGCACCCCCGCACTCGTCACGTCTTCGTACTTTTTCTTCAATCTGTCGATCTAGCCCAGAAATGGGAAAAACACGGGATAATATAAACCGGAAATGCCGACATCTACTCAAATGACTTTTGGGTGCGTGCAGTATAAATATTAGCACGATGTGAACAGGTGAACAGGTGGGGGTTGTGGCGGGGTGTGTGGGGGCAGGGTATACACCGATGCTGTAATCTCATATCATATCCATAACCTTGAAAGGGGGAGGATGGGGGAGATCCTTGTCACGACAGTCAAACGTAACCTACTTCTCCCGTTTCCACTCCATTGCGCCTCCAACCCTCACACAAAGTATCTTATCCAAGTACCATCCATATCCATGAGCACTTGGTGCGATTATCTGGCCCCTGGCAATGACTTCCAGCCTGACTGACACAGCGGATCATATTCCCAAGGAATGTACTCAAGGGGGACACCTAATAGGTGGCGAAGTCCTTCTTTTAAAATATTTTTAAAAAATGAGCGCAGCTTAGATTTTCAAATAGTACTAGCTGTACTAATCCACAGTCTCAGGTTCCTTTATCTTTTAAATCGTAGTAGGAAACTAAAAAAAAACAAACACGACCACTCGGGGATAAAGTTCCACTCGGGAAGAGCTCGGGTTAGTCCTCGGAATCTCAAGATCATCTTTTTGGTTTTGTTACACACGCACACACACACACACACAGTGGACGTACACACACGACCATGGCGATGGTGACTCGTGTTACTTCAAGGTACGAAACGGTGTGAGTAAAAAAAAAAAAGTATATCTATCAGAAAGTATTTGGATCGGCATTAAATCATTTTGGCTGATCCCTGACATCCATTCTCCTGCCTCCCCCTTACACTCCCCGACAGAGAGAGAAAGAGAGAGGGTGGGGGAGGGAGGGGAATAGAATGAGAGAGAATGAGAGAGGGTTGGCATTGAGATAGATAGATAGATAGATAGATAGATAGATAGATAGATAGATAGATAGATAGATAGATGGATGGATGGATGGATGGATGGATGGATAGATGTATGTATGGATGGATGGATGGATAGATGGATGGATGGATGGATGGATGGATGGATTGATGGATGGATGGATGGATGGATGGATAGATAGATAGATAGATAGATAGATAGATAGATAGAAAAATAGATAGACAAATAGATAGATAGATAGATAGATAGATAGATAGAAAGATAGATAGATAGAGAGAGAGAGAGAGACACACAGACAGACAGAGAGAAGATTTAGTAAAATCCAACGATTCCAAAGGCAGTTACTGTTGTGAACTGTTCTATCTTCGAGTTATTCACCTTTTTTTTTTCATTGAACGTATTAGGCTACATATTGTGTTTTCATTGCTCTACGAGTCGAGGTGGTCTAGGAGGTAGTGCGGTGGTCTAGATTTCTCGAAAGTCTAAGGTTAAACTCCCCGAATACCCCTAATGCATGATCTGTAAGTTTACAGACGTTCATTCTAGATAAAAGATTATTACATCCTATGTGCCCAAAACTCCTGCAGGGCGGCAGGAATTGGTCTAGAACCCGGGCCGTTTTGTTAACAGTCCCGTGAAATAACCGCAGCACCGGCGGGCCACATACCCTTAAATCCAAGACTCTATATTTGTAACCGTCTAACACAGGGTTGTGTACTTGAAAATCATTTAAACCAAAATTGTGAAACTAATCTGTACACCGGCGGTACGTGTGAAATGTTTTAATGTTTGCGGGTGTTAATTAAGTATCAGTAAAAATAATGTTATTAAAAATTGCAAAAAAAAACATGAAAGAACTTAAAAGAGTCCGACTTTTGACTCTATCCTTACCCGGGGGTTCTAAATCTATTGAGCTCTGACGAAAAGGAGCCAACGAGGTACCCTCCATAATACCTTTCGGAGTTGGGCATAGAAATATAAATTTTTAACAAATGAAAATAATTTTTTTTTTTAAATGTATAGCCCTGCCAACTAACACATGGTGTAAGCTCAGAATGCTATTATTAAATACCAAGCAATAAAAACGTACATAGAACTAATTTGTATTCAATAAGTGGACTAATATATAAAATATTCTCTATGCTACACAAGCCTACAAAGGCGTTGTTATATTACATAACAGAATATTTCGACATATCAATAACACAAATATATACTAATAATAATAATGATATTCGTATACGGTATAACGCTGCCAACAAACATAATGTAAGCTCATTTAACATTGGACAACATATATCTAAAGAACAGGGATATAAGAAACAACAAAAAAAACTGAATTAAAAAATATTGATGTAGAATAGAGTATTTGAGAATACACCGAGCTCCGGACAGCATTTAGAGCACAGGTTCTCAACCTTTTTCGCTCACCGCTAGCCTTTTACATTTTTTTTCCTCTCACCGCCCCCCCCCCCCATCTTAATTTTAGCAAAACATTTTTTAATTAAAGGGAGATAATTGACCTGTTTTATTTGATATAATATTTCCTAATGTTTTCTATTTCTTTAAAAAAAAATGTCTTACATTTATAACTTTGGAATGATAGAACTGTAAAAATGATTTGAAAATTCTATATTTAATATATGACTAAAGAATGTATATGTATATTTTCAAGCATTACAATAACTACCCAGTTTGTATGATTGCTTTGTATCTATACCGCAGCACTATTGTGTTTACATCTTTTTCGAAGGATTTAAACCAAAGGTTCTCAACCTTTTTCGGCTCACCGCCCCCTTTTACAATTTTTTTCCGCTCACCGCCCTCTCCCACTTCTGCCCATCTGCACTATTGTTTCCGCAATTTTTTTAGGCGGACTAGACTTTTTAGTTTGATTAATTATTTTTAAAAAAACTGAAAAGGAAACATATTGTAATAATTAATAGTTCAAAAAATTGCCTTAACAAAAGGTTTAAATAAATCAATGCGAATCGTTTGCCTGGTGTGTTTCTAGCAATTAGTTTATTTGTGTATCAATTTTGGTTGCAAAAGCCGTAGGTCTTAATAATCAGTGTTATTTGTTATATTACAAAACAGAACTTGTTCGGCATCATTATTGAATCAAATGTGGAAACATTTTTTTGTTAAAGGGAGATAATTAGCCCGTTTTTTTTTAGGTAATATTTCTGTTTTTTTTTTTTTTTTAAATAAATGGCTTACAATTTATAATTTGGAAATGATCAAACTGTACAAACTATTGGAAAATTATATAAATATTATGTGACTAAAGAATTTATATGTATATTTTTGAACATTACAATAACTACCTAGTTTGTATGATTACTACTTATCTATACCACTTAACCATAGTAATAAAAGTCTAAATATGGTCTGAAATACATTAAGGACATCCCGGTTAAACTGAGATCAAAATATCATTAATATGAGCAGATGTTAGTGCGACGGTAATCTGTCTGCAGGGTTGACAGTCCGGTGAAATAACCACAGGACCAGCTGGCCGCACACTATATTTGCCAAATACAGAACCCTACTTCATCGAAAAGTCACTGCGATTCCTATTTCTTATTAATATAATAATATTTTGGCATACTGTTGGGGGATATCAGATATTTAGGGGCACTTGTGTTTACATCACATTTTATCCTCCAAAAACTAATCGATTCATATAGCTGAGGTGTTAAAATATATCAGGTACGTTTGTACCGCCCACTTGCCCTTCACCGCCCCCGGGAATGTCAGCGCCCCCCTAAAGCTTCTCACCGCCCCCCGGGGGGGGGGGGGCGATATCGCCCCCGTTGAGAACCTATGATTTAAACGCTTTAAAGGACATCTCGGTAAAACTGAGATCAAAATAGTAATATTAGCAGATTTTTAGGCAACAGTCCGATGAACCAACTATAGGACCAGATGGCCGCATACCGTATTTGCCAAATACTGACCCCTACTGACCCTTACTTCATCAAAAAGTTATTGCGATTCTTATTTGTTTCATAACATGTATGCCTACTGTTGGGAGATATCAGATATTTAGCAGCACTCTAGTTTACATCATATTTCATCCAAAAACTAATCGATTCATATAGCTGAGGTGTTAAAATTATATCAGGTACGTTGATACCGCCCACTTGCCCTTCACCGCCCCCCAATCGCCCCCCGGGAATGTCAGCGCCCCCCTAAAGCTTCTCACCGCCCCCCCCCCGGGGGCGATAACGCCCCCGTTGAGAACCTATGATTTATAGTGACGTGTTATTTAAAGTTCTTTTAAAAAAATAAAATAAAAAAGAGTTATAGCAAACATTTAACAATAACTGAATTTGTTCTGGGGCAAAAATTATATTTTAAAAAAAATAACGAAATGGAAGTGTACAAAAAATTAACATTAACAAAATGGGAGTTGGACTATCAAGTGCTACAAATATTAACAAACGAAACATTCGCATACACACTGCTATGAAACAGGAAACTATTAAATCCTACTATTAAATAAACCTCCACCAGACAGTCAATGAAGGCAAACCCCATTATTTCGCCTAAAAGAGACATATCGCATTTCATTACCATAGCCCTCGGTTCCCTCCTCGAAGATGGCCATACTTGATAGTTTCTTTCAAAAAAAGCTAAACGGTGTCAATATTCAAATTCTTTTCTTCTTTTTAAATTCAGATATTTTTTTTGGTTAATATTATAAAAAAAAGAATGAGAAGAAGAAAACCCCATTTATGGAAGATGAAAGATGTTACGGGTGGTTGGTCTTGGCTTAAATCTTTAAAAAAAAATTAAACAAAAAAATTAACCAAAGAAAAGATAGCAACAAAATTTTTTGAAAAAAAAAAAGGGTCCATCCTTCTTGGCAAGTTTTGTCTTTCGTGGTTGTTTCACTTGTCGAGGATTAAGTCGAGTTGTGATTTTTTTCCCCTAAACACGACGGTACAGCCTCTTGTTGTGAGACGACACACACACATTCAAGCACAGACACGCACACACCAAAATGGCCGATGACGGAGTTTTTTATATATATATATATATAGCTACGTGAAACAAAGTTACTTATAAAAACCTTTTTCAAAAGAGCCATTTTGTGTTTCTAATGCTAGAAATTGTTGCGATTTCCCAACATTAAATTAATCAGCTGTAGATGTTCTCTTTTTTTTTTTCGGGGAGTTCATTTTTGAACACAGGAGTTGTCTAGCCCATTTACGGATGGCTGGCTCGCCGCTTCAAAAGAGCGAGGAGCTTTAAGAGATACGCTTGGCGTGCTAGACATAGTTCTTATTCATTAATGTAGAAACATAAAATTGAACACACAAAAAAAAAAAACGACAACAAAAAAACATAACTAGTCTAGATCTAAACGTCCCAATGTAAAGAAAATTATTTCTGTACAAATGCATGCGTGACATAAAAGTGCAGAAGTTTGAATAATTTAAATTTCAACTCAATAATGATACAATTGTACAAGCATACATCTTTTGTTGTTGTAAAAAATCTTTTTTTTTAGTTTCGGGGTTGAAGCTATGCAATAAACAGGAAGAAGGAGAAGAGACAAAAATGCTTCAATTCAATGTGTCTAATTGTACAACAGCAAACCTGTGTCTAATGCTCTTTTCTGAATCTTGACGATCTATCGACTGCCGTAAATGGCCAAAATGTTGTTGGTTTTTTCTAGTGAGTGATACTTCTTGAAAGACATGCTTTCTAGGCACGGTGCCGGGGAGAGGGAGGCGGCGTATATAAAACTATTTGATGACAGTGTGTGTGTGCGTGTGTGTGTGTGTGTGTTGAAAAAAAGGGGTGGGTGGGCACGACGACTTTCAGACAGCTATACACTTGAACAGTGGAACACTCTGTTCCTAAAAGTGTAGATGTACTCCATGCCAGAAAAAGAATTTAAGATTGAAAAGTGTTTTTTTTCCAAGGAGAAACTCGAAAAGTTAGATTATTTTTTTCGAGTGGGCATTATGATGAGCAATTGGTTGCCTGAATTACTTGGGGAAAAGCAACACCATTTTAAATCGCATATCAAAAAGCGAAGACTAGAGCTTATGAATGTCCACAGGACATAGGTCATATTACAATATTATTGTTGTTGTTTTTTTTGCCGTGCCTGGGTGCATTGTAAAGCAGATTATATACAACTAGACAAAACGATCATAACGTCTGCTAGTCAATGCAGCGTTTACAACCGTGTTTACGGCCACGGCATACCAGGAGATCGTGTTGCCTTTAGAGCTGACAACAGCCCACGGATAATCCGTCCCATCTCTTCAGTTTTATTTTTTGCTTTACCCTATTATCGATAACACAGCCAGACTGTAAAGGGTTTAAAAAATGTATGTTTTTGTGCTTATTGAGATTGTGGAAAGGCTCAGTGTAGTCGTTAGCGTACTGCATAGGTCAACCCTTCAAGTCCAATACACAATGGTGCTCAAACCAGAAAATTGTAAAAAAAAAAACGTTTATAATTCATAAGACCTGTCTGCTTATAAAACTTGATATTTTATTGTTTCGGAAGGAAGCGGACATATTCATTAACATAACCTATGGGTAGGCGATGCTTGCAACAGCAATACTGCGGACCGTCGTTAGTCAGGAAAAAGTATTAAATTATGTATTGAATTTGTGATGAAGATTTCTGCTTTGTCTTTAGCCATCGACTACTGGAACTGTGGAGTGAGGATGGAACTGTGGAGTGAGTGAGGATGGAACTGTGGAGTAAGTGAGGGTGGAACTGAGATATTTAAGGAAAAAGGAGGACCAAGATAAGAAGCGGTGAGAACATGGTAGAGAGGGAGAGAGGTGGACCAAGAGAAGACATGGATAAAGATAGAGGAGCGAGGGGGCGGTGAAAGAGCGCGAGGGATAGGGAATTACGTGAAGACATAAGTTGAAGAAATGTATAATCAGACTAATGGGGTTTATAATATCTTATGCACAAAAGGACAAATCATCTACTTATAGCAGAGTCCATACGTTTGTTGTTCTTGTTGTGTGTGTGTGTGTTTGTTTGGCTACGATATAGGCCTACTGTAAGATAGTGTGGACAACACAATCAGTCCATCAATTCCTCTACACGTGAAAATCTCACCAGAGCTTGGCATAACAAACTGAAGCACTAGGTCGTTAATTTTAATTTTAATTTTCAAAACCAGGACTCAAACCCAACATTTTCAAACTGTCAATGTAAACACTATCACGCTGTACAAGGGACGGGTGGCAACCTACGGCACGCGCACCAGTGCCAGCACGCAAAACGATTTTCAATGGCACGAGGAAGAGCCTAAAAAAACGTACTAAAAGCATTTCCAAAAGAAAACAGTAAAATGTTTTTTATGATGTTAGCACGCGAAATAAATTAGAAATCATAATTCGGCACAGTAATATCAAAAGGCTGCTGACCCATGAGATAGACAATCCCTCTACATAGATATCGAAAGTACGCACATATAAAATTTTTAATCTAAAACTTTATTTTTATGAGTGACTCAATTGGTAGGCTATATATTTCTTTTAATCTAATTTACTTTTAGTTTTTAAGCCTTTGATTTGTTAAACAGCTCTATTGGGCATTATAAGACAAAATAAAATCATCAGTTACTCCACAAATTTGTGTCTAATCTTTTTTTTTAAACTTCCCACATCTTCAAAATAAGTCACCTGGAATGTCACTGGAGCGTAGAAAGATCATATTCGATGCGCGGATTCACTCCCCCCCCCCCCTAACCTTTTTTCCCCTATTTATGTTTTGTCTCTGTATGTATGTATATATTAATATGCGTGTGTGTGAGAGAATTCGAAATTGTACACATAGACATTACGAGTGAATGCCCCCTGTCATCGCAGAAGTCTCTTCTTTCATACACACGAGTGCCTTCGTCGAATTAACCACTCCATTATCACGAGTCTGTTAACTCGGGGAAACGCCGCCAGGGGGGGGGGGGGAGCTGATTATTGTTTTACATTCTAGACTCGACCTCAGGCTCGGTAGAACATAAAAAGGACTCGTTTTTTTTTTTTTCATTTCTTTACGCATAGTCAGTCATCTTTTCATTTAGATATTCTATTTGGTATCATACAGTAGAATAGTGTTAACGCAATTTCTACGATGTTTCTGTTTAAGCTTGTAGCAACAAGTAACTTCTAGTTATGGAGCTTGTTACTTTTTCTTTTCTTGTTAGAGTGTATTTTTAACAGTGTGTAGTATTTCAACTAGTTATTGCCATAACGATACTTCTTAAAAGGGTGGATTCGATTACCTAACTACATCAGACCGTCCGTAATTTTCGCATGTAATTTGCTAACCCTCTTATTTCATTTGATAACAAAATCAACGGGGGTTTGTTGACCAAAGCATTCCTATTTTATGGAACAGTTTACACCAGACACTGCGAGAATCTGAGACGATAGAGTCTTTTGAAAAGAACTTAAAGACCTTTCTGAGTTTTCTTTGGCTAATACATCTGCCAACGCAATGCACAACAAGAGCGCTAAATTTAATAGCATGGATAGAAGCGCTATAAGAAATGACCATTATTATTATTATTATTTGCTCACTCAAATCATTCGATTAACCAACCCATTCAATCGTTTAACTAACTCAGTCAATCGTTTAACTAACTCGGTCAATCATTTAACTAACCCAATTATTTTATTCATTAACAAATACATTGGATTTACTGATTCAAATATTCAATTTGATAACCTGGTAAATCCATTCGTAACCCTAACCTTTCATTTACTAACTTAATAATTCAATTTACTAATTAAATAATTCAATTTACTAACGCAAATATACAATTTACAACTAAACAATTCGATTTACTAACCCAATACTCTAATTTGCTAAACCAATAGTTCAATTTACTAAACCAAACATTTCGAGGTTTAACATGCACCATAGATATATTCGTTAAATCTAAATGCTAAAAAAAATAATAGGCGCATAGGATATTTCGTGACGTTACGCGCAGATCACTCCAAAAACTAGGTTCCCCAAATCAACAGAAACTGATTTTAAATAGAATCTAGATTTTCTAGATCACATTTAAAACACACGAAAAATTGCGTCAATAAAATTTCTTACTTTTTTTTCTTCAACGTATTTAAACCAGTCCACACGTGATACGGGAATGCATAATAATTCATAATTCACACGTGTTTCATGTCGTGATAACTTGCTGTTAGCCATTTCCTATCCTCAGACCTTTTGATTCCAACAAGAGTTCTTCTATTTTTTATTATATTTTTTACCAGTGGCACTCGTACTCTAGATCTAAATGGCTAACCAAATGCTCAGAAAAAAACGGCCAGAAATGTCTAGCTAGACTAGATAACACATTTACATCATTTTAAAATTCTTATCAAACTGCAAAAATAGATTTAGATCTTACGGAGAGCAAGGTGAAGGACGAGATAATCTGTTTTGTTTTCTTCTTCTGAGAAAGCATTACTGTCATTTATACGATTAAATGCCAATAATTAGAAATTTAACTTAGCATACTTCACATCTTAAACTTAAAATCTCCTGCATCAACCCACTGGATGTTAATTTAAATAGCCTTATAAAAATGTGTTAAGTTGATTGGGTTTATATAACAGTAACAGCTAATCAGATAACAGTGATAGAGTAAATAACAATTTCAGAGATGGTCAATGTTAGTGCTTATTTTCTTTTGTATTAAGTATTGGTAGCGATTCTTTCTTTCTTTTTTTAAGCTTTCTAACATATTCAGTTTTATTACAGTTCAGTTGCTTTTGTAATCAAAATGATGAAGTAAAATATTGCTTTTATTTACATCAACTGTATATTGAATTAATACAAACACATAGATATTGTAGATGTATTTAATTATATTCACATTTACGGAAAGAAATTATTTTTTTTAAATATCTACTCAATGCTTAAAATGTGCTTCACCAGGGTTCTTGGGCGGAAGTCACTTCTCGCAGATGACTAATAAACATTCTTTTTTCTTTTTTATAAAAGATCGAGTCACTGACATATATAATTTTATAAACTGGCAACAACTCGCAATGAATATATAACAATGAAACAAATGCAAACGTTTCAATATAAATACACAATTCTTTGAAAAAACAAATTGGATTGTTATTCTTAGGATAAACAATATCTATATATACAGTCAAATTCGTGTGTGGTTTTAATTTATCATTGATAATAAGAAGAAAGAAGCATGGCTCATTGGAGAACGAAAGTAGGAGCCATTCCAAGCTGATTGGTGATTTAAAATTTGATATTACATTGTTTTCTAACAAAAGGGAAATTATCTATACAGAACGATAAAAAGATAACAAAATCATGGAAAGAGCAATATTTGCAAAAACAATGACCACTTTAGTATTAAATTGCGTCATTAGCAACAGTAGTTTTTGGAAACACAAACTACACAAATGTATGTGAGGATTTGATGACATAAATATAAGCCACAGGCTCTCATTTTAATCTAGTTGACATCCCCTATAGCAGAGAAGTATGCAAAAGGCGGCCCTCGGGTCACAACTAGGTCCACCAAGCCTTTTGGTGTGTGAATCTCTGCCACAGAACGTTTAACGCCATTTTGTTTTTTAAAATTCCCATTGTCTTAAAAATGTTAATAAAATTTCGGAATATGTGGCCTTCCATCTTATCGTAGCAAACTACTTATACGTTGCTAAGGATGGGAAATATAGCACACCTCTGCCCTAATAAGATGATATAATCCCTTTACTAATATGTTTGTGGTCTGAAGGCATGGTGTGTATATTTATAAAAATTAATAATATATACATTCTATTTTTTCTTTGCGATGTTATCTTCACTAATGAATAAAAAATAGATCTACGTTCGTTTCAACAAGACCCCCACACATCCAGTAAGTTTGTTTTTTTGTTACTTGTGTAGGCCTACTATTTTTTCCTTTAATTTTATTACTCGCCTGTATCCTCGGGGCATGGCGTTTCGCATTGGTGTGTCAATGGCTACTGAAACTTTTGGTGACCAGTGTAAACTGTTGAAGGGAGAAAGTGTTTCAAAAAATGTGTAATGGGAGGGGGGATGGACGGGGGCGGGGTATTTTATTTATATTTATCTGGGTCCAAGAGGCAGACGGGAGAGAGTGGGGGAGGGAGAGGGGGAATTAGGACTAAGCTCCCCTTTGTAGTCCCGATTGAATGTTAATTTTCCCCCCATTGATTGCGGGCGCGTTCGGACCCCCCAGCTCAGCCCCTTTCCCATTCGCCTTTATTTACCCAGATGTGCTGACATGCATACACGGTCTGTCTACACGCACTTACTTGTGTCCACATACAATAAAATAATGTATTGTCTTAGGATAATAGTAAGTGTGCTTCTATGTAGTAGGAACTAAATATGGGTTTGATGTACAGGAGAATGTGTGGGTGGGGAGAGTAGTGGGGGGGGGGGGGGAGAGTAGTGGGAACATTGGAACAAACAAACAAAAAAGAACGTGTACCGGCAGCACACGCATTGACCACTGTCCACTCCAAAAGTCTCCCTCCCCCCTCCGCTTTTTTCCCACCCGCGCTAGTTGTAAAACATTCACAATAGTGATCAGGTAAAGGCATTTGTGATGGGGGGTGGGGGAAATAGGAGAGTGGGGTGGAGTAGGCAGACTGAGGCTCAGACGGGTGGTGGGGCGCATTCAAATGAAGGATTACTGCCCGGCGCAATATAAAAAAAAGAAAAGGAAAAAATAGTGACAATGTCCCCGAAGGTCGCAGCCCAATTCACTGCGTCCACTCGACGGTAGGCATTAGAGAAAGAATTCAACAACAACAAACTCCTAAGGCCAGTGGCTACTACCTGTGGTCAATGCTGGCTTAGCAGATTCCGACGACACGCCTGAATAAGTCCTTGGAACTTGTATTACTGTTTATTTGATTCCAAACCAAAATGATTTTAGAGCCAAAACATTACTATTTATTATATCTATAATAACCGTTAACAAATACATATTGTTTAGGCCTAAAAACAATAAATTATAAACATCTTACTTAGCGCTAGAAAAATCTACTCATCCTACTTTTTATTATTTAGGTCAAAAGTAGTTTTTGAAAGCATAATTTAGGAATAAACATATTTCTTATAAAGCATAAGTTAGGCATAGAATATCTTAAAGCGTTATTTAGGTCTAAAAGTATCTTTAAAAGCATTATTAACCCTTACAGTCCCGGGCGCGTATATAGCGGAACTGAAGGCAGCATAGATAGAAGTAGGTCGGTACGGGAAGGGTTAACGCCAAAAAAAACACAAAAATTGTGTAGTCCTACACATAATTTAGGCAAAAAAAATTTTTTAAGTATTATTTTCGCTCTAGAAACAACCAGCAACAATTTTTTTTTCTTGAAACCCATACTAGACCTAGTTTATGAGGACTGGGGTCTAATGAATTTAATTTTAACCCTTCCCGTACCGACCTACTTCTATCTATGCTGCCTTCAGTTCTGCTATATACGCGCCCGGGACTGTAAGGGTTAAAAGTACTATATAGATTCTAGTACTGCTTAGAAGAAAAAGATAAACTTGAAAACCTTTGTAAAGGTCTAATTAATGACAAAAGAAACAAAACCAAGAGGCCGTGACCCATGGAAACTATTTAAGACTCAAAGACCGTGAAGCAGAAACATATTTTATTTCACCTAAATGGACTACGAACAAGGGAAAGAAACAATTTTAGGCCTGAATGGTTTTTAACCATAACACTAGGGGACTAAAGCTGGACCACAGACAAAGTTTCCAGTTTAATGATTTAACAAACAACAACATATAGTGGTACTACATGGTAAACACGGCTGTAGTCAATGATTTGTGTACTTGAAAACATAGATAGCGAGAAGAAACGGTGAAGTGTTCATAACTTTACTATTGGTCTCTTGGTGAATGGAATGTAGTGACACTATTATCATCTTTGGCTTTCAGATCATAATATGGCAATTTTTTTTATAGAGCAGTGAGAGACTTTCATACTTTTGAAAGTTAATTTTCGGTCACAAGGTAAAATTAAAATTGTATACAACCAATTGTTATTGTATTAGAATACCTATGGTTAAACTTGCCCCCAACAGCATATTCCCAGTCTTCATTGTGTTTTTAAATAACTATTTAATTTTTGTTTTAAATGTCCATCCTATGGTCTGTACAAATTGCAATCCCGACGGACCAATTCGATCCATGAGGGCCGGTGAAGCAGCAACAGCGTTCAGCAGTTTCTGTGGCCACGGCATACGAGGAGAGTGTGTGGTCAGCACAATGCACAGCCGCCCATTAGAGCTGGGTAGACTCAGGGACACCCTCCAGACCAGGACTTTACCTCTAGACTTTACCAGGACCTTTGGTACGCCAGTCGAAATCACACAACAATATATAAAAAAAATATTTAATAGGATTATAATAATTATGTTAAAGATAGATCTATATTATATTTAATCTATACTATACAAGTTTTTGAGGCCACGACATGCAAAGGGGATTGTGTGGCCAGCACAATGATACGCTTATAGATCAGATTGGACGGGAAGGGTTACTTACTTAAGATCAATATTTCGCCTGCCCTTCTCCGTTATAATATCTTTCAAATTTTGTTAATAATATTAACCAGTAGGAAGGCTTAAGACTTTATAAAACATTAATGAAAACTATATATTATTTGTTTTAAAAAGTTGATTTCATTTGGATTGCGAACTGTCAGAAGTAATAAATCTAACCCCGCCCCCCCCCCCCCCCGCCCCTACCTCAGCCTACAAACATAGTCGGTCCATTACTGTGTTGTTATATTATATTATCATTAATATTGACCCTCATTTCTACCACCGGACATCAAACATCATTTTGTTTTTCTCCCGCAAAAAAAAAAACAATAAAAAATGAAATGATCAGAGCCCGGATGTGGCGGGAAGTAAATGAGTGCAGTTGCAGACTATGGTAGTTCACTTCTGCGTCGCAAATTTTAACGGAGATTAATGAATCCGGATAATTCATTTGTATTTATTAAACCGTTTTATTATGTGTCTTTTTTTGTTGTTGTTAATATAATAATGTATATAGAAATAAGCGAAAACGACATTTAAGACGAGTTAATATGTGACAGATAAAAATAGTGGGTGGGGGTATTTGTTTACCAAAGGAACATTAATTGAATATGATGAAGAATGTTTTTTTTAGGCTATTATATTTCAAATAAAGTCAAACGTATTACTTATGTATTGTAAAGATATTATTCTTGTATACCTTACATATAGGCGGATACAATCATCATTACCCAAAATTGTTTTTTAGACAATAAAAAATAAATAGTGTTAATAATTTCATTGATGGCGTGTGCTGTTAAACACCCATTTTGGTTACGCCAACATATTTAATAATAAAACGCTTGAAGTCTTTATTTATTACTATTACTACCTATAAGTATGTTGTCAGTGCGTTTATTGAACAAATATTAAAACACAAAAATGTACATGGAACGCACAGTGTATGTAATTTTCTACACCACATAATAGAAGCCTATAGCAATCAATTAAAAAGCTTTAAGATCGCGAACAAGCCCAAAAAAAAAAAAAACGGATTAAAATTAATGTAAAATGAAAAACCGAAATATTTTATATGTTTTTTTTATGCCATTATAACATACAGGCGATAAAGGAAACTTAATTTGCTTTTTGAGGAAACTACGCACTCCAAAAAGATAGGCTATATCTGGCATTTTCTTCGAAGTTCACATCTGTTTTTCGTAGACATATATATATATATATATCTATAAGCCTATATTTATATATATGTCCATATGACGTATTTAATTCATACATCATTGCGCATAGCACAATATATTTATATAGGTTAATGTTTAAAGATGTCAACACACTAGACGTGTGTTCTTTTTCTCCACACATCATATAGCCCTAACTTCTAAGCGCATTCTTGTGAAATTCGGCGTTTAACCCTTTCAGACATTTATAAAAGTGGTTAACCCTTTCAGTGCCAGTTATTGTTTAAAGAGATCTAAAATAAAATGTGTAGAGCGGATTAAAAGTACCAAAGGGTTAAGTTCAAAGACAAGAGTGTGTGTACTTGAAAGTAGCCCTAAGATCTTGCAAGAGTTAATGCATTGTAAAAAGTAATAAAAATGTAAGCGTTTGTGTTTTTTTTTTATCGTTGTTCTTTTGTGTGTGTCTGAGACTGTATCATGTGTGCTCAATGTGTGCAGAAATATTATAATTTAATTCGCGCACACACACACAAACACACATTTAATTATTAGTTAATATTGTGAGATATAAGTGGCATACTATTAGCGTGTGACTTCTGAATTTCAATAACATTTCAATAATTTCCCCCCCCAAAAATTACAATTAAATAAAACAAACCGGAAGTATCTATAAAATGACCAATCACAATAATCACACCTACACACATCCTTTCCCTAATACCCTGTTATGTAAGTACGTGAAACTATTCAAGTCAGTCGGATTCTCTCCGTGTAAGGAACTAGGAGAGTGAGTTAACTAAAGACCGTCTCTGTCCAGGGCTAGAAGAGAAAATACGGGATGCGAACCATGGACGTGCATAAGTTGATTGTACCAGTCTACCTCTTACAGTGGTTATAGATGTAGATGTCAAAGTGTAGCTATAGGGAAGGTGTGCAATGATAACTTTTGTACTAAAAGTGATTGAAATACTTAATGGACGTATAATTGCCTACCTTTGACGTTCGTCAGGATGGTCAGGGATGAGGGACTGGACGATAGCTCCACCAAATGCCGAGCCAACTGCTGCTCGTAGGCCGCCTGCTCGGTCATGCCGCTAGATATCCGGGGTTGTGGGGAAGAGAGATCCTCCACGATGTGCTCGTGAGCAGCGCGAGGCAAGTGGTGCTCGCCGGAGATGTACGCGGCCTCGACCAGAAGGCCGGGCGAGACGGACGAGCCCGGCGCCTGGGCGATTATGTAACCGGACGCGGTCATCATGGGCGAGGGCGACGACTCGGCGTAGTCGTCCATCGGGCCGTGCTGTAGCTGCTGGTGATGGCCCTGATGGTCACTTTGGAAGTTGTACTGCTGGGCCGAGCCTGGAGGCGACCTGTTCAGGTCGGCGTCGGGCGTGGATGCGGCCCTCATCGGGATGTCGTACTCGTCATGGGGCTCTGGGTCTTCGTACTCACGTCTCTGCTGCCTCTGCAGGTGCTCGATGAGTTGAACCTGCTGGATTTCGTTCTTCACGTGCGATATGGCCGCGGACTGCAGTATATCTGAACGAGCATTATGTGTGTACAACCCCATTTCGCCCTTGGACTCGTCCACATTGTTGTTGTTGTTGTGCTTGTAGATTTGTATGTCCGAGTCTGACTCAACCACAACCTTGCGGCCGCCGTGAGCGCCGGAGACGAGCCGGGAAGAACTCACGGACCCGCGCTTCTCCTGCTTTCCGGCCTGCTTTCTCATTTCTGACTAAATCAAAAAATCGCGAGCCGATGGACGAGGTGCATAAATTCAAACCAACACATACACACCCGTAGAGAGCACAGAAACACTGTGGTGAATATTCCTACACAAAACTTCCGGTTAATCACACATTTCAACGATTCATGCCGAGCGCTAATCCGAATTCAAATACATCTGAACACTAAATTGACTAAATCATATGAATCATTATTGAAATAAATCCAGAAACACACTCATAAGTCCCTTTTCAGTCTCTTAAAAACAATGAAGAATGAAGAATATACGAATATAAGCACATAAATTCAGGATTTCCGAACGTCTTAGCATAGAAATAAGTGTGTCACACATGTGCTCGAAATATTGACCTGCTTTTAACTGTTGACATAACTTTCTTTCCGATTCACTAGACACAAGGTGTCGCTGATCCCAAAGAGAAGTTTCAGCAAGCGGACAAGTTGTGTGGGGATCAGCGTATGAACCCCTCTCTCTCTTCTTTTTCGTCACACGTTTCTGCTTACAGGTGCAGGTTCTTCGCTAAGCTTCACTGAGTGTTTACCTGTGAACACATACGGAGGGGCTTTTCGGTTCTCTTGCTTTTAGGGGGCGACACTTACAGGTTTGTTAACATCACACGGATTGAATTTCCGAATATCATATCAGAAATATTCATAGAACGATCAACATATAAAAAAAATTTGCACTAAACTTTGAAATTAACACACCCATGTGTGTGTGCGTGTTATGAAGACATATCCCCCCTTTTCTATCCGTGCTACCTTTGGGGGGGGGGGGGGGGCACTCGATACCCAATCCACACTCAGCTACGCGTCGTTGTATTTTTTTTTCCTTCTCTATCGCTTGTCACCGACTGGGTCTCTTAAGCTCCGCCCACTTTCTTGGCGCGTCTCTCCCTGCCTACACATTGAATTGTCAATGAAAATTTCAAATCGTGCTCGATTTATGGGGCGATAGTTATTACAATTCCTATGCCAGAAACCTATTCTGCATATTATTTTATCTATCCCTATTAATAATAAAGGAATAATGACGTTCTTTTACTTTCACTTTCATTTGTATCATAAGTTTGTCGTGTCTGCCATGCCGGAATGTTTTGAACTAGGCTCGCTCGGCCGAGACTAAATCAACTCGCTACCAAACGAGTCTTTACAATCACGATAGGCGGAGCATGACATCGAGGGTAAAGGGAGGGGAGCGGGTAGTAACCGCCATGTTGAACGAAAAGGGTGGGGAGCTGAAAGGTTGCAGTACAATTCAAGAAATGAAAGGGGGGGATGGGAAATGAAAGGCTACGTACTACGTGTGTTATCGATGGTGGTTGCAGGAGCGGGTTGGGAAGGGGGGAGAGCGACACGGTGATCGCGCACAGAAGTAAACAGTTCGGATGATTTGTTAAAATGAAAAAGTAAAAAAGGAAAGAAAGTTTAAACCAAAAATGAGGACATGCACTTATTTATAGATATTTATAGTTGGACAGATACGCTATGAAATTATTATAAAATAGGCCTAGTTGTGAGTGTCCTTTATATACTAAGATACTTTTGATGTCTTATAGTTATTACTAGACTTATCCGTTAATGTGTAGGCTAGGCCTACAGATTTAAAAAAATCTTATTTAAATCTGTAGCGGTTGTTGTTTTTTTCGAGGATTTAGATTTGATTTTCAAATGAAGTTTGGATAACCTAAGGACACTAGTAAAGTTGGTATAAACATTAGACTAGCGGTATAGTTGCGATGTTTGACGAATCGGTTCTTAAAACATGTTTATAGCCTAGCAAACAGGTTTTCGGTTTAGGCTATCCGGAAAACTTTCTTAAAAACATTTAAACAGCCACACCAACCAAGTTGTGTCGCCAAAAATATTACCTGTTTAATATAAACGGATCCTGAAAATTCTGGAAACAGCTATTGTGAATACATTTTGAACAAGTTGGCATATCGAATTCTGGTATTGAATAGTGCTCCTTTGAATGATTGTGTTTTATGTACCAAGGTCCAACTGGTTACAAAAGTCGCGCATGACTAATGGCGTAATACAGTATCGAGATGATTTTTACAAATAATAATTTAGTATCCAACAGGCGTATCATGCCTCTATACACGTTCACATTATCAACGGCTGATAACTTTTTCTCTCAATTCTGTTTGAAATCCTAGTGCAGTTCTGAACACAAAGAAGAGCTCTGAAAAGAAAACAAAAAGAACACGGCTCTCTTTTTAACAAAAATGAACACAACTTTTGTCAGAAGCAACAGTTCTAAAATAAGACTAGATCTATAACAATAAATGTAAAACAACAAAAACTATTTGAGTATATATAAACCGTCCATTGTTACTTAACTATGGAAGCACATCGTGGTAGTATTCTATAAAAACAAAAAAAAAACGGATTGTTGTTTACATTTCATGTTACCTGAGAATAACTCGACAAACCAGAGCTCATTATAAATACAGTGCATATAACCTGATCTATTTGTCTGTAGAGTCAGTGTAGAGGAATTAAGGAGCCCTGGGATCGATCGATAGGTCTTTCTATAGTAGGCATTTTGAAAAAAAATAGGTTTATGTATCAATAGATTTGAAATACTCATAGAGTTATACAGTGTTTTGCACGCATCTATAAATAGACCAATGACTGGTTTATTGTTGACTTATTGTTCTTTTTATTCACCTTATCTGATCTTACACGCGGTCTGTTAAATATTAATACAAGGCTTTTTAGTTTGAATTGTGGGGCAGCGCGTTCGGCTGGCGTGCGGAAAGGTCCTGTGTTCGAATCCTGGTGAAGGCTAGGATTTATGTTTCTGGGCCTGGAGGGACTCCCTGACTCTACCCAGCTCTGATGGGTACCCGACCTTATTTGGGGTAAAGTAGAGGCGGCTCTGCATATTGCTGGCCACACAATCCCCTAGTATGCCGTGGCCACAGAAACTGGTGATCTCTGCTTCACCGACCCCATTGATCAATTCGGTCCGACGGGGTACTTTACTTTTTTTGTGCTGCTATATAGCACACAGGGTCTGAAACGATCTGTATATAGGTCACACTTCTTTATATTTATTAATACTGTTATTAATAATAATAGTATTTTTTTTATTATATCCATATATATCAACACATTTTATAGAAACATTTCAAAACCATCGTGTCCTGTATGTCTGCTGCAGGCGTGTAACATCTGTTTGAACTATTTCACCGAAGAACCTAGTTTATTTTCCTACCAGCACACCTGGAGTGTAAGTTTGGACGGGAAGCCTATTTTAAAGGCCTACCCGGTTGACGGGCCCGACAGACCCCTAGATTGGGCCCCGATTAAACCAGGGGGGTTCCATTTGATCTCAGTTCACAGGGTACGTTGACATGAACAAGGGGGAGGGGGAGGGGGATGTCTCTGCGACCACAGACATCCACGACGGACGGCGGCTTCCCCCCCCCACCCCCCCCCCCTGGTGTCCTTTGATGTCTATCAGATAGGCGACGAGTGATTTGACCAGTGTCCGAGCGCTAGGCGATACCGATCTTTACAATCAATTTTGAAGTGCAATAACAGAAAACAAATGAGGAGATTGTGTGTTCGTGTAGATGTGAAGGGGGTGGGGTGGAGGTGGGATTCTTTTTAATGAGGTCGTAGAAACGGACAAATAAAAAAAAAAAAGGTCGTTATGTCTATCAATAGGTATGAGTTGGGACATTTTTTTTTCTCGAAGAGCTAGGTCTTTAAGTACACTTTTGTGTGTGTAGTGGAATGACCTTCAGTCAGAGGGTGACTCTGGGAGTATACGACGATAATAATAATAATAATAATAATAATAATAATAATAATAATAATAATGCTTGTATAGCGCATATGCCGATGAGGACAGTTCTATTCGCTGTCGACAGTTATGTGATGTTTCATTTCCCCTTTTCAATAAAAAAATATATAGACTATTTATTTCTTTAATCTTTTGTTTATTTATATTTCTGTTGTCTTAGGATAATTGTCCAACAATAACATTCATGTCATAGATTAATATAATAGTATCCACAACTATATTAATATATTAGTATCCACAACTATATTAATATATTAGTATCCACAACTATATTAATAAATTAGTATCCACAACTATATTAATATATTAGTATCCACAACTATATTAATATATTAGTATCCACAACTATATTAAAACATTAAACCCCTTAACTAACGCAGGATTTTAATATAAATATTTGCTGACTTTGCATATTTTTAACCATTTCTTTATTTATTTATGACGTCGATGTGACGTCCTCGATATTTAAGTGTATGGAAATGATGACGTAGATGGGACGCCCACGGTATTTAAAGGGGTTGAACTAAGTTCATGTATCCTAATGGGATGAGGTATATAAGATACATGTAAAAAGAATTAACACGAAAACATGAGAGAAAGAGAGAGAGAAAGACAGAGAGAAAAAGACAGGGAGAGAAAGACGGAGAGAAAAAGACAGGGAGAGAAAGACGGAGAGAGCGAAAAGGGGCGGGGCTAAAATAAGATAGATACTCAGGAAAAACTTGAAATTTGCTGAATTGTAAAAGAGACAAATATTAGCGGATAAATGAAAGGGGGGAACGAAAGATGAAGGTAGAAGAAAGGATGAAACAGGTACTTAAAAAAAAAGGAACAAGTGAATCGAGTAAAGGGAGTGAGAGATGGAAGAGAGGAGCACACATTTTGTAAGGAGGTTTTAGAATGACAGAGATAGAAGTGGATGACTGTGTGCTAGAGAGAGAGAGAGGGAGAGAAATAGTAGAAGAGAATGAAAAGTTTGAAGTAAAAGTATATGAATATATATGAATATAAAGTATATGATTGAGAATATAAAATAATAAATGAGAGAAAGAGAAACCAAGTCAACAATTATTTTAACCCTTCCCGTACCGACCTACTTCTATCTATGCTGTCAGTTCCGCTATATACGCGCCCGGGACTGTAAGGGTTAACAAGATAGTTGAATCTTTGACTCAATTAAAAAAAACAAACAATAGGAACAAATGCATAACGAAGAGTGATTGAGTTTAAAGCAAGTGAAAACAAATTGGTGTAAAAGACAATGAACGTAGGCGTATCTGTGTGTGATATAGATAGATAGATAGAGAGAGAGAGAGAGAGAGAGAGAGAGAGAGAGAGAGAAGGATACTATAAGAAAGCAGACTAGAACAAAGGAAAGATGGAGAAATAGGCTAGTGCAGACGAGAATAAGACATGAATGACAAATATAAGAAAGGAGGGGAGGCTAGGTGAGTCGATCCAAGCCCGTTGTCCGATGAATTATAAATTACCCCCCCCCCTGCCCGAACCCGATAGATTAATCGAAGTGAAACTGATCAATGCTAGAGCTCGTAACCACCCAACCGTGAAGACATCTTTCCCCCTTCCCTCGCCCCCCCCCCCCTCTCCACATTCCCATGTTCCCAACACTACGTCTGCAGTCTGCAACCCATCGCCGGAATTGAATCACACCACGCGCAGCCTCCATTTCGGTTTTATTTTTTTTTTCACAAGAGAATGAAAAAAGAAAACAGGTGGGGGTGGACAATATTGGAAAGTGGGGGGGGGGGGGGGGGGGGGAGTGAATACATCCCGTAGCGAGTTCTGATGTGATATGAAAACCGAACTTTTTACGACGGGAGAGTATTCTAACTCTAAGTACATGTACATCATATATCGTTACTAAAGTTGTACGTGCCTCTGTTGAACTTGAATGGCACGTCTTTTGCATTATTAGATGTCAATTTAAACACATAATTCACATAATTAATTATTATTTGCCTCTGGCGAGAGTCTTTAGCCATTTCTTCGGCAGATGTATACAAGGTGTTCTTGGTTAGCTTGTCACGTGACGTAATTGTTGCACTTAAAATGACTTGGATCTCCCTCAGTAAATTAAAATACATTTAATTTATATCCCGAGGAACAGTAATTCCAGACTTGGTTATTCAACGAATTAAAAAAGTGTCTAGAGAATCCCGGACGAGCCGAAGCTCTTGTGTCCTGGGCGTAACGCTTAGGTCTGAGCATAACTCTATCCGAGCTGCAGACACCCCACGACATGCCAAAGGCGTGCCGTGTAACAGGTAAGGATTCCGCAGTCCAGCGACCGTTCACTGCGGTTCCCCTAAGGATCATTATCGTGGTGGCTCGCTCGTATTCCTGCATTGTCACCCGGTAGCACAAATCCTATACTATAGGCACAGGCATCCAGACACCGGGTGGTTTTCGAGACGGGGTTGCAGCGTCCATTGCTACCTCCCCACCGAGATTCGGTGGCCTCTCGGCAGTGCAAGGAACCTCGTACCCGCTGCGGGGGCTGTCCCCCTATGCGTTCGCCCGCCGGTGTATTCTTAATGTGAATGTATCGGCGGTTTACACACTACGCCAGTCTTTGAGGCCCATGGGTGCAGTAGTGGGTTATTCACCAGACATGGCTATTTCTGAGATCTGGTCTTTTCCAAAGACTGGTTGCTTTCCCAAACCGGACCATTATCAATGCCTGGCCGCTTCCTAGATCTGTTTTTTTTTCCTTTCTTGTTGTGCACGGTGCTGGCAAACCGAAGGTCCGGTGTCCGTATCCTGGTGCAGGCTAGGATTTTTTCCTTAGGATTTGAGGGTGTCCCTGAGTCTACTCAACTCTGATGGGTACCTTATATTAGTTTGGGTTAAGCATTGTGCTGGCAACGCATCCCCTAGTATGCCGTGGCCACAGAAACTGGTGAACGCTGCTTCACCAGCCCTAGGATCAGCTTGGTCTGAAGGTTACTTTTACATTTCTTTCTTGGCGCTCTCACCCTTTCAAGTCAAGGTTTCGTGCCATAATGCCCCACCTCCACACCTTATCCTCGCATCCGAAAACGATTGTATTGCAATAATTGTTACCATTATTAATCTCAGTTAGTGCAAATACCGTACACGAATAATGTCCGGCAGAACCTATTTCAGCAGTCCCTCCCGATCGTACATACACATAAAACCTCCAGGTGTAAACTGCCCTGCAAATATTTGACCAGGTCAGTTACAGTGGTCAGCTCGGTAAATACTTGGATCACTATTTAGGTAGGCCTACAGTTCCGAGGGCACTTTGAAACTTCTGGTCAAGTGATTACCTGTTGCGTGTGTCGACATTGAGGTCAGTACAGTCTAGCCATTCTCAAAGGTCGTCTTTGGATAACTGACATAGAGAACAGGTCGTCGTGAAACGTTTCACGTTTTCAAGAACCCATTCATTAGACTCATGCCATTTTTATTTTTAGTTGAAATTTATTTATTTGAAAACCTATAGATTTCTGATGCTTTTAATTTTTTAAATATAATTGATAAACCGAAAACAGGTTCGCTAAGCTTGTGCATTTCGAAGAAACCGGTTGACATGAAAGGGAAAGCCCCCGGAGTGCTTAACCTATTCTTTGATAATTATTATTATTTCATGACCGAATTATGAATTAAAAGTTAACCAAGGCTAAGTACTACAAGATCAGTTATTGTAAGACTAATGGTTATGTATTACTTGGTCAGAAAAGTAAGTAAGTAAAGTATCCCGACGGACCAAACGGATCCTAGGGCCGGTGAAGCAGCGTTCACCAGCTGCTGTGGCCATGGCAAATTAGGGGATTGTGTGGCCAGCACAATGCCACAGCCGCCTTTAATTTACGCTAACTAATGTCAGGTAGCCTACACATCAGAGCTGGGTAGACTCAGGGGCACCCTCGAGTACCAGTAGCCTTTACCAGGATTCGAACCCAGGACCTTCGGTACGCCAGCAGAACGCGCTGCCGCTACGTTTGTTTTTGTTGTTTGTGTATGTGTGTTTGTTTGGCTACAATATACTATAAGATAGTGTGGACAGGAATTATGAGATTCATTTAGTTCCAAAAAAAAAAATTTTTTACATAACCAAAAAATAATAATACATTTTTTCACGGTCTACCTAAATGGCACAATAAGGCTTAGTCAGCAAAATAATAAGACTCATTATAAGGCAAAGAAAATGACTAACTCTAAGGCACATAAAGCCAAGAAAGCTGCTTATTAAATATTAATATTAATAATAATACTTCCTGTATAGCGCATATCCCACTGAGGACAGTTCAATGCGCTGTCGACAGTCACGTCACAAAGTACTGACAACGAAGAACAGACGAAAATGTATATATGTACACGCGAATATTGCTGCTGGAATATGTGAATCTTCAGCCGGCTCCTGAAGGTGTCGAGGCTAGTGCTCTGTAATGGGAGGGGGATTCCAGGCGGACGAGCCCGCGTAGGAGAATGCCCGTTGTCCAGCGGACACTAGCTTCGCACGAGGGATCCGAAGAGTCAGAGCATCAGAAGCCGAGCGAGGTGGACGGGATTGGGTGTAGAGCTCGAGACAGGAGCGGAGGTAATCCGGGGCAGAGTCATTCAGGCAGAGAGAAGCCAGCTTGTAGAAGATCCGGTGGTTGATGGGTAGCCAGTGCAGAGATCGGAGCAGACTAGTGATGTGAGTCTTCTTCTTCTTGAGGACTAAAAGGCATTGGTAGAAAATAAAATGACTAACTATAAGGATTACATATTTAAGAAAATGACTAATTATAAGGCCTATGTCGCAAAAAAAAAGACTGAGTATTAAGTTTAGCCAAGTATTCACTATCGACTATTGCAGGTGTCGGCAACTGTTTAGATTACAGTATGCCAAAGTAGGATTTCTAAAAGTATTCAGCGCGCAAAAAAAAGCTTAAGTCTTTCTGATATTGCACTCAATATCTTGTAGAAGCGACTTGAATTCCTTTTTTTTTTTGTGGGGGTCTTCCGCGCGCCATTTGAAAATCGGTCTGCGTGCCACGTCTGGCATGCGTATGCGTAGGTTGCCGACCATTGGTGACTATTGCACAACCAAGAAAAAAAAAGTGAGTAATAAATACTTGGCCAAGCATCTCTACATGACACGGACACAAAAGTAAAGCCCGCCATTGATCAACTTTTTAAATATTCATGGGCGACAGAAGAAACAACAAAAACAAATATTGTGTGGGGGGAATATTGAATGAGTGACGTCACCCTCAAGTCACGTGACCTTTGTCGGATATGACCACTCCACCCCCACCCATCTAGCACTTATATTAAATACATCGTAACCTGATATGTGGACGACCCCTACTTTTTATCCTTAATCCACGTATATAGTTTAATCAGTGATCGGTGGTTAAGAATACATTTCTACGCACCTGGCGAATCAAGAATACAGTGCAGCCATTGGCTGAAGATTGGTGGAGCGTCGAGGAGCAACATTGGGTCAATCTGACATAAGGGATTGTTGGTCTTGGACAGTGAGAGTGCTGTTGAATAGGGTGTATATGTGTGTTTGTTTGCGTGTGTCGCTGTTTTAAATGTGTGTCCTTGTGTCTCCTGTTTTGTTTGTGTGTGATACTGATTTCTGTAATTGTGTCTGTGGGCTTAGCTGTTTTAAGAATGTGTATATGTTTCGCTGTTTTGTGTGCGTGTGTCTGTTTGTGTCGCTGTTGTATGTGTGTGTGTTTCTTTTATGCATGTGTCGCTGCTTTGTGTGTTTGTGTCTGTGGGTGTCCCTGTATTGTGTGTGTCTGATTGCGTCCCTATTTTGTGTGTGTGTGTGTGTCTATTGGTTTCGCTGACTTGAGCGTGTGTCTGTCGCTGATTTCCGTGTGTGTCTGTGTGTGTGTCTATATCCAGGCGCATATCGAGTTACACTAAACACTAATCCACAGTTTCCCCCTTGCCATATCCTCAGCCAAAGGTAAAAAGAGTGGGGGGGGGGGGCAAGCGGCCCGAGTGTTCACACAGTTGACCCTTAACCCATTGTAACTCCACTGGTCCGTGTGTTGACTCCAAGAAAAAAACACAACAACCCACCAAATGTCTTTGGTCAAACAGGTGGGCGGAGAGTGCTACGGGATACGGGTGACTCGGAGGGATTATGTGACGTAACGCGACCACTTGGTGGGCGAATTAAAAAGTCATACCAGGGTAATCTGTGCGGAAGAATTAATTGCTTGGTCGCGATATTTGCTTTTTACCGTTTTGCACTACTCCCTACGCCCTTACCCCAACCATTACAAATAAATGTATAATATATTATACATATATAGATACATAGGCCTACATACATACATACGTATAACATAAAATGATTTTTTTTTATAGGATCGTTTTGAATAACGTCTCTAAAATAGTTCAGAACAGGTTCTCCAAACTCATTTAAATTAAATTAAACGTAAATCATTTACAGCTGATTCGCTAAGATTAGTTCGGCTAGAGCGCGGATCCTCTAGGATTCTTCAAAATAATTTTGATCAAAGGGCCATATTATGTATTCTACAGACTTTTGGACTGCCCTATCTCTCCCCCCTTTCCTCCCACCAAATAAATAAATAAAACTTCAGACAAAACTGAATGTTAAATGTAAAAAAAAAATATTATAATGAAAACATTTTACTCGATGTAATAAAGTAACGAACAATTTTTTTATTTGTGATTGTAATTTGTTTATATTTTAAATACAAAATAAAACTCGCGCTTATAGAAACAAAATATTTTCAAAGTAGGCCACTTAAGGTAACAATACAAATAATAATAAAAAAAAAAAGACATGGGCTCAAAATAATAATCTACGTAAAGCTTACAAAAAAATTAATTAAAAAAAACACTAAGAAAAAATGTAACTAAAAAAAAAAAAAGAATTATATAAAAAGACCAGGTTGTAGCAATCTTTTCCATCAGATGATCTTTTTTTTTTCTCTTCGTAAGCCTCTCCCCCCCCCCCCTCCTCCCCCCCCCCCCCCCTCCCACTTCATTTTTTGTATCCCTCATATTCCATCCGCGTATCGTGACCTAAATTTAGAAGTTTAAAAAAAAAAAATTGCCACCAAGCAAGCGAGCAGGCGATTTATTCGACATCCTGTCACCTAGCGAGCGCAAGGGAGAGGGCCATTTAAGGTGGAGAGGGGGAGGCCTCGACTATTTGTGCCCGCATCAACAAGTGACAAGCTTTTTTTTTCTGTAGAGAGGTAAAGCCGGCCCCCCGTTTTTAAATGTCAGAAATATACCATGGTAAAGAAATTATAATAATGGAAGATTTAATAGTTCCCAGGGTGTACAGCGAGGGGTAGAGTAACACGCTAAGAGAAAACCTGCATTCCTGATTTCTTTGTGTGTGTCTCAGTGTGTCAGTGTGTATGTGTGTTAAAGTTAAACTGGACACTGATGGTAAAGGTGATTTTTCTTTTAATATTCAAGGGGGTGGGTTTATGAAGGTGTAATAGAGGTCATAGGGAGACGGAGAGGAGGGAGAGAGAGAGAGAGAGAGAGAGAGAGAGAGAGAGCGAGGACATTTAGAACATGAAAGGTAGAGAACAAAACTGGGTTAAAAATCGCGTCTCACTGAAGCGTGACTCGTGTAAAAAGATGAATGTTTTGTAGATCTGTGGGTACGTTCTCTACACTGGCATCTTATTCCCCCATTTTATTTCATTGTTGCGTTTTAAGGTGCACATTGTCAGCCTCGACGAAAGACGCAAAAATATTTGTAAAATAAAAGCTGCAATGTTTATAATCTAATTGTGATTAATGGCGACAGGGAGTTCAGCTAGCGTACCAAAGGTCTTGGGTTCGAAATCCCAGGTGAAGGCTGGAATTTGTTCCTTGTGTCTGGAGAGTGTCCCCGAGTCTACCCAGCTCTGATGGGCACCTGACTTTAGTTTTGGGTAAAGTAGAGGCGACTGGGCATTGAGCTGGCCACCCAATTCCCTAGTAAACCGTGGGCAGAGAAACTGGTAAAAGCTGCTCCAACGGCCCTACGGATACTTTACTTGTGATTGATAATGTTACCCATACATAAAAAAAAATATACTTTTAGGGAAACTTTGGACCTCTAACATAGATACTAGTTCTGATTTTAGATTATATTTTAATGTTGTAAGTTAAATTATTTTATTTATTACAGAATGTCTAAAAGTGACCGATGAAAGCAGAGAACTATCTTACTAAATCTACATTCTACATCGTGGTTAACCCTTTCGGGACCAGTTATTGATCAAAGAGAGCAAAACGTAAACATGAAGAGTGGATTAAAAGTTGCAATGAGCTGGTAAGGGTTAAGCCAGAGGCCAATCTTAATGGTCATGTGACATTTCATGCAGTCTCCCGGTTATATTTCACATGAATCCCGTGCTGGCAACACAATCCACTCGTCTCTGAATCAGATGAACTGCCAGCATCAGTAAAAGCGTTTACGCCCCCCCCTACCCCACAATGGATCTTCTAAAATGTTATTTTGTTTCGGAATTCTCTAAGCATGCGTTGGTACAAGTACTAGGCTACCCAATCCGCATGTGTGCCATAGTCCAGAAAACTTACCACACAAAAAAAAACAGAATGTGTTGGATTCCGGAAAAAAAAGTCCATGTCATGGGAGCCTAACTTTACCTTTAAGCTGACTTCAATCTTGAGTTATACGCTCGTCTGTCCAACCAGTCGCCATGTTTGTCACGTGGTCATGTCTACAGGCGCCTTGCGACGCCCTGGGTCTGTATTTCGATGGAAAGGGGGGGGGGGATTACTGGCAATTTGAGAAACCGTGACGCCTTGGCGGTTTACTGATCTATTAATGCCGTCTGGTCAGAACAAGAAACTTTACCCTGCTATGTGAAGGTCACGCTAAAGAGTCTTCTATTCTGCCATGTCCCGAGTCAATACAGAGCCGGGATTAAAGGATTATTGGTTTAGCCGGGTAACACTTGTATGTCACTGCCAGAATTTCAGTTGGAAAATAAAATGACATTGACATCTTCTTTGTAAGAGAACAGTGTTGGTGTATGGCCAATCTAATTCACTCTTTTTTCACTCCGCCACTCTTTTATCGCATCCCCTCCCCCACCTCTGTCTCGCTGTTTCTTTCACTCTCGTTCTCTCTTTTTTTTCTATCTATCTATCTATCTATCTATCTATCTATCTATCTATCTATCTATCTATCTATCTATCTATCTATCTATCTATCTATCTATCTATCTATCTATCTATCTATCTATCTATCTATCTATCTATCTATCTATCTATCTATCTATCTATCTATCTATCTATCTATCTATCTATCTATCTATCTATCTATCTATCTATCTATTTATCTATCTATTTACATATATATCTATGTATCTATCTATATAAATATATATATATATATGTATTTATCCACATATCTATCTGTATATCTGTCTATCTAACTATCTGTATATCTATCTAATTAACTATCTAACTATCTGTCTACCTATCTATCTATTTATCTACACAAATATCTATCTATTTATCTAAATACATGTATGTCTCTCTTTTTATTTATCAATATCTATCAATTTATCTATGTATCTATTTCTCTCTCTATCTATATATCTATCAATTGGTTCATCTATCCACACCACCGTCTGGCTGTTTCTGTTCCTCTTTCTCTGCTTGTGTCGGTCTATATGTTTACCTGTTTGGTGATCTGCTTGTCTGTCCGCCCGTCTGACCGTCTTCATGACAAATACACTCGAACATGTGTATGACTGAATACAATACAACTGTAGCTAATATTGGGCCGAATATCAAACGTTGATATCACTGGTCTTCTGACAATATATATATATGATATAAAATACATGTTTATATAAATAGTGTATAAATACTCAAATGTAAGCCAAATGTTTCAGTAATTGAACTACATAAACCCTAGTTTATGCAACAACAAATGTTTATAAGGAAGTAGGGGGGGGGGCGATTATCCCCCCTGCCACCTCCACATGTCCTAATGTTGTTATATTGTAAAAGAAAATATCCAGGTGTTCAGACAAGAGTCACTGCCCCTCTTCTATACACAACTAGAAGTTAAAGTCAATGAATCAAATTGAGTGTATTATCACCCCTACTCCCCCTTTTTCATTTTACCTGCGCCTTGTTTGACGGTCTGTATTTCATCTGTCAGTGATTACGCAACTCCGCTCCAACTGGCCATCAAGCTACGCATCCGTGCTCCCAAATGCAACCGACACTTCCGGGGGCAAGACATTGGCCTTATCAGCCATCTCCTGGCCCACAAGCAACTTTGACTTCTTCAGAAGATGGTCTTCATCGAAACTGACAGACAAACATCATCACCGCCATCATCACGATTACGTAAACTATTAGGGGCCATCCATAGGAAACGTATGCAAAAAGAAAAGTCGTCTTTTCGCATGTACCCCGCACATTTTCGCCCCGACTCCCGCATTCGAAAGTACAAATGAGGTTGTCTTCTTTTAGAAATACAATATAACATTCACATTTTATTGTTATGAAATATCAATACAAATAGTTAATAACATTTAACAATATAAGTTAAAGAGAAAATGTAAAATATATATTTTCAAGACATGGACATATAAATCAATCGGGCATTGATCTTTTTCAAGTATTGATTTTTGTAATATATTAGGCACAGTGGCCGAGAGGCAGCGCGATCGACTAGCATTCCAAATGTTCTGGGTTCGAATCCACGGTAAAGGTGAGGATTTGTTCCCGGGACTGGAGGGTGCCCCTGAGTTTACCCAGCTCTAATGGGTACCTGTCATTAGTTGGGATAAAAGTAAAGGCGGCTGGGTATTGTGCTGGCCACACATTCCCGAGTATGCCTTGGCCACAGAAACTTGTGAACGCTGCTTCACCGACCTATGAACAATTTGGTCCGAAGGGTACTTTACTTTTTTTTAAAGTAATGTATGAACTTTTGGTGAAAAAAAACACATAATTACTTCCAATGAATTAAACATTCAGAATTTCCTTAGCATTTATAATCACTGTTGCACATTAGTCTTGAATTAATATGTCTTGAACAATTTGGTCCACACAAAAAAAAGGAAAAATAAAATAAAATTCCATCCTGAAAAAGAACAATGCACCATATTCCAGTGAAGAACTGAACTTGTAGCACTAACAGCCAATACATGCAAATTGTAGCACTAACAGCCAATACATGCAAATTGTAGGGCCTTAACAGCCAATACATGCAAATTGTAGCACTAACAGCCAATACATGCAAATTGTAGCACTAACAGCCAATACATGCAAATTGTAGGGCCTTAACAGCCAATACATGCAAATTGTAGCACTAACAGCCAATACATGCAAATTGTAGCACTAACAGCCAATACATGCAAATTGTAGCACTAACAGCCAATACATGCAAATTGTAGCACTAACAGCCAATACATGCAAATTGTAGCACTAACAGCCAATACATGCAAATTGTAGCACTAACAGCCAATACATCCAAATTGTAGCACTAACAGCCAATACATGCAAATTGTAGCACTAACAGCCAATACATGCAAATTGTAGCACTAACAGCCAATACATCCAAATTGTAGCACTAACAGCCAATACATGCAAATTGTAGCACTAACAGCCAATACATGCAAATTGTAGCACTAACAGCCAATACATGCAAATTTTAGCACTAACAGCCAATACATCCAAATTGTAGCACTAACAGCCAATACATCCAAATTGTAGCACTAACAGCCAATACATCCAAATTGTAGCACTAACAGCCAATACATGCAAATTGTAGCACTAACAGCCAATACATGCAAATTGTAGGGCCTTAACAGCCAATACATGCAAATTGTAACACTAACAGCCAATACATCCAAATTTACCGTAAGGCATTGAAACTCACATGATGAAACAGTAGATCACTTTCGACTCGAATGCTCCAGGCTAACCAGCATTAGAGATAACTCTCCGATCGATACAGACGCCCAGTAGTGCAAAGTACCTAAAAAAACAAGACTTATATAAATAGGTTTGTCTGGCATTGACCACAAGACAGCAAACAGCTTTGAAGAAGAGCTATGCTCTTTGTGGTCGCTCCAGGTACGGAGCCTTTTCCGAAATCTTCCAATTTCAACACCATTCACCCAGGAGTGCGTAGGTAATATATGAATGGCATCTTACGTTAAGTTTTCTGTGACATGTGGGTCTAGCAACAGTGCGCTAAGGTTGTCGTATGGAAGTTCACGAAAGCTCGAGTCCAGTTACAGATAAGGTCATTTTCATAGGTGTACCTTATGAGTGATGCCTCACAGACATTCACGCTGAGATTTCCAACACAAATACAGATTGTTACGAAACGTAAATTCCCTACATTGTAATGTTAATAAACCAACTAAATCATTTAAGCGAATTGCGTTTAAACGATATAAAATATTTCTCAGCTCACGGTTTTCCCCGGGTTTTTCCTAACCTAATTTGAGCATTATTGTTTTTTATTAACCTCGATAAAAACATGAACTGTACATGCACCTACAGCGTGTCAAGGCCGTCCGGTCTCTCCTTATTTTGTTAGAGCATTATTGTTTGTTCTTAATAAAAAGTATCTGATCACGCAGTCAACATGCAGGCTTGATTAAAATATTCGTGTCACTAGGCTGTCTGGTTTTTCCAACGATTGACCCGTAATATATTTCTACGCGATTCGACCTTCTAGTCAGTTCTTGGCTTGCATTCGATCTAGTAACATCAAATATTCTCCGCTCTGAGTATCATTTCTATTTGAGTTGTATTATGGAAAATTTATTATTCTACTATTAACTACAATGCTATATGTTCATTGAGGATATTCATTACTAATTGGAATATGTGTATTTCTTGATTGTGTATATAATATTATTTGGATTCCTACTGGATTGATGTTGTAAATTAAACCAAATTTATCGTTGTTTTCTACACAACTTGGTTAACGTCAATATTTCAAAGTTATCTACATGTGTGTATGTGTAATATTTATACAACTATTTTAATAATCTACACTACCACTCAACATCGAGGTTCTTGCTGTATAATATGAGCCACATAAATAATTATACATGAAGTAAATCAACTGAAAACTCTAAAACTACGCTATGTGAATTGCCAGGGGATACTAAGAACCACGGAATACTCTAGACAACTACAAATAAACTTCAGAATGATATAATAAGATCTTCACTAATACAAGGATACTCACACTAATAATAACAATACTATAACTATTATTTTCATAAATTGAATGGGGGCTCTAGCCGTAATAACATTATAAATCATAATTATACTTGTGTGATCTAAATAGAAGGTCTCATCCATAATTTATTATGGTGAATAAATTGCCTTGTAATAAAATGGGTTTTGCTCGTCAGTGATTTACTAACAAACGTTTAGAGGATTTACTTCAACTTCAAGAATCGTTATACTATTTACACAAACTATATACAACTGCCGTAATACATACTCGTAACTTGGATGGATTGTGTTGGAAAATATGAACAATATACAATTTACTAAAGATTGTGATTGAATTGAACATTGCTTTTGAGAATCGGAAAACGTAACTATTCAGCCTGGAAAATTATCTTGTGTATTACCTTATCATACAAAGTAACTCTAAGAAGGTATTATTTTTATGACCTTGTTGTGACAAATCTGAACTGTGTGGTGTAGTGAATTATTCAAAGGACAGAAAGTAAGTTGGACACTTTTATTGTATTATTAACAAGATTTACAGTAACTTTTAATAATATAAAATGGAAGCCACAAATAATCTTACATTGGATCCAGAGATATTTGATCTAACCTCAGAACAGCTTAATAAAATGTCAATGATACAATTAAAAGAATTGGCTAAATCATTGGGCATTTCTATCACAGAAACTAGGCCATCAAAAACGAAATTACTTCAAGAGGTAACTGAATGTTTAAGAAAACAGGGTACACTAATTATTGAAGAAACTACTGCTAATGATAACATTAATGATGAATCAGATGATGAATTACTTTTTCCTATAACACAAAGAGTGAAGCATACAACTGGTGACTTAAGTGAAGAATTGAAATTTAAACTTGAGATGAGGAAGATGGAGATAGAATTGGAAAGAGAAAACAAGAGATTAGAATTGGAAAGAGAAAACAAGAGATTAGAATTGGAAAGAGAAGACAAGAGAATTGAGATGGAAAGAGAAAACAAGAGAATTGAGTTAGAAATAGCAAGAGAGAAAATAGCAAGCCAAGAAAGAATTGAGATAGCAAGGTCTCGTACGTCAAATCATTCGAATGCAAGCTCTGAAGCAGATGCAGAACTGTATAAGTTTAAGAAACATATTCCAGTTTTTGAAGATAATTCGGTGGAAGAGTTCTTCATGATTTTCGAGAGAAACGCTAGAGACTATCAATTTCCCGAGGGCAAGAAAGCTATACTCCTACGCTCAGCTCTGAACAAAGGAAAGGCACTTGATGTTGTATTAAGTCTTACTGAAGAGGAATTGTATGATTATGAACTGATCAAGAATAGAGTACTGCTAAGTTATGCATTAACACCTGAAAAATATAGAAAAGTGTTTCGTGAGTCTAAGAAAGAACAGGAACAATCCCATGTTGATTTTCTAAGACAGAAAAAGAAATATTTTGAAAGATGGATTCGATCCAAAGGTGTAAACAAAGACTTTGATAAATTAGCTAATCTTATGCTAATGGAAGACTTTAACAATAACATCAGAGGTGATGTAAGAATACATTTAGCAGACAAAGGTGTAGAACAAGTAGAAACAGCAGCAGTGATGGCAGACGAATATGTTATTATCCATTCCAGCAATAAATTTACAACAGTTGATAAATCTAAATTCCAGAATCGAGATATGAAGGTAGAAAAGAAAACCATGAATCCAAATGAATCCTATCAATCAAAGAGACATCAGCAGAGCAATGAAGGTCCAACAAATTCCAAGCCAACCTGTAGCCATTGTAAACGAATTGGACATACTAAGGAAAAGTGCTGGATATTGAATGGGAACCCGAATAAAAAGAATGTTGTCTTATCGTATGTAGCAATGCCAAAACAAAGAACTCATGAAAATGTAAAGAAGGTTATTAGAACTCAAACAGAGATACCTAGTGCTAATGCAGATAACCTGACAAAACACACGTATCTTGGAAACTTGAAACCAGAAATAGTTCCTGAAATAGAGACAATGGTTTTCAATAATTCTAATTCTAATCTGAGCTCCAAGGAGTCTATATCAGATAGAACCACCATGAGTACTAAACATACCTCTTACAAAAATAACTTGGATACAGATCTCATCGATACTGAGATACCAAGCAATTGTTTACCATTCATTGAAGAAGGTACCGTGTCATCCATAATAAATGGTGTCACTAGTGAAAAGAACATCAGAATACTCCGTGATACAGGGGCTGAGGTTTCACTACTTTTAGAGAATACTGTTCCTACGTCACAATCGACATATACAGGACAGGATCTTACTATTCAAGGTGTATCAAGGAAAAATGTACAAGTTCCTTTGCATCAAATACAGCTGAAGAGTGCGTACTTCACTGGAAATGTAGTTGTGGGTGTGTACAAATCACTTCCGTTTAAAGGCGTTTCTTTAATACTGGGAAATGATATTGCTGGAGATGTGGTGCATTCCATATCCAAGAAAAAACAATACCTCAATAAAAGTGAGAGCTTTATCAAACCTATATGCATCGTCACGAGAGGTATGGCCCAACAACAAAAGTCTGTCGAAACCATGTCAAAGTCAAAAATAGAACCAGAAATTGACCTACAGGCAACTTTCCTGGCTGACATCTTGAGTGGTCCCTCAGTCAAGACTACTGAAAGTAATTTGTCACCTCGACAATTACTCCTATTAGAACAGAATAGAGATTCAGGAATTAAACACCTGAAGAAAAAGGTGATAACTGAACAGGAGGCAGAAATTAAAGGAAATGGATTTTTTCTGAAGGAGGGAATATTAATGCAAAAATGGAGAGATGTGAAATGTGATAATGACAATTGCAGAGAAGGAAGTCAGATTGTGGTACCAGCCATATATCGCAATGACATCTTACACATGGCTCATGACACGCCATATGCTGGTCATCTAGGAGTGAACAAGACTTACCGTCGAATTCTTCCGTACTTCTATTGGCCTGGACTACATCGTGACGTCACAAAATACTGCAAGTCATGCAATACATGCCAGATAGTTGGTAAACCTAACCAGACTATACCGGTAGCACCTCTAAAGCCAATACCCGCCTTTGCAGAACCATTTAGCCACTTGCTAATAGACTGTGTAGGTCCTTTGCCTAAAACAAAGACAGGACACCAGTACTTATTCACTATAATGTGCACTGCCACGAGATATCCTGAAGCTATTCCGCTACGCACCATTAACGCAGATAAGATATCTGACGCACTGATTGCATTTTGTTCAAGATACGGTCTTCCAAAGACTATACAGTCAGACCAAGGATCTAACTTTACATCAAAGCTGTTTAACCAGGTCTTAAAGAAACTAGGCATCCAACATGCAACTTCAACTGCGTACCATCCGCAAAGCCAAGGTGCCCTAGAAAGATATCATCAGACTCTGAAAACCATGCTCCGCACATACTGTTTTGAGAACACTGAAGACTGGGATCGCGGTATTCCATTCGCTCTTTTCGCGACTAGAGAAACTGTGCAGGAATCTCTTGGATTCAGTCCGTTCGAGTTAGTGTTTGGACATTCAGTTCGAGGACCTCTAAAACTGTTGCAGGAAACCTTGTTAAATTCTGATGAAGAGACTGGACTCGTAGCTTATGTGGAACAATTTAGCAATAGAATCTATCATGTTTTTAATCATGTTAAAGATAATCTTTTGCAGGCTCAGAAAAGAATGAAAGGGTACTATGATGTCAAGGCCAGATCCCGATGTTTCCATCCTGGTGATAAAGTCCTCATGTTGACCCAATTGTCTGGACAACCCCTGAGTGCAAAATATACAGGACCATATCAGGTTTTAGATAAAATCAGTGATGTAACATACATTGTAAAAACCCCTGATAGAAGGAAAACACAGAGACTGTGCCATATAAACATGCTAAAACCTTATGTTGTTAGGGAAGAACAAACTGACATTAGGCCAGTGAGTGCTATCAAAACTGTTGAAACACCCCCGCCTAAATTTAAAAAGACAATCATAGAAAGTAAACTTCAGAACACTGAAGCACTTAAAAACCTCAATGATAAACTGGCACATCTAGACTCAGGTGAACAGACTTCTATCAAGGGTTTAATCTATGATCATGTAAATTTGTTTAGTGATGTTCCTAACAAAACAACTTTGGTTACTCATGATGTAGTTTTAAAAGATGATAATGTTAAACCTGTCAAACAACATCCGTATAGGGTTAATCCCATACAACTTGAACACATCCGTAAAGAAATTGATTATATGCTGAGCAATGATATAATTACTCACAGTAACAGTGATTGGTCATCCCCATGTGTGTTGGTTCCCAAATCTGATGGTTCACTACGCTTTTGTGTAGACTATAGGAAATTAAACCAAGTGACAAAAACAGATTCGTATCCCATACCACGGATAGATGATTTAATCGATAGAGTAAGCACTGCAAACTATGTAACTAAGATTGACTTACTAACAGCTTATTTCCAAATCCCATTAACAGATAGGGCTCAGGAGGTATCAACTTTTGTTACTCCTGATGGATTATATAAGTTTAAAGTAATGCCATTCGGAATGGTCAATGCTCCAGCTAGTTTTCAAAGACTAATAAACACTATTATCCATGATATCCCACAATGCCATGCTTATCTGGACGATATCGTAGTGTTCAGTAATAACTTTAATGATCATCTCGATCAGTTGAAACTATTATTCCAAAAACTAAAACAGGCTAATCTTACTATAAACCTAGTTAAAAGTCAATTTTGCCATGCAGAAATTGAATATTTAGGTCATGTAGTGGGTAATGGCAAAGTAAAACCAGTGAATGCCAAAGTCAAAGCTATACAGGAATTCCCTGTCCCTAAAACGCAGAAACAACTTCGAGGATTTCTGGGTATGGCCGGGTACTACAGGAAGTTTTGTAAAAACTTTTCTATTATCACTTGCCCTTTGACAAATCTCTTGAGAAAGAAAAATCAATTTAAGTGGACTCAGGAATGTGACCAAGCCTTTAATAATATAAAAGACATACTGACCAAGGCACCAGTATTAGTCTCACCTGATTATACTAAACCTTTCAGAATAACGGTAGACTCGTGTAATACAGGAATGGGCGCGGTAATCTCACAAATAGGAGATGATTCACTTGAACATCCCATTAGCTTTTGTTCAAAAAAATTTAACCCACATGAGGTAAATTATAGCACAATAGAGCAGGAATTACTAGGACTTATCCAAGCATTGAAACATTTCAATTACTATGTAAATGGTTCTCAGTTCCCAATCGAGATATTCACTGATCACAATCCACTAGTATTTCTTTCCCGCATCAAACAAAATCAGCGCATTCTAAGATGGAGTTTGTTCATTCAAGCTTACAACTTAAAAATAACTCACTTATCTGGAAAAGATAACATCGTCGCGGACACCCTATCGCGTATGTAACAAATGTATAAGGGGATAACTTCATGTATATATTCTGATAATCCTAACTAAGAGAATTGGATCATTTAAAATATAAATGCATAAATATATGAATATGTTGTGATTATTTTATGCAATATCTTATGCCTTATTTTATGCCATGAATATTTCCATTTGCTAAAACAAATATTATTATTGTTGTAGAAAAAAAAAAAAAGAACCTAATAAGTTACTTATAAATATTATGGATTTATGAACGTAATTATCTTTATTAGTAAGATAATGAATGAACAGAAATGTACATCCTTATTTTGAAACAATCAAACTATAGTCGTGATTATGTAAAAACCAAAATAGAGTAATGTGCATACACTTCACATGCTTACACACTTAAGATTAAATTCTTACTCTTAAGTTTATTTAAGTATTAATTTCATTTAAGTTGAATTAATTAATGATTGAATTGTTTAATATGATAACATTAGTTATGTTGATCTTTACCTTATAAATAAGATGACGATGTTTATAAGGAATGATATCTCAGAGAGTATAATTTTTTTTAATAACGCGAACATGTGTTATGGTCTAAGGATAACTTGAGATCATATATGATGAGGGTTTAATAGAATAAATTATTTCCCTTACTTGTCTTATTTAACGGACTACCCAGGTGGAGTCAGTTTTTTTTTGTATATTGTTTAGAACTAAAGTTAAGTGCAGGCGGTTCTAAAAGAAATTGCACACTTCTATTGTTTAGTATGCAATGTTCTTTTCCTTTTGGTATGGGCGACTGTTACGAAACGTAAATTCCCTACATTGTAATGTTAATAAACCAACTAAATCATTTAAGCGAATTGCGTTTAAACGATATAAAATATTTCTCAGCTCACGGTTTTCCCCGGGTTTTTCCTAACCTAATTTGAGCATTATTGTTTTTTATTAACCTCGATAAAAACATGAACTGTACATGCACCTACAGCGTGTCAAGGCCGTCCGGTCTCTCCTTATTTTGTTAGAGCATTATTGTTTGTTCTTAATAAAAAGTATCTGATCACGCAGTCAACATGCAGGCTTGATTAAAATATTCGTGTCACTAGGCTGTCTGGTTTTTCCAACGATTGACCCGTAATATATTTCTACGCGATTCGACCTTCTAGTCAGTTCTTGGCTTGCATTCGATCTAGTAACATCAAATATTCTCCGCTCTGAGTATCATTTCTATTTGAGTTGTATTATGGAAAATTTATTATTCTACTATTAACTACAATGCTATATGTTCATTGAGGATATTCATTACTAATTGGAATATGTGTATTTCTTGATTGTGTATATAATATTATTTGGATTCCTACTGGATTGATGTTGTAAATTAAACCAAATTTATCGTTGTTTTCTACACAACTTGGTTAACGTCAATATTTCAAAGTTATCTACATGTGTGTATGTGTAATATTTATACAACTATTTTAATAATCTACACTACCACTCAACATCGAGGTTCTTGCTGTATAATATGAGCCACATAAATAATTATACATGAAGTAAATCAACTGAAAACTCTAAAACTACGCTATGTGAATTGCCAGGGGATACTAAGAACCACGGAATACTCTAGACAACTACAAATAAACTTCAGAATGATATAATAAGATCTTCACTAATACAAGGATACTCACACTAATAATAACAATACTATAACTATTATTTTCATAAATTGAATGGGGGCTCTAGCCGTAATAACATTATAAATCATAATTATACTTGTGTGATCTAAATAGAAGGTCTCATCCATAATTTATTATGGTGAATAAATTGCCTTGTAATAAGATACACACATAGACGTACCTATAGACACACACATAGACATACATATATACACACACATAACGACAAACACAGACACACAGTGACTCACATACAGACACACAACATCGACGTGAAAATGTGCACGTAGTCAAGTTTGAATGTCACCTTGGTGGATGTATCAGTTTCGCGGATGTCGTCCTTTAATTAGAAGAAAACATTGGAGCTGAGTTCCCATTCCAGGAGCTATATGAAACATCACACTCCCATAGTATATACAATATGTATTGTATGTAGGACACATAGATGTACATATTGTGAACATTTTTTTTGTGATGGGTTTTATATGCAATGTAATTCAAGGATACCTCATGTTGACATCAATGCCGAGGGCATGTCACGCCACCGGAACAGCTTCGGAAAAAAAAAGAGACAAAATCAAGAAGAGTAAATAATCAACCATTATTTCTGTGAAACATGCATCTGAAGACAGCATTAAATTAAAACTAAGTACTTGAAACTTTGTCTGTGTGTGTGTGTTGGCCGAGGCTCTGCAAGATACTATAGTCCGTAACGTGTTGTTGATCTAATGTCTTAGGGCTTGGAGCTGTGTCTTAGGGGATGTATCTTAGGACTTGTGCCTTGGGAGTTGAGTCTTGGGAGTTGTGTCTTGGGAGATGTGTCTTGGGAGCTGTGTCTTGGGACTTGTGTCTTGGGAATCGGGCCTTATGAGTTTATGACTTTAACGGAATCGTCATTTTCTGCATGTTACAGACGCTGCTTATAAACAGATTATATATGTGCCCACACATCAAGATCGCGTCCGATACTACTCACACAACAAAGTGTACCGTCTCACACAGTCCCATTGCACAACCCTTCTTTCCCCGCCTGCAGAGTTTCTCCCAGGATAATTAGCGCGGTGGCCCGCTCGTATTTCTACAAAACTATCATCCGGCAGCACAAAGTACCGACTACATGCCTGGACATACATTTAATACATTTGAGCGTATCGGTGGTTAACCGCTTCGAGACCCATGGATACAGAAAGTGCTTATATACATAAGATTTATTGCACCTTTCGCTTATTCGTAGTTTCATTCTACTCTTGCATTTTTCGTCATAAAGTTTGAAAAGATCTTACGTTTTCATTTTTTTCTTCTGATTTTTCAGGTTACCCATACCAGACCCTAATGACAAAAAAAATAAATTAAGATAATATTGCGTTGGACATTTTTTGTCTAAATTAAAAATATGTGTGGATTAAAAAAAATAATTCATAAACAGATCTGTTCCAAATAGAGGCTGTTTCAAATAGAGCAGCGGTTCCCAAACTGGGGGGCGCGACCCCCTTGGGGGTCGAATGACCATTTCACGGGGGTCGCCAAAGACCTTCGGAAAACGTATGTTTTCGATGGTCTTAGGAGCCGAAATATAGCTCATTTTCCTTCTCCAACCAACCGAGTCCACCGACATGCAGATACATCAACATACAACTTGTAGACTACTTGGCGTAATGACATCAATACAGGTGTATGTGACAAGGTCGGCACCATAATTCACGTATGCTGACCAGTAACCCATGTGTAGAGAATTGTGTTAAAAAAGCCCCTTCTCTGTTCTCCATAAGAGTTAAAAACAGCCATTGTGTTAAAAGCAGTAGTATTTGCGATAAACGCCCGACACTTCATGAATATTTTGGAATTTAGTGTAGATTCTGTTCGGACTGAATTTCAACATAATTAGTGACCAAAAGTAATTGTAGCTCACTTTATGATATATGGACAAATATTAGCAACGAAGACATTGTCGCACCAGTTTAAAAGAAGTAATAAAAAGCGTCATAAGTTGTGCCCTTTTGTAAAGACAAGCTCTTCAAACAGTCGACTGTTTTCGCAATTGTGTAACGAGTATGAGGCTCCGAACAATGTTTGCTTTTTCACACTTGTGAGATGATTGTCGAGAGAAATTAAAACTTGTTTTTTTTTAGCTTCATGGTGAACTAGTTTTTTATATATTTTATATCAGAAAGCAAGACCGCTCTTTGAAGCACTTTTCGGTGATAAAAGTGAACTGCAGACAATAACTTACTTGGTTGACATCATTGCCGTCTTGAATGAGTTAAATTTATCACTACAAGGAGAACAATTATTTACTGTAACATGCCTTAATTTATCTAAAAAGATGCGATCATTCCAAATGAAACTTTAGCCTCTGCATAAACAAAATTGTATGAAAATGATATGTATAGGCCTATGCTGTCCACTTCAGGCCCCACGAAGAGGGTGTGTTATTGCGCTGCGCCGGGGCCCATAAGAGTTTATCTTTGTAATATTATTTGTAAGATTAATACTGAAGTTTAGGAAAAGTTACATTAATTTAAATTAAAAACTGTAATTGATTAAAGTTTGTGAATATGTCAGTAAGGCTGTGAATGATATGATTACATTCTAATGGTAAATCTTATGACAATTTGATAATATGGTCCACAGACCTTTTAAAAGATTCCTGATTCCTATAAACGTATGTAATCAAATAAATCATCTATATATGACTAGTGTTGGAAAGAAGGATCGAACAAGCACTTTTTTTTTCTCATGCGGCTTCTGGTGTACTTTGTCTACTTTCAATGAAAAACATGACATTGAAGCAAACTATGATTATGGTGATAAATTCTAAGAAATAACACTTTTACATGCTTGCAGCCGAAATTTCATGGTACTTTCCAAATCTACCTGACACCACATATCTATGTACTTGCCAGAAGCCCATTCGCATTCAAAGATGTTCATGTGAAAGAACAAAGGAGTTCATTGAGCGTATTAACAACGATGCAAAGAGAACTGATTTCTCTATAATGCCAGGTACAAAATTATGGATCAAATGTTTGCAGTTATAAACTATTTTGGCTGAGATTGTGTTGCGCCACTTTCTTCCATTTGCAACAAAATATCTTAGTAAACATGCGTTTCCACCTTGTTGGTTATCAAGTCTAAACACAGTAGACTTATTTTTGGAGATGATCTGCTTGCAAAGACTGTCCCGAGAATGTCTGAACCGATAAGAAATACGCAATGTCAAATATCACAATAGCTGACGTTCGTGTTGTAATTAGATAGATAGGCATAAGCCTATACCGGTATCTTGCAATATTTAATTAATTACATGTGTTTTTATGTTTTCTTTTTTTTATGATTAATCGCTATGCTTTAATTAGGTTCTTTGGGGGGGGGGGGGGGGAGGGCGCAAAAGAATGAGAAACTGTATAAAGGGGTCGCGGCCTAAAAAAGTATAGGAACCACTGAATTAGAGGCTGTTCGAAATAGAGGCTGTTCCCAATAGAGGCCGTTCAAAATAGAGGCTGTTTCAAATAAAGGCTGTTTCAAATAGAGGCTTTTCCAAGTAGAGGCTGTTCATAATAGAGGCGGTTCCAAATAGAGGCTGTTTCAAGCAGAGGCTGTTTCAAACAGAAGCTGTTTCAAATAGAGGCTGTTTCAAGTAGAGGCTGTTCATAATAGAGGCTGTTCCAAATAGAGGCTGTTTCAAACATAGGCTGTTCATAATAGAGGCTGTTCCAAATAGAGGTTGTTTCAAATAGAGGCTGTTTCAGGTAGAGGCTGTTCATAATAGAGGCTGTTCCAAATAGAGGCTGTTTCAATCAGAGGCTGTTCCAAACAGAGGCTGTACTTTACACCAATGGTGACATCCAACTAGTCCTACACCAGTTCATTAAAAAAAACAACAATTTTCTTCAAATCATAACTTTAGGATTAGGAAGCAGAATAGGTTTACGAAAATTTCCCGCCTTTGCATAACCTGTTCCTGGAAAATTGTGGCTGATGCCACTGGATTAAGTTTCTTAAATTTTTTTTTTATCCATCCTTTTTCCAGCCATATTGAATGTCAGGATTTGAAATGTAAGAGTCACTTCAGGAAGTAATTTTAACTGCTTCCCAAAACACGTGATTTTTAAAAACCAATTAACACTCTACTGCCTAATATTTTTATATGTCCCTGTCTCTCTCATTTGTTTTATCTATCTATCTATCTATCTATCTATCTATCTATCTATCTATCTATCTATCTATCTATCTATCTATCTATCTATCTATCTATCTATCTATCTATCTATCTATCTATCTATCTATCTATCTATCTATATATATATATATATATATCCATCTATCCATCCATCCACCTATCCATCTATCCATCCATCCATCCATCCATCCATCCATCTATCCATCTATCCATCTATCCATCTATCCATCTATCCATCTATCCATCTATCCATCTATCCATCTATCCTTCCGTCCATCCGTCCATCCGTCCATCCGTCCATCCGTCCATCCGTCCATCCGTCCATCCGTCCATCCGTCCATCCATCCATCCATCCATCCATCTATCCATCTATCCATCTATCCATCTATCCATCTAGCCATCTAGCCATCTAGCCATCTAGCCATCTAGCCATCTAGCCATCTAGCCATCTATCCATCTATCTAAGAATGTATTTAAATGCTGTAATATCTTTACTAAGTTTTTAAATCAATCTAGAAATTTACCAACACCACCCACTCTCCAAGTAAAACATATTTTTTTCCATCTTCAGATCACTTGACACGAAATACGAAGGGATTTTGTTGCTAAACAGATGCTATGTACGGAAGTCGCCTTTGGAATTGCCGTCCCGGAAGACTACACATGGGCGAAGAAGATCCCCCGTTATGTCAGCACGTCGTTTCGCTCCTCGAGCAAGTGATACATGAAGAAACCGTTACTCTAAATTATAGGTTCTCAACCTTTTTCGGCTCACCGCCCCCTTTTAAATTTTTTTTCCGCTCACCGCCCCATTCCAACTTTTTTTTGCGCCCACTCTACTCACCCAATCAATATAGTTTCTGCAATTTTTTTGGCCGACTAGATTTGAGTGCTTATTTATTGTCTTTAACAAAAAATTAAAAGGAAACATGTAAGAATTAATAGATAAAAAAATTACCTAAACAAGAGGCTTAACAAAAATTCAATGTTAATGTGAATCGTTTGCCTGGTGTGTTGCTAGTAGTTTGTCTAAATTTGTCTCAATTTTGTTTGCCTAAGCCTTAGGTCTCCACGCTTCACTATTTGCAGCTTGTCTTGTTTTTCTTTCTTAACAACCAAATGGTACTAGCATAAAATCCACTTTCCACATACGAGGTTGATAAGAATGCAATATAAAATTTTTGCCCAAACTCACACTTAGAGAAACTGTTTAATTTTCTCGCAAAGAATCGCATTTGCTTTTAAAAAACTAGAGCACTGAATCCAAGTCTCATACATTATATTTCAACAGTCATCTTTTGCTAACCAATGCGCTTCTGTGTGCAGTTGCCATCGCTTGTAGTCCTCGTCAATGAACAATGGGCAATATTTATTTTGCCACATAGTGCAAACAATAAGAACAATAAATAGGCAATAAAGGCAAACATAATGACATAACAAGAAAATTATAAAATTGGCAAACAATTAAAAATTATATCGAGACAATAATAGTTTTTTTTTAAATTAAAGGGAGATAATTAACCCGTTTCATTTGAGCTAATATTTCTAATGTTGGTTTTTTTCTTTTATAAAAAAATTATAAATGGCGTAAAATTTATAACTGAAAAAACTGTAAAAAGTATTTCAAAATTATGTAAATATTATATTACTAAAGAATGTATAGGCCTATGTATATTTTCAAACATTACATTAACTACCCAGTTCGTATAATTACTACGTATCTATTCCGTTTAACAATAGTGATTGATTATTCAGAAGGAATAAATGCATTAAATAACATCTAAGTAAAACTGAGAAAATGTTATCATTAATATTAGCAGATTAGATATTTAGCAGCGTTTACATCACATTTCATTAAAAAAAAAATCGATTTATTATGTTTATGTTTCATATCAGGTACATTTGTACCGCCCACTAGCCCTTTATCGTCCCCCAATCGTCCCCGGGAACGTTAGCGCCCCCCCTAAAGCTGCTCACCGCCCCCCTGGGGGGCAATAACGCCCCCGTTGAGAACCTATGCTCTAAATGGAACCTAAGAAAAAGTGGCTTGCACGCTTGGAGGCGCCCTGTGGTCTAAAGGCAGCGGGGGTGGGGGTTAAAATGCCCCCCCCCCTAATCCAACCCCCTCCCCTTCAGTCCTAGCGACTATCCTGGCATCAGCTTTGGGACAAAAACAGCCTATTGCCCTGGCTACATACACCCGCACACACTTGGGGGCAATATGTCATTTGATGGGACTGTCATTTACTCGGCTGGCCATTTGCGTGTGAGTGTGCGAACGTGCAAAGTGTGTGTCTGTGCGTGTGAGTTGGTCAATGTCTCTCTAAGTAAGTGTAACTCCGTATCCGCTAAACGGATGTCCAGAAAAAAACTTCATGAGCAACACCTTACCAACCTCCTCCACACAACTTTCAAAAACTGGTTTGTTTGTCCCTATGAAATCCAACCCACCCGCCCACTTCCCTCAGGTAGGATACCTTCATGTTGGCTCCATTGCCCACAAATTCTCAAGGTTCAACAACAACACTTTTTTTGACAAATATCACCCTATCATTTTTTTTACAACTCTTTGAAAGCATTCCTATTTAAAATATATAGAGAGAGACTCTATGCGAATTTAACATGGAGGGAAATATGTCCTAAATCTGATAAATGGTATTAATTTTTGTTGTTGTAGCCTCTGTGTATGTGGGGGCGGGTGACTTCTTGTTCGAGCAAGTTCAAAAAATGTATTAAAATTTTAAAAGATAATGGTAGCAGGATGGGACATAACTCTTCCTTAAGAAGTTTTTTGTATAACTGAGAGAGTTATTCAAGGGGAAGATTCATAAGATCCCGGATATCTTTTTTTTTTAAATAAAAAAATTGGAGAAAGAAATATTAAAAAAAAACTACTTAAAACGAAACAAACAAAATATTTGTTTAAAAATATTGAATGGAGAAAAGAAACTGTATTGTGTAATGTGGATGTGTTTGGTGGATTCATTGCAGCGTGTCTTCGGATAGAAAGAGAGAGATAGAGAGAGAGAGAGCGGGAAAGAAAGAAAGACGCAGCTTTTGACTCGTTCACAATTGACCCTTCTCCAAGTCTCCCTTGGCCTGTCCACTCATCTCTTCCCTCTTGTGTGTATGTGCGTGTGTGTGTGTGGGGGGGGGAGGGTTATTATAATATGTTAGTTTATAGATTATAATGATATATTGAATGAATGATTTGGCACTATGGAATGAAAGAGTTAGAGATTATCTAAAGGCTTCCTATCAATAAATAAACGAAAGACGAGCCAGTTGTGATGGAGACGGCAACCAAGCTAGTTGTGGTATCGTCACCTACTCAACAAGTTGTGGCTCTGATAGACTTTTTACAAGTAGATACAACTGCAGACTTGGAAGACCTGATATGATTTTATGTTTAGGATCAATATGATGTAATAAAACAAGTAGATGATGACAACGCCTCGCTACAATCTTCACGTTACCATTGTTGAACCATTGTTTGTGGTATTCGTCATGTGACACATCCCAACTTAAAAAAAAATCAATGATTCCAACTATATTTAACAGAAAGAAAAAAAAAGCGCCAATCAAAAGATGCTAAATTGTGTCGTAAAAAGGTCGATATTTGAAAAATCAGTTTTTATCAACTTAGCACCGTTTGCCAATGGACATTTATTGTTTTGGAATGGTAATTCTCAAATTGGCACATTGGCACATAGAGCGCAATAGACTTCTATGTAGAAAGAGCGCAGCTAACATATAAAATACATATAAAAATTATTTCTACGTTACAGGTAAAGAAAATCTGGAATATCGTAAAAAGGAAAAAAAGCATAAAAAATACATATAAATCCTCGTCCTCTCCCCCCCCCCCCCCCCCAATTCTCCAAACCTAACCTAAAAATTTTTTGCTGAACTGAAACTGACAATTTTTTATATGAAGATTAAAAAAGTTATAATACATCAGTTATCTTGAAAAATGGGGGGTTGTTAAAAAAAAACATTCTTTGTTTCTCCCCCTTGAAATAACCATGCCCAAGGAGATTTAAACCTTATACCATCGGCGTCAGATAACAATGCGTTACTTGCGTCATTTAGAACACCACCAACCGTTTCTTCTCTCTCGCGGTTTCTCTCTTTCTCTCCTTTTTAAATCTATCACTATCAGCGGAGGCCAACTGATTTATCAGCCACCCATCTCTTCAAGGAGGAATTCAAAAGAATTTCATATTGTGAATATCCCACAGACAGACATGTTATACCAGTACCCGAAAGTTGATTTCGAGCTTTACCGTAAAATCTCTAAAAAACAAAACATAGAAAAGTAATGTTTGATGTTGAGTATAATATATGTCTACACAGTTGGTTTCTGGGCGAGGGAGTGGGGGAAGGGGGCATGTCTTAATACAGGGGACGGCAACCTAAGGCGCGTGCCAAACTTGGCGCGCAGATCGCTTTTCCGTGGCACGCGAGAGACCTCCAAGAGGTGTTTTTTCATTGATGAAAAAATACAAATCATTTTCCGGTTCTGAAGGAGGAAAACTGACTGTTGAAGCCGATGTTTCTGAATGACACACCTCAGTGAGTTGGACTTACATTTTAAAAGGACGGGGTCAAACAGCACTTGAAGTGTTAAACCACTGGAATGGATTTGTATATATCTTAAGCGAAATCAATTTCAAAACATTTAACTTCATGTACATCGCTATATTAAGGCATATAAAGATAGATAGTTGGGTTTTTTCAGAACCATATCGAAGCACTCAAAGCGGAGTTTTCTAAACAAAGGCAAGACTTTCAAATTTACGGACTCATTTTTTCATACCTCATCAAGCCTAACTGGCTTGATCTCACTACAACCTTCTTAGATGTACTGTAGATGTTGTTTTTTTTAATGTAGAGGGATATTGGCGATTTCAAAACGCAGAAAAAAAGGGCATCGAAATGTGCCAATTTGCGGGAAAATTTAGACGGATTAGGAAAACCATTTGCTATTCTCCAGTGCCAGGCATTCGCTCTACTTTCAGCTTTGGTTTAACTTACACGTGTGAACGTTATTTATTGCACATTAAAGCTGTTAAGCATTCAAAGAGGTCACGTACAACTCACTACTCAGAAATGACTAAATATGACTAAACATGTATCTGTCATTTTAAATTAGCGAAGAGAATTCAAGAAATGATAAGGCGCTTATTAATTGTCGCAGACTAATTATATTTAAAAGAGTTTTTATGCTCATCTTCTATAATTAAACATAAATATAGCCTAAGTAATTCTACAAAAATCTTTTAAAAAAATAATTTAATAAATATAAGGGACTTTTAATAGCATTATATAATGCAATTGTTGTAATTATTAATGTTTAAAAGATAAATGGACAAACACTTATTGCAGGAAATGTTTATTTACAACTGTTTAATGTAAATTAATTTTACACCTCTAATAATAAAACCTAGTAATGAATATTATACCATAATGCTGGATTTATTAAAATAAATAATAATTAGTCATTAATATTTGTTATATAACAAAATATAACTTGTTTGGCATCACTATTGAATCAAATTTATAAACTTTATTTAATTAAAGGGAGCTAATTAGTCCGTTTTTTTTTCGGTAATATTTCTAATATTAAATGGTGTTTCTTATTTTTCTTTTATAAAAAAATAAATCGCCTACAATTTATAACTTCATAATGACCAAACTGTAAAATGTATTTGAAAATCATATTAATATTATATAACTCAAAAATGATATGCACATTTTTTAAACATCAAAATAACTACCCAGTTTGTATGATTACTTCGTATCAATTTTTCTTAAGTGTCATGGCATTATACATAATAAAATTAAAATAAATGAAAGAAAATCTCATTACCTGGGAACAAAACAGAATCAAAATTAGCTATGGCTTGACAACTAATGATTATGTTTACAATGTGAAAATTTGGTAATAAAATGTTATATTTGGTATCAAAGCAAATAAAAAGAATGATAATCACAAACATGTTCTTTTTTTTTAAATTAATATAAAACGCTTTAACGATTTTCTCTAAAGATTTCCTTTACTTTTAGCCTTGGTCTTGCTATGGATTTAGATTAATTGTCTAATAAAAAATAAGAAAAGAAGTATAAAAGTTAATAGAGCCGTTTGGCACGCTGAATAACTTGTTTGGCACACCATCATCATAAGGCTACTTACCCCTGTCTTAAAAAATATTTAGTAATAGATAAAATAAAGTTCAGATTTTGTTCATCCATAGAGCTAGTGAGTTCACAACTGTCCATGGCACTGTGTGGCCGTTACAAAGCGTGCGTTCCCTTAGTTTCCCCCAAGGTCATATAATGGACAGACTTAGAGGCACGGTGGTCGATCCGATGAGTCTGGGTTCGAATCCTGGTACAGGTTAGAATTCCTCCCCGGGACCTGAGGGTGCCCCTGAGTCTACCCGGCTCTGATGGGTACCTGAAACTAGTTGGAGGTAAGGTAAAGGCGGATGGACGTTGTGCTGGCCCCTCGTACGCCGTGGCCACAGAAAATGGATCCCGGACAGAGTTTTAAATAACTCACTTCTAAAGCGTTACGCCCCGGCTTAAGAGCTTCGGCTCGTCCGGGTTTTGAGACTTTTTACAAGGTGTCGTATCCCTGTAGATTTGATATAAACTCTATAAATTAAGATAACAAACGCCCATAAAATGTCTCATACATGTTGTTCAGACAATCAGGCAAACTTACACACACTCGGGTTACAAATGAAGATATTTATCGCTTAACGAAAACGCGCCCACTGTAACCGAACGTCGACTCAAATTTGCTGGCCACATAATCCGCCAGCCTGATCATCGGCTACCCTGCACGGCAACCATACGGTGGCCGCCCAATGAAGGGCGCAGACAGGGGCGACCTAAAACAACTTGGCGTACAACGATCGCCGATGACCTCAGCTCTGTTGACATAAACTGGGACGACATCAATGCCGTTACAGCAGTGGGTACGGACAGAGCCCACTGGAGGACTCTCATTGCCCGATGCGCCGAAAGGTAGGATCTAAGTCTAAGTAAGGCACACACTCACAGAGAGAGAGAGAGAGAGAGAGAGAGAGAGAGAGAGAGAGAGAGAGAGAGAGAGAGAACAGAAAGTCAAGGACTATGTTACGTGCCAAAGTGAACAGTGTGTGAGCGACCCTCGAAGTGTTTTGGGGTGGTGTTGGTTTAGCGATCCATACGTTATGTTTAGAAGTAGGGATGTTAAAACCGGTTTGTTTTCAAAACCGGTTTTCGGTTATATAAAAACGGTTTAAAACCGGATTTCGATTCCCACCCACCCACCCCGGCCAAAAAAGCCAAATGTGCGTAGTTATTGTAGGTATATTTGAAAAATACTTCAAACTTAATTATTATTTGCAGGGCATTCAAGTGGTTGATTTGTGTGAATACAATATAATTTTGTACACTTTACCATTACATTCTTTAGAACTAAAAAAAATCTGGGCTAATTGATTAAAACCGATAGCAAACCAAGTTTTCAATGGTGACAATCTAATTTACGATTATCATTGACCATAATATTAAGAAGCATAAGAAGAGCATGACGATGTTAATCCAGGATGCTTCGTTTGCAGGTGAGTACGCAATCCAGTGGTACTGCCACCGCTCCGGCTTATCTGTTGGGAACATAGTTTACACTGAGCCATCGTTAAAGAATTTTTATCAAAGATGAGCCGAAAAGTAAAAATATTCATGCTTATTGTAACTGTAACTAAATATTTGGTTTGATGTTGTTTATATCGCAAGCCATAGATGGTATTTGGAAAAAAAGAAACACAATATCTAAGACTATATAGTGTTAGCCAGGCAATTCAAGAATTGTTTTGTGCGAATACAATATTATGTATTTAAAAAATATTTCCATCAGAACAAAAAGAAAAGGGTTGCTACCAACAAACCGAAATCCGGTTTTGAAAATCAAAACCGGTTTTCAGTTTCAAAACCGGAATCCGGTATTTCGGTTTTCGTTTAACATCCCTATTAGAAAGGGACCTTTTTTTCTAGTTTGCTGGTCATTTGTTTGAGAGAGTCCTGACCGTGCAAGACTGTGTTTTTATTTCTATTTGTAAAGCGTAAAAGAGATTTACAATTACCCATGATAACATTTGGTACACTGAAACACTATAACACTGTAGTATTGTACTATTTTCCTTTTAGAGCTTATTATATTGAGGATAGTTCTTCGAATGCCTCTTTCATATAATTGTTTATTGTATTGAGGATAGTTCTTCGAATGCCTTTTTCATATAATTGTTTATTGTATTGAGGATAGTTCTTCGAATGCCTCTTTCATATAATTGTTTATTATATTGAGGATAGTTCTTCGAATGCCTCTTTCATATAATTGTTTATTATATTGAGGATAGTTCTTCGAATGCCTCTTTCATATAATTGTCATAGGCGAATATTTCCTGATCTCTGTCAAGGTCAGAGTCGCTATTTTGTTTGCTATTCTCTTGTGTGATCTTATACCTATAAGAAGATATTATGATTTCATGTTTGATTAATGTATGTAACTTCTTTGAATATTTCTTTTGTTCTTTCTGTATTATAGTAATAAACTATTTATGAACTCGGGCCTATCTTTCTAAATGTAATTTACATAGATATTCGTTGGATAGTTTAACATAGTTCACGACTCACAATCTCGCTCATATCCCTTAAAACGAAAAGCCTTGTTATTAACTTTGTATATCCCATTAAATAGATAAAAAGAGATTGCTGGTCCGTGACAATTAAAACTTTACTACAGCTCTAAGAATACACAAACAACCAGATAAAGGGATGCATTCAAATAGAAGTTTTACAGTAAGACTGACAGACTGTCAACTCCCGCAGGTGTCTTTATACTGTGGCAGAGAACCAAAAGTTAAAAAAAACTTCTAATAAATTCCCATACCTTTACCTTCATTTACCCGTCTCTTATATCTGATGTTCACATTTACAATGACACTGCATTCTGAAGACTGCTGATGGAATTTTCTTTTTTTTTTATTCACCCTTAGGGGGAAAATATTTTGACGACCTTTTTATGGTTCAGGTTTTGTAATATTTTACGTTGGTAGTTAAAGAAGAAATATTTCTGTTAATTCATGAAAATGTAGATCTATATACAAAAAATATTTGTGTGTGTCAATAAACTAGATCTACTGTTGTAGTATTGATACATGTCACACATGCACGCACCGACGTCTACAATTTTTTTTTTTCCGTCAGCCATTAGGCTGTGGAACACCCCGGACCAGGTCTTCATTACTGCCCCTACTGTGCCGGCTTTCAAATCGTCACTAAAGGGCCGGACTAAAAACCTAAATTGACACTCTGTCATCTGTTTATAATTGTTGTTTGTGATATTTTTATTTTGTGCTTAGTTAAATTGTGGACTCTTTCCTTGGTTCTAATGGGGTCTCCACAGTATTATGAAGAAGAAGATGTGTTGGTCATTTTACTAATGTCTAAACAAAAGTAACACTTCGTTCTGCCAACTCATCGTTTTTGGAACAGCCCCGTTTCTCTCTGACGACCGTTGGCCTTAGAGCCTTCTCAGTATCCGGTCCAAAGGTGTGGAATCTTCTTCCCGTTCAACTCAGGCTAACAAGCTCTATTGATACTTTCAAAAAGAACATTAAAACTCATTATTTCAATATTTACCTGAGTTAACATTTAAAATGCTTTAGACCCCTACTGTCTTACTTATAGGTTGGGTCAGTTAATGCTACATTTATTTGATTTTTATATATTTTTTTCTATAACATCAGTTAGCTTTGTCTTAGTCTAGAGAATAGGCTCTCAACCTTTTTCGGCTCACCGCCACCTTTTACAATTTTTTCCGCTCAACGCCCCCCCCCCCAACTTTTTATGCGCCCACTCTCCCCACCCCTCTGGAAATTAAAGGGTCAGTATAGTTTCTGTAGTTGTTTTTTTGGCCCACTAGATTTGCGTGCTTATTTATTGTCTTTAAAAAAATATGAAAAGGAAACATATTGTACGAATTAATAGATAAAAAAAATTTACCTAAACAAGAGGCTTAATAAAAATTCAATATTAATGTGAATCGTTTGCCTGGTGTGTTGCTAGTAGTTTGTCTAAATTTGTTTCAATTTTGTTTGCAAAAGTCTTAGGTCTCCACGCTTCACTATTTGCAGCTTGTCTTGTTTTTTTCTTTTTTAACAACCAAATTGTACTAGCATAAAATCCACTTTCCACAAAAGAGGTTGATAAGAATGCAATATAAAATTGTTGCACAAACTCACACTTAGAGAAACTGGTAAATTTGCTTTTAAAAAACTCGAGCACCGAATCCAAGTACATTATATTTAAACGGTCATCTTTGCTAACCAACGCGCTTCTGTGTGCAGTAGCCATCGCTTGTAGTCCTCGTCAATGAACAATGAACAATATTTATTTTGCCACATAGTACAAACAATAAGAACAATAAATAGGCAATAAAGGCAAACATAAAGACATAAGAAAATTATACAATTGGCAAACAATAACAAAATTATATCGAGGCAATAATAGTTTTATTAATTAAAGGGAGATAATTAACCCGTTTCATTCGAGCTAATATTTCTAATGTTTTTTTTCTTTTATAAAAAAATAAATGGCTTAAAATGTATGACTGATAAAACTGTAAAAAGTATTTGAAAATTATATAAATATTATATTACTAAAGAATTTATTGGCCTTTGTATATTTTCAAACATTACATTAACTACCCAGTTCGTATGATAACTACGTATCTATTCCGCTTAATGATAATGTCTGTTTCGCACCCTATAACTCAATGGTTAAAAATAACATCTCAGTAAAGAGATAAAAATATCATTAATATTAGCAGATTAGATATTTAGCATCGTTTACATCACACTTCATTAAAAACAACTAATCGATTTCAATAGCTTTGTTGTTGAAATTATATCAGGTACATTTGTACCACCCACTTACTGTTCACCGCCCCCCCCCCCAATCGCTCCCGGGAACGTCAGCGCCCCCTAAAGCTGTTCACTGCCCCCCCGGGGGGCGATAGCGCCCACGTTGAGAACCTATGGCCTAGGGCCTAGAGTAATGTCCGTGTTCTTGTTGTATGTTAAATGCTCTCTGAGCTTACATTATGTTTGTTGGCAGCGCCATACAAATATTATTATTATTATTATTATTTTCTTTGTGTATGAACAAAGTATGAATTTAGCTACAAATGTACTGCGTCTTACATCCAACAACAATTTGTGTATTCAAATAATAAATATCGTGTTTACAAATGGTAATGCTTGCTTCTGATATAAGAAATATAAATATCAAATAAGTATTAAGGCTAGTCATTTTACGGGGAGACGATCGTAAAGATTAGAAAATAATATTTGTCTTTCAATTTAACTATGTTAAGGGAAGTTACCCAGATAAAAAATGTGTTTCTTAGAGAAATTTCCACCAAAATGTTTGAAGTTTGGAAAAATGTCAGATTAAACGTTATTGTCTTTGCGACTTTGTAATAATTAGCCTACAAAGAAAATTAAATACAATATTTTCAGCCAACAACCTACTAATGTGACTGCAAATTATATTCAAAAATATTTTAATTTCGCCCTTTCACATTTTTCTTTGACATATCGTAGAATGTTTGAAAAATTAAATTTTCTCGACTAGTATCAATCGCATTAGGTGATAAAAAAAACTAATTAAGAGTCTAAATTGTAAAATAAAACAACACCATAACAAACTTTATAAGAAAATTATATGAGAATTTAACATTAATATTTTGAATCTATTCTTAGCACCACCTAACAATACAACACATTTTCCCCAACAATATTTGATTGTTGCGTTAAATTTAATTCACTTACATGTACTACAATGTTAATATTTTTACTTTTTAGCTTACTGTATCCTTTGAAGAATGATTTGCGTTGATATTCCTTACTTTCATTTCTATTAGTAAGTAGTTCATATTATTAAAAACATTTTGTATGTGCTTTGTAATACCAAGTTTACCTCCTTATCTCTAGTAAAGTACCCTTCTCAACAAACTGATTACGGGCCTGGTGATCCGGCGTTCACCAGTCTCTGTGGCCACGGCATACTAGGAGATTGTGCGGTCAGCACAACACGCCCATCCGCCTTTACTATACCCCAACTAATGTCAGGTACCCATCAGAGCTCGGACATCCCCCAGACCCGGTAAAAAAAAATCCTAGCCCTCACCAAGATTCGAACCCAGAACCTTCGGATCGCTGGTCGAACGCGCTGCCGCTCGGCCACAGTGTCACCAAAAGTCTGCTCTACAACAACAAAAAAATGTTTCAGGTCTTAGGTCAGAATTCTAGAGCACGCCTGAGGTTTCCCAAACTTTGTACACGTAACCATTACCACTCAATGCATGTATAAGATAACAATGGACATTTCTTATAGCGCTTCTGTCCACGCTATTAAATTAGCATGCTCAGTGCGCTCTTGGTGCGAATTGCAGTGGCAGATGTATTAGCCAAAGAGAAAGGTCAATGGCTACAATTCTAAATTGTACTAACATTATACCCCCCTCCCTCACCCTCTCTTCGTTTTCACAACCTTTCTTGGGGTGAAGGTAATAAACTAAAATACGAAGTTGGCCTAATTTTTTTTATGTAGTTTCTCGCGTAACACCAATATCAGGTTCCGGACATTACCGCTTCCAAAACTCCTGCAAGGTAAAATTTTAAAATCGTGATAGGAAAACAATGTATGTTTGTGTGTGGGGGGGGGGGGGAGAGAAGGGTCATTGGCTTGGCAGGTAAGAGGGACCCCTGAGACTCAACGGTACAGTTATGTCACGTGTCACCCGGTGGATTCATCAGACGTGACATAGATATCAAAGTCAAGGAGATTAGATCCAGATGTCTAGAATTACGTTCAGGTTTTGCGTTTCATATCACATAAGAGTCATTACGTCGAGGCTTGTATGTTTATAAAAATAATATATATAATTATGTGTTGTTGTGGTTAGTGTGTTGCAAAGCAACACGCGGTGCCATGTACACCCATGGCACAACATTTGGCATCACGGAAACGAAAATTGGAGCGAGTCGCCGCACCGTGCATTCATCCGAGGATTGAATAATTAATTTCTGTTGAATTGAACATATAAATGAGTAGCAACGTTTCAAGTTTATATTTGTTACCGAAAGCCAGAGTAATCAAACATACATCCACCAGGCCACACAGCCTCACACCACCCAGCCACACACCACGCAGCCCTACACTACACAGCCACACCACACAGGTACACACCACTCAGCCACACACCACGCAGCTCTACACTACACAGCCACACCGCACAGCCACACATCACACAGCCACCACACACTTACTCACCCACATACATTTTCCCTGGTGTGGAGGGTATTCCTGAGCTCATCAAGGTAATGGGGGAAGAGCGCTGTGTTGGTAACTCAATTCCCTATTTATGCCCGGGGCCACGGAAACTGATTCACGTACCCAATGAAACTACCAATACAATATACATAGATATATAAAGCAAATCTTAACCCATCCCGTACCGACCTACTTCTATCTATGCTGCCTTCAGTTCCGCTATATACGCGCCCGGGACTGTAAGGGTTAACTTCAACTTTGATAATTTACTGTAGATTTTTCATTTTGAAGTTGTCATTGCAAAGATTGGTTTATTTGATTGAGTTTTAGTTCTAGCATTTCGTAGGAGGACATTATAGCCCCTAGAATTCGGTCTTTATTATAGTTCTGTGCCCTTTGCAATTTGTCTTACTTTATTTAATCAGGCGTAGCCTACAGAAAATATGGGAAATTTATATCTCAGAAATGAAATGCCGTTACAGACGCTAGATACAAACACAGGTAGAAGGTGATTAGGTGTCTGCCAAGAATTTTTTAAAAACATTCTTTAGTCGCACTGATCCTTTGAATGTAAGCGTGTAAGAGAAAGATGTCTGAAGATTCTATAAGTGATTCTACTTATGCCATGTCATTTATCATTTATCAATTACATTATATTTTCTCTTTTAAAAAATCGTCTTGGCTTTTCCAAAACACTCTAGCTTCAAATCAAATACATCATAAAATATATTCAAACGGGCACCCTTAGTTAATCAGCAGTAGCAAACTATTGTAGTCCTCGTCATTTTCAATTCAAAGCTGTTCTAAATTGGATAGCAAACTATTGTAGTCCTCGTCATTTTCAATTCAAAGCTGTTCTAAACTGGATAGCAAACTCGACTGTGAGATTGACTCACAAGCTCGACACTCGACGTCATGGGTTCGACTCACGGTGCAGACAATCAGAAATAAAAAAAAAATCCTCCCCTGACTTGGAGAGGAGATGGGCGCCGCCAAGTCTACCAAGCCCAGCGTTAAGGTTAAGAGACTAACAACAACAACATCAATCTATTATTGAATGCATTGCTTCTAATTTTATTCACTGCAGTAATTATGTATTGTATTGAGTGTCTGTTAAATATTGTCGATGAAACACACAATGGACAGCGAATACAGCATTTTGTGTCTTAATTGAGCCAAATATTAGTTATCATCATCTCCATCCATTGGAAGACAATTAGATTTGCGCTCCTTTGACATTGCCAGCCCAGCAACATTAACTGTGTCTGTGGAGACCTATCCTTGAGAGACAGGCTCTGTCGTATCTCTGGCACTTGAAAGTGAACCGTTGGAGCTGGTCAGAAGCAGTATATTATGTTCTTTACCTTTCTTCATTGCTCTCCCAGCTACTTCGATAGGGTGAAGTCTGCCCTCTGTAGCAGATGGCTTATAGTCTGTAACTGCCGCTTTCCGTTTTTTCTCGACGCTAAATCGCAAAGCTGGAGTGTCATCTCCAGGGCGCAAGCCTAGGCAGTGTGTTAAGGAGAGGCTGATGTTATTAAAGTTATAGCACATCTAAATTATGGTGTTCTAAAAAAAAAAAGACTGGCGCACATTGACCATAAATCGTGGAAGAAAGCCAGGAGAGAGTCGAAGGGCAGAGAAGAAAAAAAAAAAGGACTACGCCATCGTCTTTTTTGAGGACGGACGGATGGATGCCATATAAATTATGCCTCTTACACATCAGAGGTGATCAAATCATTTCTATCACATTAGCGTTATTAGTCTAAAATCCTACGCATGAATAATTTGTTTGCGATCATATCGATAAGGTCAGTCCAGTGTCCCACCATTTCATATTTGCCAACTAATTAAAGCAAAGGTCTAAAACTCGAATGAAGGCATATGCCATTTTATCACTTAAGAGATATGTCAAGGTCGGCAACCTCCACACCACCACCAACTACACGACTCTAGTAAACAAAAAACATTTCTTACATCGTAATTCATTTTACTACTTATCACTAATAATATGCCAATTTACAACAATACCAAAGTGAACTTTCATTATTAGTATTAAGTATCTTACGTATATAAAATTAACAATAAACTTTGATGTGTAGACTCTATCAGTATTAGAATCTTGCTACATGTATTATTGGTGGGCTGCGTGTTAGAGACCCCTGAATTAATGGTTACCGTATTTGTCGACATGTTACCAATCTCAACATCCCGAAATCAGTGCATTTAATCTATATCAAGTTTACTTTAATTTTATTTGCATTTATAAAATTTCACTCCCTGCAAATTACATTATTTAATTTTTAATTATTATAAATTTAATTTCATATTTTGTTAAAATTAATTAATTTATTACAATTTTTATTGTACTTTATTTTTTTTACATTAACATTTTACGAAATATTAGATTGTTTTATCCACAACTGAAAATTAGACCATAATAAACTAAAAAAAAAAGAAATTATTGAGTTGCATCCCTTTAATAAAAAAAAGGAGCAGTTAATTGCCTCTTTCTGGCCATCTATCTCTGAAGCCATGTAGGTACATATTCGTACAGATATATTGTTTCCAACGAATGGTTAGGCATAATATAGCGATTTCTCCCCCACCCCCACCCAACATTTCTTTACATTCCTCCCATAAAAGAAGGTTAATCCTCCAAAAACTACAAGCTTAAAAATGTGTATTCAAAAGTCCAAAACGAAATAAATCACGAATGTTTATAAAAAAATTTTGTAGAAGATTTTCTGAAATTAAAAAAAATTAGCTTTGACTAGACTAAATGTATCAGCACATGTTACAGACGTCTCTACTTCTTCTTCTTCATATTATTGTGGAGACCCCGTTAGGGCCGAGGAAAAAGTCTACAATTTAACAACATATAAAATTTTAAAACATCACAAAGAAGAATTACAAACAGATGACTGAGTTTCACTTGAGGTATTTAGTCTAGCCCTTCAGTGCAGATTTGAAAGCCGGCACAGATGGGGCGGTGATGGAGGCCTGGTCTAGTATGTTTCACAGTCTAATGGCTGACGGAAAAAAAAAAGAATATTTGTAGACGTCGGAGCGTGCGGGACATGCAGTTTGAGCTGATGACCTCGGGTAGAGCGGGACACTTGTTGGATGCGACCTGGCTATGTGGACATTTCCACGTGGCGGTTCATGATCATGTACATAGTGGTAACTTTGTTTACCACTCTGTGGTGTTGTAGGGGTTTCTGTAAAGAAGATTATTGTAGTCCAAAGCTTATCTGTGAATTGAGTTTTATATCTTTAGTTGACCCATTCATGAAAATGTTTTAGATCTAGAAGTAAGGTATACCCGTCGGGCCGAATTGATCCCTAGGGCTGGAGAGGCAGCATTTTTATGTGGCCACGGCATACTAGGGGATTGTGTGGCCAGTGCAATGCCCAGCCACATTTACTTTATCCCAACTAATATCCGGGTTGACTCAGGGAACACCCTCGAATCCCTGGAAAAAAATCCTAGCCTTCGCCAAGATTCGAACCTGAGACCTTGGGTACCTCAGTCGCACGCTACGTGAACGCGCCGCCCAACGTGCCCCCTTCCCTCCCCAAAAACATATTGGATAAAGCTTTGTAAAAGTAACTTTTTTTTTAGTTTGTACTTTTAAAGTTAGTATTACGAAAGTCTACGCATAACTAAATAACTAGAAAAGCATACTGGAGTAGATTCAACATATGTAAATGTCAATAAGTTTATGTTGAGGCATTTGACCATGTCATTTTGACATTAGATTTATTATGTGACAGTTAAACCCGTCAACCCGTCACGCACGCATATAAGCATGTTGTGACAACTAGCTGTCAGCCAAAATTCGTTCTAATGTCTACAATATATGTCATGCACCTCTAGGCGTTGGTTTCTGAAACACTTAAATCTGTCACACGGCTATCTATTAATCTGTCACTGGCAGAGACGAATCTTTCAGATGTTTCGAATCTGTCAGTCAACAAAGTAGGTGACCTTTTGTCTCAACCTCGCCCCCCCCCCACCGGAAGAAGTATAGAGTCGGCTAATAAAGGGGGGGGGACATTGACATCTACATGCCAGCCCATGATATCTGATAAAGTCTTCGACGTGAAATTGATATTTGGACAGGTGCACCCATGTGAAAGGTCACTGTATCATGTCACACAAATAGAAAACAATGGCCTCATGATATAGGAGTTAACAGGAGGAAACATGATACACTTGAACCTGCATGGAAGTAAAATTCTATCAAGATATCAATATAGATAGCGTTGGACGGGTCTTAGCTACGCTTGTGCAACGTCTGATACGCACGACACAAGCACACACGTATATATACATAGGACGCACACTTAGGCATAGACGTAGGACACAAATACGCACCCGCGCCAAGTAAGACACAGTTTAACGTGACGCACAGTTAAACGTGACGCACAGTTAAACGTGACGCACAGTTAAACGTGACGCACAGTTAAACGTGACGCACAGTTTAACGTGACGCACAGTTAAACGTGACGCACAGTTAAACGCGACGCACAGTTAAACGTGACGCACAGTTAAACGCGACGCACAGTTAAACATGACGCACAGTTAAACGTGACACACAGTTAAACGTGACGCACAGTTAAACGTGACGCGCAGTTAAACGAGACGCAGTTAAACGTGACACACAGTTAAACGTGACACACAGTTAAACGTGACACACATTTAAACAAGATAGGCACAAAAAACACGATAAACACATAAATAAGACACATATAAACTTGACACACACAGAGACAAATACAGTCAAATTATAACCTGAAATAAGTTTAAAAAAAGAATAAAAATTTCGAATATTTTAAAAACATTTTCTGAATTAATCCCAACAAGTAAACTGTAAAAAAACAACACGTAAAGGGACATTATTAAAAGAAATATTTCCGCTGTTAAAATACTAACCTCTTACCTCCCTTTTAAAAAGAATATGAGTTTGCCTAATTTATACCAATTGTGCCACAGACGATATAACATTTCGCCACCTGACCTCTGTCGACCTCTAATAATTAAATCTTGTAATGAATACCATAATGCTGGATTTATATAAAGAAATAAAAATTTGTCAGTAATATTAGTTTGTTTATTACAAAACAGAACTTGTTTGACATCACTCTTGAATCAAATTTTGAAACTTTATTTTAATTAAAAGGAGATAACTTTATTTGCGCTAATATTTCTAATGTTATGTTTCTTTTCTTTTTTTTTTAAAGAAGACTAAATAACTTATAACTTTATAATGACCAAACTGTAAAAAGTAGGTGAAAATTATATTATATGACTACAAAATTATGTGCACATTTTTAAACATTACATTAACTACCCAGTTTTTATGATTACTACGTATCAATTTCGCTTAACGGTAACAGCTACAATTTACCATATAGTTTAAACTTTGAGCAAATTAAAGTAAATCTCAGTTGTTAAACTGAGAATCTTATCTTGTCTTATACATTACAGACGCTCCTTCTATAAAGAAGATTATTGCGTCCTACGCTCATCCGTGGTCCGAGTCTAGTCTTGCATTTTTATTCATGTTTTAAATGATGTTAAGTTACTGGTTTTCCTGGTTTGTTCAGGCAACCCATTCCATGCCCGAATGCCACTCGGGAAGAAAGAGTACTTATATGCATTTGTTCTCGCATAAGGGACAAGGAAAGTGTTTTTGTCTTTATGTTTATCTGAGCTTTGCAACAGGTTGTTGTATTTCTAAATCAGAGTTTAATGCCTTATGTATTATTACTTTACTCTTTGCCCTTGTGTCCTCTAGTGTTTCTAGGTTTAGTGATTTTACTAATGGTGTTACTCTTGTTAATTGGGAATATTCACTAGTTATGAACCTTGCAGCTCTTTTTTGAATTTGTTCTAATTTTAAAATGTTTTCCTTAGTTGATGTGTCCCATACAGATGCTGCATATTCTAGTATAGGCCTAACTAATGTGAGATAGCATTTTAGTTTTATATTCTTATTACATTTGTAAAAGTTCCTTTTTATGAATCCTAATGTTTTGTTTTATTTTTTAATTACTTCACCAATATGAGGGTTCCAAGATAACTTATCATTTATTATTACTCCTAGATACTTAGCATTGTTAGTTTGAGTTAGTTCTTTACCATGAATGAAGTAGCTTGCTATTATTTGTTTCTTTTTCTTGGATACCCTTATTAGTTGGCATTTTTCTGGGTGAAAAGACATACTCCAGTTTGATTCCCATTTTTGTAGTTCATCTAGGTCTTTTTGTAGAAGTTCACTATCTTTTCCTGTCTTTATTATTCTATAAATTATGCAATCATCGGCAAATAATCTTACTTTTGTTCCTGTGTTGATGCAATTTGGCAGATCATTTATGTAAATTAGAAATAGTAGGGGCCCTAGAACAGTTCCTTGTGGAACTCCTGAGTTTACTGTTATTGGTGATGACTTAGAGCCATTTATTATCACTGTTCTCTGCCTATTAGAAAGTCCTGAATCCACTGATGTAAGGGACCATTGATGCCAAGAATGATGAACTTTATCCATTACAACTATCGGACTTGTTGTCTGAATCCTCCCATTCATAACATTTGAGAACGAAGAAGAAGAAGAAGAAGAAGATGAACTTTATCAAATGCTTTTGAAAAATCTAGTAATATAGCATCAATTTGGTTGTTATTATCTAATCCCTTAGACAAGTCATCTATTGAGCCTATCAATTGAGTCTCACATGATCTATTTCAAATTCACGGACTCATTTTTTCATACATCATCAAGCCTAACTGGCTTAATCTTACTACAACCTTCTTAGATGTACTGTAGATGTCTTTTTTTTTTAAGTGGAGGGATAGTGGGGATTTTAAAACGCAGAAGAAATGGGCATCGAAATGTGCCAATTTGCGGGAAAATCTAGACGGAAGCTACTTAGGAAAACTATTTGCTAATCTCCAGTGCCAGGCATTCGCTCTACTTTCAGCTTTGGTTTAACTTACACGTGTGAACATTATTTATTGTACATTAAAGCTGTGTTAAGCATTCAAAGAGGTCCCTTACACTTCACTACTCAGAAATGACTAAATATTTATCTGTCATTATAAATTAGAAAAGAGAATTCAAGATACGGCGTTCATTAATTGATACAGACTAATTATATTTACAGAGATTTTTAAGCTCATTTTCTATAATTAAACATAAATATAGCCTAAGAAATTCTAAAACAAACTTTGTTTTTAATAATTTAATAAATATAAGAGACTTTTAATAGCATTATATTATGCAATTGCTGTAATAATTAATGTTTAAAAAAAAATGGACAAACAATTAATGCAGGAAATGTTTATTTACAACTATTTAACGTAAATTAATTTTACACCTCTAATAATCAAACCCTGTAATGAATACCATAATGCTGGATGTATGAAAATAAATAATAATTAGTCATTAATATTTGTTATATAACAAAATATAACTTGTTTGGTGTTAGTGCCCATATATTTATTATAGTTTATTATGGTAGCTTGGTAGTCTATGGGTAGCTAAAAATTTATTTTCAGTTTTATTATAATACTAGTGGTTATGCCCGTCAAAATGACGGAGAAACGAATGACTACAATGTGTTTTGTTAAGAGAGAAAGAAAAAATATACAATAAAATATACAATAATATATAGGCCTATATACAATAAAAACTGGAATGAGAACGTTTCTTTTCGGTATTTAGTTTTTGTTCTGTTTACTTGTTTCTGGTCGCCCTGACCCACTACTGTACCCATGGGCCTCAAAGACTGGCGTAGTGTGTAAACCGCCGATACATTCCCATTAACACCGGCGGGCGAACGCGTGGGGGACAGCCCCTGCAGCGGGTCCGAAATCCATTGCACTGCCGAGAGGCCACGGGGTCTGGGTGGGGAGGAAGCAATGGACGTAGCATTCCCGTCTCGAGAACCACCCGGTGCCTGGATGCCTGTATTTATAGTATAGGATTTGCGCTACCGGGTGACTGTGCAGGTATACGGGCGAGCCACCACGATAATGATTCTTAGAAGAACCGCAGTGAACGGTCGCTGGCCTGCGGAAACCTTCCCTGTTACACGGCCCGCCACGCCTTCAGCGTGTCGTGGGGTGGCTGGAGCCCGGACAGAGTTAACTCAATCCTAAACGTTACGCCCTGGACACAAGAGCCGAAAGGCTTGTCCGGGTTTTCGAAAAGACTTTTTTAATTCGGTCGCCCTGACCCTGGCATAATAATATGCATATTAATTGTTGCTGTCATGCTTTTAGTATTAAAACGTAGCGAACAGTTGTGTTGAATTGTTATTAATAATATTAAATTAACAATGATAAACTATTTAAAAGAAAAAAGAAACAACACAAATACCAAACAATAAAAAGGTAAATAATAAAAAAAAAGCGTAGAAAATAATATTTCAAAACAATAAAAACTAAAGTGAGAACAATTTTTTTTAGTATTTAATTTTTGTTCGTGCTTATTGTATTAATAAAACAGTGTTGAGAATGTTTCTTTCGGTATTTATTTTTTTTTATTTTATATTGTGTCCGTCGCCCTGACACTGGCTATGCATTCAAATTGTTGCTGTTAAGCTTCTGGTATTTAAAAGTAATCATTTATAACTTGTCCTTTACAATGCGTATAATTTAATTTATAGAGTTAATAAAGTCGCATAATAATATTTTAAAGGATGTTCTCAATAGCGACTTGAATTCATGAAATAATTAAAACATTTGGTTTGTTTTACTTAAAAGGATAATGCAAACATATATAATGAAAAAAGAAATGATTTGATAGACATTACGTCATACGCTAGTATTTTTTTTTAAGTAGGCCTACACCATTTAAACTCTCCAAGTCAAATTGCGGGTGCGTAACTTTTAAAAAAGGTCTCGCTACATTAAAAAAACAACAGCAGAATAGGGAAAACCCGATAAGACCCTCGCGTTCAACATACAAAATATCGCGTTCAACATAGTAATTGAACGGAAATGGCCATTTGCTATGGACGGCTTTACTTATTTGCATAGTTGGATCTAACATTTTGGATTTTTTAAATCAACACATTCATGATAATAAGTCATAAAATAAAATTCTCTATTGGAGGACGTTTCAAATTTATACATTTAACTTTTGACCCTATTAGTCAAACGGCTTAGGCGCCTATAGAGGACAAACATATATATATATATATATATATATATATATATATATATATATATAAATATATAAATATATAAATAAACAAACTCACCGTAATTATATATATTGATGATAATATTATACAGCCAAGCTCACAACTTGAGTTTGATCGCACTTCATAAACTTGTAATGACGAAGTAACAAAATTTATTCCACTTAATTCAAACTTTATTGAACAAAGCACAAACACAGATATATGTATTCTTCTAAGAATCAAAATGTAGGAATTGTAGGCACATATGATATACCTCAATTAAACAATTTTACAATGGAGATATTAAATAAGGACCCATTCGGGGCCTCCATAAGCAGACTGTCTTTTTCTCTCCCCCTATATTCTTTCAAAAACGTAATCTTTTTTTTATAGAAGATTTCCAAACATATAGAATCTATATTGGGTGCACTGACAAATATATATATATTTAATAACTGATACTAAATAATTAATATAACAAAATGCAATTGTCCTAATATAATTATCAAATCAATTAACTCATTAATATAATTATTATCTTGGGAAAGGCAATATCTACATTTGGCAGCACTATTGAATCAAATTTAGAAACTTTATTTAATTAAAGGGAGCTAATTAGCCCGTTTTATTTGCGGTAATATTTCTAAAATTAAATAGTGTTTCTTATTTTTCTTTATAAAAAAAAATGGTCTACAATTTATAACTTTATAATGACCAAACTGTAAAAAGTATTTGAAAATTATATAAATATTATATGACTAAAAAATAATATGCAAATTTTTACAACATTAGAATAGCTACCTAGTTTGTATGATTACTATGTATCAATTCCATTAATTGAGTATTAGTGTTTTTTCTTTTTATTATCTAAACAAATTAAAGAAAAACAAAGTGAAACTGAGAACAAAATAATACTAGAATCAAAATAACAGTTGCTAGATCTGTTTCTTGACAACCAAATGATAATGTTTACAAAATCGTTACCATAAATTAAGTGTGCAGATTTGGTAATAAAATGTTATATTTGGTATCAAAGCAAATGAAAAGGATGATAATCACATTTACAAACATGTTCTTTTTTAAAAATTAAATATAAAACGCTTTAACGATTTTCTGTATAGATTTCCTTTGCTTTTGGCCTTGGTCTTGCTACGGATTTAGATTAATTATCTTATAAAAAATAAGAAAACCACAGTTAAAAGTCATTTCCAAATAAATAACAGTTGTAATGAATGATGATTAGGTGCGTTAAATACGGGGAACACTAAGTACAGATCTTTTAGTAGTTACCAGAAAGAGACTACAAAAGTATTGGCTTAGAAGTCGTAGTAAGCTACTAGCTTAGAAAACACAAGGCATTGTCAAAACAAAAAAAAAACATACACAACACTCGCGTAATACATAGACCCTTATCAAAAAGAAGTTAACTCTAACACAACACAGGCGAATATCTAATACAAGCAAATACACATAGCATTATTAAACACTATGAAACCAAACTATCAAAAACACACAACACAAGCAAAATAACAAGCAACACAAGTAAATAAACATTTGAACAGGGGGTGGTAGGAGTAGGTGTGTATTAGGCGTAGGGGTTTTTGTGTAGAACAAATATAAGTTTAATGAAACAGAAACATAATTGGAGTTTACATCGGCAGATGATAAAAAATATTCTAATAGACATTAATGAGAACAATATGTCACTGAAAAAGAAATAATAACTAGCTAAATGTCCAGATTGATTTGTAATTAGAGTCAATGGTTTGTCCCTTTTACCCTCTGTTCCTCTACTTCCGGTTGCGCTGGTTATTAACGTCTTGCTGGCTTCTGACTTCGTTGATCACTGTGTGTTTCCACATGGCTGTCCGCTACTTTATCCACTCAGCTAGCGAAGACATTTGTCCAAAGTAAAATCGCAAAAGTATATTATGAGGCAATAAAGTCACGTGTCTTTAAATTAACTAATAAGATTGGTTGAACACCCACACGGAGCTTTTTATTAATTTTATATATAGGCTAAAGATAGGGAAAGGATGAAGAGGGTTGAAACTACTGATATTGTGGATTAACAAATCTCTGGCTAATTAGTTGACACATAATAACACAGCACATGGTCATAACTTTCACACTTTTTCTTGTCTCCAAATGCCAGGTATCTGGATCATAATACTAGCTTTGTTGACTAGAAGTAAAAGCTATCAGTTAGGTACTGTAACTGTAAGAAGATGTTATAGTTTTACTCACGCTCTAAGCATCGTCAGTCTTGGGGGTATGTCTTGAAGTCAGATGGCAGCAGTTGCGCAGTGTTTCAAATTTCTTTTTTTACCTTTCCTAGTAGCCTGGTTGCTTAGAGGTTTATGGCTAACAATACAATGTTACTTTCTAACAATCAGCATCAAATACTGTCTACATATGTTAAATAAATGGATAACTTTATTATCTTTAAGTTTCTCAATAGCTACGTATGGTAGCAAATTTTTGTTGGTGATTGTCATGATGTGAAATTAATTATGCAAAGTTTAGTCCTTGTAATTAGTTACGCATACGTTTAGGTATAATGTGCGTGTTTGAGAGAAATCTTTTCCCCTACACACCTATCCCCCACCCCTTTCCCCACACCCCTACGCCTATATCAACCGCTTGGTCAGCTCATGACGCACCTAGATTATCTATCTTGGTTGCCGCTAGCACCTTTTACCCCACCCTTATCATCTATTGTTTGCATAGCTGGGAAGGGCTATGGTGTCCAGTGTTGCACGCCAGGGCGCCGCAGGACGTCTCAGCCGTCGATCGGTCATGACAGCGATTTGGACCTTTTGTTCGTTCTTGCGAGTCGCTTACCATGCCTTGTTAGGGTCCTTTGTTTAAGACACGAGATGTACACATTTGTGGAAAATAGGAAATGTGGTGACAGACCAACTACCCCCTTCTCTAGTACCCCCCTTCTAGCTAGTCAAGGTGTTATGACTGATCCCTTTGACACTGGACACGCCTCTTGACCAATCGTTGTGTAGACAATTGTAGACATGTGTGCCATTGGTTGACGTTTTGCACTGGGCCGCCATTTTAGACTGATCAGTGGACAGATATAAGGTGCAGCCTTTGTGTTGTTAGGGACTGGATACTTCTTCTTAAAATGTTACATAACGTTTGATTTTGTCAAAAAAGTTAAAATCACGTTTTCTATCTCTTTCCTAAATGGGGATTTCCAAAGCACTATTATTAAAGTATGATACGAAAGTGAAGAACGAATGAAAATATTATGTCAAATAAATAGAATGAATGGTTTGAAAGTCTACATTGACTGGGAGGAGAAGGCAGAGGATCGGTCCACCTGGCGCACTGCTGTCAGGAAAGGGGTTAAAACGGCAGAGGAAAATAGAATGGAGGAGAGCATAAATAAAAGGGCTAAAAGAAAAGCGGAAAAAATAGGACCCACAGAACACGTGTGCAAAGGCTGTAAAAAAGACTGTCATTCAAGGATAGGCCTGCTCAGCCACACGAGGAAGTGCAACCTCGAATCACGGTGATGCACCATCGTCTCGCGAGACGGAAGGATGCCATTGAGTGTATCGTGGATGCATGCCGCCTACTTGTGACTTTATGTCAAGATCGTTGCAGTTCAATACAGCGTTTTGATCTCTGGATTTACTTATCTTATCTTATACATTACAGACGCTCCTTCTATAAAGAAGATTAGGCCTATTGCGTCCTACGCTCATCCGTGGTCCGAGTCTAGTCTTGCATTTTTATTAATGTTGTAAATGATGTTAAGTTAGGTACTGGTTTTCCTGGTTTGTTCAGGCAACCCATTCCATGCCCGAATGCCTCTCGGGAAGAAAGAGTAGGCTACTTATATGCATTTGTACTCGCATAAGGGACAAGGAAAGTGTTTTTGTCTTTATGTTTATCTGAGCTTTGCACCAGGTTGTTATTGTGTTGTATTTAGACACAAGCTACATTGCCCGGCGTTGCCCGGGTGAAAATAAAAAGAACTGTCTGGGGTGCAGATAACAAATTTATAAACTACACTTACTGAATACTTTTAGGAAAGTAAATAAATATTGTAATAGGGTAAAAAAAATAGTCAAATATTTTTATTTAACAAAATCTATATTGCCTATAGATTTACAATGTCTTTTGTTTTTAAAAGTTTGAAAAATTAATTGTCGAAATAATAAAGTATAGTCTAACTGGAGAATCGAACCCTGGTCGCCCGTATAGCAGTCCACTACGTTTACCACTGAGCTATCGAAGACACATGTCCGATGTGAAAAATTATTAGACGGTATATTGGGCTAGGCCTAGATAGGTCAGTGACACACGTGTTTTCAAATTGACCAATGGGGATCCTCGCGGGGCTTAACACTGTCTTTTTATATATATAGATATAGATTATTCACATAAATTGTTCACTTGGAATTACTGTGTCGTGAAGTCGTGTTTATATATTATTCTTTTCCATGTATTGACGTTTATGTGCTTGGATATAATTGATGTGTTGTGGACACCTTATTATCTATATATGTAAGAGTGACTATGTAAAATAACCACGTTAATATCGGCAATAAACATTCGTCTTATATGATTACTTAACCTGAACTCGTTTGTTCTGATTGAGGGTGCATGAGAAAACGTGAAGCAAGGAAGGTAGACCGCCAGAGAAACGGCACGTTAAATAAAAATATCAAGCGTTGTTGATGCAACAAGTCTAGTTCAGCCAGCAGCCGTCATAGCCCATAGACAACGAACCAAGTGAGGTGGGATTATAGCGTGTGAGCAGCAAGTCACGAGAGCATCGTACTGGCCACACAATCCCCTCATCACAGTGATAATAATTCAATAGTGTATAAGAATTATAATTTGACGCAGACAGTGCATGAACAAATGCAAAAGTACGTATATAAGCATTGTATTGTATTAAATTAATATTTCCTTCTGACTAGTTACAAAGAGGTGTTTCTTGAACTGAAAACTAACGCTGGATTGCCTTAATAAAAGCGAGTTCATTCCGTTGTATAAGACCTCCATCATTTGACGACCTACAAGCGCTTGCCAGTGCAACAGAAAATAACATACCAAACAGTGTTGTAACCACTGATCTCTAAAAAGAATGGATTAGGCTCGGAAGTGACATTTTTGAAGAAATTTCCGACATTTTGTTTCCACTGCACTGATCAATATATATATATTTACCGTGAGTTTGTTTATTTATTTAGATGTTTGTTTCTGCTCTAAATTCTCTTGAGCCGTTTGACTAATCGGGTTAAAAGTTAAATGTATAAATCGGAAACGTATTCCCAAAAAAAGTTTTATTTTTTCAACAATATTGCTTAATTCGTTAATTTATTTGTTAAAATAAACTTAGACCTATTACTAATCACCGTATGTAAAGGTTATACAATGCGCGCAGTTTCCAAATGATGTTCATTTGAAATGCGTTCACATTTTGTGTGTTTCGGGACCGGGTTTTCCCGTACTGCGAAATATTGCTGTCTACTTTTTTTTATTTTTAACTTTTTTTATCTTTGTGTATTTGTTTTCTTTTGATCGTATTATTGTTAGTTTTTTTATTATTAATTAGAAGTGGGAAGTTTGACAGCAACGATTCATATGCATATTGTGTAAAATGGCTGCAACATAGATTCCGTTCCGATCTATTTATAGATCAGTGGCGCAGTAAGTTTTAGACACAATTTTGTTTATATCGGTAAGTGCAGTGGAAATTTTGAGTTTTTCCTTTCTTCTATAGATCAGTGCATTTCTTCACATTTCTCAAACCAATTTATTAAGAAGGCGCAATCCAGCCTTTTTATAGATCAGTGGATGTAACCCAGAAAGGAATCCTTGTTTTACGTCTCTTTTTTTATGGGAAAGGCATGGAGACTGAAGTATCGAACTGAACTGTGGGTACGTGTCATCGTGAAAGGATATCACCCTTTTCAGCCATTGTTTTGGGTAACCGATTGTCCCTAGTCAAGCAAACAGACAACTGCTACTGACCAGGTAGAATGCCTTGGTCAAATCGATAATGGTAATGTACAGTTATTACCTTTGTTGGCGGTATTTTTCTTTCAGCTGTGTTAGTGATAAAATCATGTTATTACTGGATCTGTCTGTCCGGAAAATACAATGAGACTCTGGGTAAACCCGTTCGGCAAGTATATGCAGCCTGTCAGTTATTATAAGAACATAAGCTGTGTCCCTTTTGCTCATCAGTGATACCCATCTGTAGTTGTTTCAATCAGAGCGATCCGCTGTCTGTGGTTTTGATTTTATACTTGCATTTTCATAAAGGTTTTTAATTATTTCAATGTGGTTTATTGTCCTGAATAGTTTAGAAAAACAATTACATGCAAGAATACCTCTCGGAAAGGAAAATAATTTATGTGCATTTTTCATTGCATATATGATAAAATGTGTGTCCTGAGTATATTAACCCTTATAGTCCCGGGCGCGAATATAGCGGAACTGAAGGCAGCATAGATAGAAGTAGGTCGGTACGAAAATAGTTAATAGCTAATTGTGTAATATTTCTAAATAAAAATTTTGTTTTTATTGACCATTACCAATATTATTTTTAAAATTGGTTTTTGAAGGGTTTTAAAGTGAAATACTTTTTTTGTGTATGTTTTGGGCTAATATTCACTTTTAATAACGCATAAAACTCGTATACATTTCTAAGCATCAACGTGGTTTTAAAAGAAGTATATTTTGCAAGCATCTTTCGCACCAAACTGCGCACTCATATCTAACGCTGCACACTATTTAACATGAGCTGAACTTATTGAGTTCTGACTGTTCTGCCGTCTGTCATTGCTCGAAAGGACGCAGTTATTCTCTGCAGACTACATACAGGACATACGAAACTAACACATTCGTTTATCTTAAAACGAGAAATGGCCCCAATGTGTGCTTTCTGCAATGCCAACTTAACAGTGTCTCACATTTTGTTGGAATGTAACACATTTGATGACATTCGACGTAAATTCTATTACTGTAGAACTCTTCATGAACTTTTCAGCAAAATTAAACCAAAACATATAATAAACTATATTAAAGTCATACAACTGTACAACAAAATCTAAAGATATAAGAACAATAAAATGGATACAAGAGAAAAATGACAACAACGTTATCAAAAAGGCTCTATATAACCTTCGATGTTGATGAGCCGGAAATTCAACAATTCAATTCAATTCAATTCAAAGTGAATCAAAGTGGCCTGTCTATCTCGATCTGCCGTTTTTTTTAAATCTCAGCTAACCCTGTATTTTCTCTTGGGAAACATACAATGAATCACGATAGATTCAATCAACCGTTGTAAGTAAATTTTTATATAATTTTTTATGTGATGCTTCACAATTTGCAGCTTTTTTTTTTTTTTTTTTTTGACAACCAAATGGAACTAGCACAGGGGTCGGCAACCTGCGGCTCGCGAGCCGCATGCGGCTCTTTCGATGTCGAGATGCGGCTCTCCAGTTCCAAGCGCAAATATTAATAATTATGTTATTTTATTTTCAAAACTCATAAAAAAATTATTATACTGCAAAAAAAAAAATATACGGTATACTGCAAACATGATAAAAACACTCAACAGAGAACAGTTAGAATAGGTGGAGTAGAGAGTAGGCCTAGACAGACAGCTGACAGCCGCTAGTCAAGACTACCACCCAGCCAGCAACCCAGCGGACGGTAGTGTTCAGTCTTCAGTCAGTCAGTCAGTCAGTCAGTCAGTCAGTGCAAGAAAAACTTGCACGCAATAAAAAGTCGAATTCGGAGAGACACTTCACTACAAAACATACCCGATTCGCTGCTAAATATCCAATCGGTGACGCACGGAAAAAAGCTGTTCAAGAGCTTTAAAAACAAAAACAGCAGACGGCTTCTTTGCTAAGTAATTGGGCGCAATCTTTAAATAATTTAAATCTGGTAAGCTTTGCAATATTACTACAAATTGCAAAAAAAAAAAAGGAAACCATTCACAGAAGGTGAATACGTCAAAGATTGTTTCATACCTGGAGTTGAAGATGATTTTAAAAACAAAACAGAAATGATGAAGATTTGCCATTATCAGTTAAAACAGTTTAAGATAGAACTGCTAAATGTCTTCAAATGTAACACATAGTGCAAATGGAAGACATTCAAATGGCTTCTGCTTTATCACTTGCTATGGGTGAGTGACATAAAAGGCAGGGCATAAGTTACTTTTTTCATCAGATAAACTTATATGTCAGCCCAAGGTCCAAAAGAAGAACTGCTATGATTGCTGCAGATCTCAGGGCAAACTAGTGGAGAAGATATATCTAATGTTGTGCAAAAATGCCTGGAATACTATAAAATTGTTTCCATGGCAGCTGATGGAGCCAGAAGTATGACAGGAAGAGATAAAGGGCTAACAATGATTCTTCGGCAAAAAAATAAACCACAAAATTTTAACGTTTCACTGCATAATTGATCTATTTCATGGTGGATATCACACAGAAACTAAATGAGCTAAATGTAAAACTGCAAGGAAAGGGAATCCCAACCTATGAAGAAGTGGTTTGTTTCGATAATAAATTACTTCTTGATGTCGAAGACGTGGAAAGTCAAAGCGGTAGATACTAAAATTACTTCTTTTCGAAAATCTGAAGCAAAATCGCGATGAAACCAATGCAACTATTGACATGAATTACTTCAGCATGGCTATAAACAAAATGAAGGATGGATTCGCTGAGAGATTTGAGCAATTGAAAACAAACGCAAATACTCTGGCGTTCATAATAAATCCTCTTAACACAAATACAAATGAGATCAACATTGAGCGATCTGGAATTGTCTCTGTCCTTGTGCAGCTTGATTTGTCCGCTGCCTTCGATACAATCGACCACCACCGACTCATTGATCGCCTCAGCTCTACATTTGTCATTCATATTTCGCCCTCTCCTGGTTCACAAGCTATCTTCAGAATCGCTCCCAGACCGTTATGATTGAGTCCAGATTCTTCCAGCCTGTTCATGTCTGCTATGGTGTGCCACAGGGGTCTGTCCTCGGCCCACTTCTTTTCACCCTTTACACTCAACCCCTCTCCTTTGTCATCGAACGCCACAACCTCAAATATCATTCTTTCGCAGATGACACCCAGCTGTATAACAGTGCAGAGCCTGAAGACTTCGACGGGCTCCTTGCTTCCATCTCCATCTGTTTCCTGGACACCCATAGCTGGATGACGGAAAACAAGTTGAAGTTGAACAGTGAGATGACTGAAGCTCTTATCGTCGGTACGAGACAGAGGGTCATGTCCGTAACCGCGTCCAATCTTCAGCTGGCTGACGCAACTGTGCCTTTCTCCCCGACTGTCAAGAGCCTTGGCGTCTATCTGGACTCCACGCTGTCCATGCAGCCCCACATCTCCTTCCTCACCATTATCTGCTTCTTCCATCTGCGTCGAATTGCCAAGGAAGCTTGTGTTAAGCTCATCATCTCTCTCCTCTTTTCCCGCTTGGAGTATTGCTATTCGCTCTTGGCTGGTCTCCCGGCCTCCGCCCTTCAAGGACTACAACGTATCCAGAACTGCGCAGTCCGACTAGTCCGCAAGAAGAAGAAGAAGTAAAATAATATCACTCCTCTGCTCCGGTCTCTGCACTAGCTACCCATCAACAACCGGATCTCATATAAGCTGTCTTCTCTCTGCTGTAAGTGCCTTAATAACTGTGCCCCGGATTATCTTCGCTCCATTCTTGAGCTCTACACCCAATCCCGCCCTCTTCGTTCGGCTTCTGAAGCGCTTGCTCTGCGGATCCCTCGTGTGAGGCTAGTGTCCGCTGGCCAACGTTCATTCTCCTACGCGGGACCGTCCGCTTGGAATCACCTCCCACTACAGCTTCGTCAGAGCCCTAGCTTTGACACCTTCAGGAGCCGTCTGAAGACTCACCTATTTCGTTAGCAGTATTTGCGTATACATATTTACATTTTTGTCTGTTGTTCGTTGTCTGTATTCTCTAACTGTCGTAAGCGCATAGAACTGTCACCAACGGGATATGCGCTATATAAGCACCATTATTATTATTATTATTAATAATAAAATCTTATTATGAATAGTAAAATGTTATATTTATATAAAGAAATAATAATTAGTTAGTAATCATTGTTATGTTACAAAACATAACTTGTTTGGCATCACTATTAAATAAATTAGGAAACGTTTTTTTAATTAAAGGGAGATAATTATCTGTTTCATTTGAGCTAATATTTCTAAATATTTTTTTCTTTTATAAAAAAAATAAATAATCAAACTGTAAAAGGTATTTAAAATTATATAAAGAATTTAAATATATATTTTAAAATATTACATTAACTACCCAGTTACCCAGGCTATAAGATTTCTACGTATTTATTCCGCATAACTTTAATATTTTATTAGCAGATGTTATAGCGACAGGGATCGGTCGGCGGTAGGGATAGAACCCGCGACGTGTTGGTTGAAAGTCCGGTGAACTACCCACAGGGGGATATTTAGCATCACTTGCGTTTACATCAAATTTCATACAAAAACTAATCGATTCAAATTATATCAGATTAGATATTCCTTTATTAATTAATATTCATATTTCTAAACAGCATGGCCTACAATTTGATATTAGTTGGTGGAAGAGACAACCACGTTCACTTCAACGATCTGCGGCGGGTAGGTATTTTAACTATAATATTATAATTTTTAACTGCCCTAGAAACTGAAGCATTGGGTCGTGTCTATACTCAGACATCTTCTTCATGCAGTTCGAGGACATACTTCTTTTGAATATCTGAAAACTGTAAACGGTGAAGTTTGCCAGAATTTCAGAAAGCTTGCCAAAGGCGTGGATTACTTGAAGATTATAGACATTGGGACCACACTTTATCAGAGGCTGTTTTAAGATCTTCTCCGGAGCAGATAAGAAATCTTTTTTGCATTATTCTTACTATATGCAACCCATCCAATCCAAACGGTCTGTGGGAGAAGTATAGAGAGTCCATGAGCGAAGATTTACCACGTGATAACTCAATTAGAGCAAGTTCAACACTTCGTTCAAATTGTTCTTCAGATATTTTCAACTTGGCCCTAATTCTGTTGGAGGATAAATGTTTATCAATAAACAACAAAACACTACCAGACTTAGGATTACAGCCTCCTAAAAGAAATGAGCGGGATATTCTAGACAAAGACCTGATAAGAAAAAAAATTTTAAAACATTGAAGAGCTACAAAAATATGTAGAATCGAACAAAGTTCTGTTAAACAGCCATTAATACAGAAGCATATCACCTTATTATGAATCATGTCAGTGAAGAAAAAGGAGGAATATTTTTTCTCGATGCTCCTGAAGGAACAGGAAAAACCTTCTTAATAAACATAATCCTTGCGGAAATCAGAATGAAACGTGATTTGGCAATCGCAATAGCATCATCTGGAATTGCTTCTCCGTTATTAGATGGAGAAAGAACGGCGCACTCGGCTCTAAGGTTACCTCTAAATATTGTCAATGAGCAACATCCAACATGCAACTTTAGCAAAGCCTCTGGCCAAGCAAAGGTTCTAAAAACCTGCAAAATCATTGTGTGGGATGAATGCACAATGGCGCACAAAAAGTCACTAGAAGCTCTTGACTTAACATTGCAGGATTTAAGGAGACAATAGTCAACTCATGGGATGTGCTCTGGTGGTGTTAGCTGGCGATTTTCGTCAAACTCTTCCTGTCATACCAAGGTCAACACCAGCAGATGAAATCAATGCTTGCCTTAAATCTTCTTTTCTTTGGGGAAATGTTAAAACAATAAAATAAAGAACAAATATGAGAGTGCAGCAACAAAAAGAAGCAAGTGCATTCATTTTCGCTGACAATCTTTTACGCATTGGTGAAGGGACTTGCCACACGCAAATGAAATCAGGGGAAATTATATATTCTACATGACTTCTGCAAAAGAGTGACATCCATTCAAGAACTTTTTCACCAAGTATGTCCACACATTTCCGAAAATTACCTAAAAAAGGAATGGCTGTGTGACCGAGACATTTTTGCTGCTAAGAACACATTCGTCAATTAGTTGAATGGCCTGATTCAGGACATGATACCCGGAACGTGTGCAGAATACACATCATTTGATTCCGTCACGGATGTCAATGAAACTGTGAACTATCCTACGGAATTTTTAAATTCTCTGGACACACCCGGGATGCGACCACATAAACTGCAACTCAAAATTGGCTCACCCATAATTCTGCCCCGCAACATAAACCCGCCTATACTTTGCAATGGAAGACGTTTATGCATCAAAAGTTTACTCCCTAATGTAATAGAAGCGACAGTGTTGACTGGGAAAGGAAAAAAAAAGAAGCAAAACAATTGATTATTTGTTTTTCCTTTTTACTTGGCCCTACATGATTTTACTAATTAGTATAGTGTATGCGTAGGCCTTTTGGTCCGAAGGGTACTTAACTATGCGTAGGCCTTTTGGTCCGAAGGGTACTTAACTATGCGTAGGCCTTTTGGTCCGAAGGGTACTTAGCTATGCGTAGGCCTTTTGGTCCGAAGGGTACTTAACTATGCGTAGGACTTTTGGTCCGAAGGGTACTTAACTATGCGTAGGCCTTTTGGTCCGAAGGGTACTTAACTATGCGTAGGCCTTTTGGTCCGAAGGGTACTTAACTATGCGTAGGCCTTTTGGTCCGAAGGGTACTTAACTATGCGTAGGCCTTTTGGTCCGAAGGGTACTTAACTATGCGTAGGCCTTTTGGTCCGAAGGGTACTTAACTATGCGTAGGCCTTTTGGTCCGAAGGGTACTTAACTATGCGTAGGCCTTTTGGTCCGAAGGGTACTTAACTATGCGTAGGCCTTTTGGTCCGAAGGGTACTTAACTATGCGTAGGCCTTTTGGTCCGAAGGGTACTTAACTATGCGTAGGCCTTTTGGTCCGAAGGGTACTTAACTATGCGTAGGCCTTTTGGTCCGAAGGGTACTTAACTATGCGTAGGCCTTTTGGTCCGAAGGGTACTTAACTATGCGTAGGCCTTTTGGTCCGAAGGGTATTTAACTATGCGTAGGCCTTTTGGTCCGAAGGGTACTTAACTATGCGTAGGCCTTTTGGTCCGAAGGGTACTTAACTATGCGTAGGCCTTTTGGTCCGAAGGGTACTTAACTATGCGTAGGCCTTTTGGTCCGAAGGGTACTTAACTATGCGTAGGCCTTTTGGTCCGAAGGGTACTTAACTATGCGTAGGCCTTTTGGTCCGAAGGGTACTTAACTATGCGTAGGCCTTTTGGTCCGAAGGGTACTTAACTATGCGTAGGCCTTTTGGTCCGAAGGGTACTTAACTATGCGTAGGCCTTTTGGTCCGAAGGGTACTTAACTATGCGTAGGCCTTTTGGTCCGAAGGGTACTTAACTATGCGTAGGCCTTTTGGTCCGAAGGGTACTTAACTATGCGTAGGCCTTTTGGTCCGAAGGGTACTTAACTATGCGTAGGCCTTTTGGTCCGAAGGGTACTTAACTATGCGTAGGCCTTTTGGTCCGAAGGGTACTTAACTATGCGTAGGCCTTTTGGTCCGAAGGGTACTTAACTATGCGTAGGCCTTTAATGTTTTTGAGATCAATAGGCTATGGGGAATGCCTGCCGCGGCTCGCGCTACGTACCGCGCCTACGAGTCCAGACCGAATAGTCCTAGGCAGTGGCGTACCGAGGGCTGGTGTCACCCGGTGCGGTGAACTTTAAGTGTCCCCCCCTCCCCCCCCCCCCCGCCTTTCACCATAGTTTTCGTTTCCTTAATACAAGCCTACAGTTCAAATATGACAAAAACAATAACAATATTAATTTAATATTAGAAAGTAAAAGCAATAAACAAGTGAAACAACCGTACGGTTAGTTATTTTTACATTAAAAGTACTTCTTAAAATTTTTCCTTTCCTGCTCTTCAAAACTGCAAACTGTCAATCACCTCATCAAAATCTAGCCTATATCATTCACTGTATCCCTTTCAATCGATACCATAGCCAGATCAGAAAGTCTTGATTGTCCCATGGTGGAGCGTAAACACCTTTTTATAAGCTTTAGTTTTGAAAAGCTCCGTTCATGTGATATTGAAAATTATAAAACCATAGCAGTCTATAGGATCCTGATAGCAACACACCAACAAATTCACATAACGCTTTTCCTCGATGTGATCTAGGACCCATACTTTGGAATCGTATTTACGGAATATTAAAAGAATCGATATAGTCTATCAGTCACATTCAAATAAGCACCAGACTGCATGCTGTATGGTGATGACACACCGTGCTGCTAGTCATTTTCATTTTTTTAAAATTATGACCTGCCATCCGTTATGTTATCGTTTAGACCAAGCAGTAAAAATATGTAAAATATGATTTTTTTAAATATTGTTTTTTTCACCCGGTGCGGTCCGCACCCCCCGCACCCCCCTCGGTACGCCACTGGTCCTAGGCCTATGTTATATTGTATGCATAGGACTACAATTTAACAAGAAAAAAAGGAAGTTATAGATAGACGAGCCTAGAATTTTTTATTTCACATTTCAGGGTGAAGCTCAAGCTGAAGACAACATTCCAAGAGGACAACGCAATGAGGAAAACGCGGCTGGTGAAAACGATGGAATGGCCCCCCCTGCAAATAATGAGCTTAGAATCGAAATGGTAGAAGATGATGCAGAAGGAGACGCAAACGTCGAGCAACCAGATGAAAACATCGAGGCAGATGTAAATGCTGCTGATGTGGTCAATCAGCTAAACCCACAAGACCAGGTCCCGCTAATAAACATTCAAGCAGAAGCTCAATTGGACCCAGTTGCACCACCTATACGGCAGCCATTACTACCAACCCCTAGAAGAGTGGCCATGCCCAGTTTTCATGGACAACGACGATTCGCTTGCGGGAATTGTCTTCTCAATGGTTACTTTCAAAATGTCGGGATATACGAAGAATGTCGGAATTGTGGCCATGTCAGACGTCTATACGCTTAGTGTATTGTTGGCCCAGATGCTTCAATTATACACCGATACAATTTAATGTTATTGAAATAGTAGGCCGGTCTGAATATTATTATTGTTTTTCAGGAATTTATTAGCTTTGATATTATTTACTTTACTTTTATTATAGTTTTAAATTTACCTAGGATGTCATATTGAGAGTAAGTAGGATTTAGTATGGTTTACCTAGGATGTCATACTGAGAGTAAAGAGGATTTAGTATGGTTTACCTAGGATGTCATACTGAGAGTAAAGAGGATTTAGTATGGTTTACCTAGGATGTCATACTGAGAATAAGTAGGATTTAGTATGGTTTACCTAGGATGTCATACTGAGAGTAAAGAGGATTTAGTATGGTTTACCTAGGATGTCATACTGAGAGTAAGTAGGATTTAGTATGGTTTACCTAGGATGTCATACTGAGAGTAAAGAGGATTTAGTATGGTTTACCTAGGATGTCATACTGAGAGTAAGTAGGATTTAGTATGGTTTACCTAGGATGTCATACTGAGAGTAAAGAGGATTTAGTATGGTTTACCTAGGATGTCATACTGAGAGTAAGTAGGATTTAGTATGGTTTACCTAGGATGTCATACTGAGAGTAAAGAGGATTTAGTATGGTTTACCTAGGATGTCATATTGAGAATAAGTAGGATTTAGTATGGTTTACCTAGGATGTCATACTGAGAGTAAAGAGGATTTAGTATGGTTTACCTAGGATGTCATACTGAGAGTAAGTAGGATTTAGTATGGTTTACCTAGGATGTCATACTGAGAGTAAAGAGGATTTAGTATGGTTTACCTAGGATGTCATACTGAGAGTAAAGAGGATTTAGTATGGTTTACCTAGGATGTCATACTGAGAATAAGTAGGATTTAGTATGGTTTACCTAGGATGTCATACTGAGAGTAAAGAGGATTTAGTATGGTTTACCTAGGATGTCATACTGAGAGTAAGTAGGATTTAGTATGGTTTACCTAGGATGTCATACTGAGAATAAGTAGGATTTAGTATGGTTTACCTAGGATGTCATACTGAGAGTAAAGAGGATTTAGTATGGTTTACCTAGGATGTCATACTGAGAGTAAGTAGGATTTAGTATGGTTTACCTAGGATGTCATACTGAGAGTAAAGAGGATTTAGTATGGTTTACCTAGGATGTCATACTGAGAGTAAGTAGGATTTAGTATGGTTTACCTAGGATGTCATACTGAGAGTAAAGAGGATTTAGTATGGTTTACCTAGGATGTCATACTGAGAGTAAGTAGGATTTAGTATGGTTTACCTAGGATGTCATACTGAGAGTAAAGAGGATTTAGTATGGTTTACCTAGGATGTCATATTGAGAATAAGTAGGATTTAGTATGGTTTACCTAGGATGTCATACTGAGAGTAAAGAGGATTTAGTATGGTTTACCTAGGATGTCATACTGAGAGTAAGTAGGATTTAGTATGGTTTACCTAGGATGTCATACTGAGAGTAAGTAGGATTTAGTATGGTTTACCTAGGATGTCATACTGAGAGTAAGTAGGATTTAGTATGGTTTACCTAAGATGTCATACTGAGAGTAAAGAGGATTTAGTATGGTTTACCTAGGATGTCATACTGAGAGTAAGTAGGATTTAGTATGGTTTACCTAGGATGTCATACTGAGAGTAAAGAGGATTTAGTATGGTTTACCTAGGATGTCATACTGAGAGTAAAGAGGATTTAGTATGGTTTACCTAGGATGTCATACTGAGAGTAAAGAGGATTTAGTATGGTTTACCTAGGATGTCATACTGAGAGTAAGTAGGATTTAGTATGGTTTACCTAGGATGTCATACTGAGAGTAAAGAGGATTTAGTATGGTTTACCTAGGATGTCATACTGAGAGTAAGTAGGATTTAGTATGGTTTACCTAGGATGTCATACTGAGAGTAAAGAGGATTTAGTATGGTTTACCTAGGATGTCATATTGAGAATAAGTAGGATTTAGTATGGTTTACCTAGGATGTCATACTGAGAGTAAAGAGGATTTAGTATGGTTTACCTAGGATGTCATACTGAGAGTAAGTAGGATTTAGTATGGTTTACCTAGGATGTCATACTGAGAGTAAGTAGGATTTAGTATGGTTTACCTAGGATGTCATACTGAGAGTAAGTAGGATTTAGTATGGTTTACCTAGGATGTCATACTGAGAGTAAAGAGGATTTAGTATGGTTTACCTAGGATGTCATACTGAGAGTAAGTAGGATTTAGTATGGTTTACCTAGGATGTCATACTGAGAGTAAAGAGGATTTAGTATGGTTTACCTAGGATGTCATATTGAGAGTAAGTAGGATTTAGTATGGTTTACCTAGGATGTCATATTGAGAGTAAAGAGGATTTAGTATGGTTTACCTAGGATGTCATATTGAGAGTAAGTAGGATTTAGTATGGTTTACCTAGGATGTCATACTGAGAGTAAAGAGGATTTAGTATGGTTTACCTAGGATGTCATACTGAGAGTAAAGAGGATTTAGTAAGTAGGATTTCTTCGAGATAAACTGTTAGCATTGACAGCATCAGGGACGGGTGCATATGGATGATCCTGGTTCTGTATACGTAGATCTATGTAGTCGTGTGGTTGTTGGGGAACAACTAAAACAATTTTTTTTTGCACTAATATATCTTACATTTCATCAAAATAATCTACACAGATATATATTATTTTTCATGAAAATGTTTTGACACAGATACCTTACTTTCGACAGAATATTTTTTTACATTCAACATGGGCATCCGGGCATGGAATGGGTTGCCTGAAAAAACCAGAAAAACTAGTAACTTAACATCATTTAAAGCACTTATCAAAATGCAAGATTAGTCTCAAACCACGGATAAGTTTAGGACACAATAATATTCTGTATAGAAGGAGCGTCTGTTACAATTACATATAAGATGATATGATTTGAAACTACATGTTTTTTACTCAAAAAAAATTGAATGTGCAATGTGTATGCTTTTTTAGTTTTCTCTGTTTAAGCGCTCATATGTTTATTATTTATTGATGATTTATATTATTAACCATGTTGTAACCCGGTAGTTGTGGATTCGACTCGGTTACACGTGTGGTGGAGGTTTCAACTCACACCCTTGGCTTCGTTGGTCTGGAGGTATCTTTTGAAGTCGGATGGCAGCCTCTACTGTACTTTTGCAAATTTATATTTGACACCTTTCCTTAGACGTGGCTTCGTAAACGTCTAAGTCTAACAAACAATGTCACGTTCTAACCAAACAGTAACCAACGCTGTTGTCTTATGATAGAAAACTGTATGACTTTATTCAATGGTAGCGGAAAATGGCTAGCAATAATAATACAATGATGAAGGTAAACTATTAGCAGAAGCAGGCAATTCATCAACAAAATGCAAAACTTCGTGACTAAACTGGCATATAAAATGGTGGATCAAACAATCTGAGTAGAACAATATTTACAATAGTTAGATCTGACTTCTAACTAAAATGAAAGTGTGTCTTCTTATGAGACTGGCGCTAGGACTAAATTTACAGCGAACAGTTTCAACTTATATAGCGGGCATGAAGAGGGGGAGTGTAAACTATACCAATGGTTTGACACCTGGTACTAAATTTTGAGATCAACAGAAGGATCTCCCTGGCCTTAGAAAGTCGCCCAATTATGGGCCATTTGCAGAAGGCCAGAGCTATGCATAAAAATGTCAATGTCCACCGTTGGCGATCAGAAAAAAATGATATCAACTGGAATTACATTTCCTGAAACTGTGACAAGATAAGGTAGGAAATATATGGTCACCCAGGAAGGTGGAAAATGGGGGGGGGGGGCGAGAGGGCGCGATATTCACGAGACTATGTGACCCTTAATTGCAATCGTGACACTGGTCGTACGCCATTCAAAGTTGGAGGGAGATGATTCCTATCTTAACAGGTAAGGGGGGATAACCACGTCGCGGGTGGAAAAGGTGACACGGGAAGGTGGGGGGGGGGGGAAAGGCGGTATAGTATTATTTTTCTTGATCGGGAGACCCCGCTATGTGGGCCAACAATAATATAATAATATTGACAAACAACATTTATATTTCTAAACCTTCTCTCTCTCTCTCTTACGCTTAATCAAAATAATGTACATATATTCCTAATCCATACAAGGTTGTGATGCTAATACATTCGTTATAATCATTGGCAGTTATAAAATTCGGCATATGTGACGACCGATTCGTTTCCATTCGTCACACATGTTTATAAAATTCAAGCAGTATCAGTCGAGGTTCTGTGTAATAAATCACTAAAATCAAACAATGAACGTTTCGTTTCTCAAGTTTTTTTTTACTAGTTATAATGCAGGGGTCGGCAACCCTTTGATAGTAGTGTGCCAAAGATGAATTTCTAATTCATTCAGCGTGCCAACAGACTAAAAGGTCATCGTACTCTAGCACTCAATTTCTTGTAAAAGAGACTTGAATTGTTTTTTTGTGTGTCTTCCGCGTGCCATTGAAAATCGCTCTGCGTACCGAGTCTTGCATGCGTGCCATAGGTTGCCGACTCATGCTCTAAACTTATCAAACAAATCACCGATTATAACTTACCATAATTGTTTTCTTGTAGTTCCCTGTAGATATAAAGATACAGTAACATTGTTGCTATAGTCAAAATTTGTTCAATTCTAATTTGCCTTTAAACTTACTTCATTATTAAATATTACCTTAAAATAATAAACCACCAACTTTCTTAAGACCGGATTAATAACTTTAGAGGCAATATAGCACACACAAAAAATGTAGGTGCCCACATAATGCAATAATACATAATACAAGTAATAATACAAGTAATTTTTAAAAGAGCAGTGAAATACAATGTTATTTATTGAAAACAAAACTTACAGTTAGATGGGAAAAAGAGTTTTTTTTTGTTGTTGTTTATTTGAAAAAAAAAATTCACCTACTTTTTAAAAAAATTCAATATTTCTTCCATTTTGTTTATAAATGCTGGAGGAGTTTTTTGTTGTTGTGGATTCTGGTTCATTTGCAACATTTGCAATACTCTATCATGTGGGCCATGGACCATTGTAATTGACTGTAATGGAAAACGTATGTAATAGCCACATCTAGTCATTGATGGCCTGAGCACGTTCTTATCATAGGTTATCTTGAATCCAGCCTTGATAATATTAACTTTAAAACTTTAATAAACAACTTATATAAATAAAATAACTTACATTTTTCTTTTCTTCTTTAGCTGTCTTGGTCTGTAGCATTGACTTTATTTTAAAAAAATATATATAAGAGAATGTCCAATTAATTTTTTTTCTTTGTGGTACATTAGATTTTTAAAGTCTAATCAAATAAATCAATGTATTAAAATATTCATTTACTAATTCACAGCCAACTTTATGATGCATGGTAATTTAACAGATGTCACGATTCTGGACTGAAATCGTGACTCTTAGCGCTCATAGATAGACTATAGCGTAGATAGTAGTATAGAACCATAGGTTAGCGTAGAGTTTAGATTAGATAGGATGAGAATAGCCTGGAGCTATTCCCTTCTCCCTCTCTCACGCAATAGGAACACCCCAACCACCCCCTTCTTCACCTGTTCCTTAACCCTTCACTACACTTCTCTTTTAATCCCAATTCAGAGTTTGCTAATCAATACGCCCAAACTGGTACTAAAACCGTGAATGAATGAAGTGTGAATCTTAATGTATATATTCTATTATAATTTTAACTATTTATTCATGACGTATATATCAATCGTCTTTTATCTAGACTACCCCCACCCACTTCGACTCCCCCGTCTCCCTTGTTGACCCCCCCCCGCTGAGTGCGGGTGGCAATAATTAATTCATCTACACCCTAACCGCAGTTTTGGCGGTATAAATGTTCACCCACCCTCAACTCCATTTTTGGCTCCAATAAGCCTTTTTCCTTTATGTAAATATATGTTCGAAAGGACCAATGGGAATTATATGTAAATCAAGTTAATGTAATCACCTAATCAAACTGAGGAGCTTTTCACGTGACTAATGTCCACGAAAAACCGCTCAACTAGGTTTTAGTTAGTTCTGGCCCAGGTCTCGAGGAAGACGCATCGTCTTAGCTTAACTCCCAACCTACACACTTGGACTATAGATAATTAGCCAGTAATAGTAATTCGTTAATACAGTTGTGTAACCTAAAAGTGGATTCCACAACACCACCGTGTACTAATGTAGACATTCTGAGCAATTTCATATCTGTTCAAGTGGTATATCGCCTCACATGTTATATATATATATATCGGTCTAGCCAGTATTCGCATTTTCCACCAGTATAAGTTGTGTAACCTAACTTTGGATTCCATAACACTCGCATATACTAGTGTCAATATTACTGTATAACTTCACATGCATTTCTCACCATTGGATATTCGAACGTAATAAACACCTGAACAGTAACCAGTGATTTGCTTGATTATCTTAGAACTGTTTGTTGTATACTTTGTACCATCTTAACGAGCCGGAGAGAGAAAATCATTGTTCCAGGACGATTGCAGCGTCGGTAATTCATACCCCATGACAACCAGCCATCATTAACCATTAACCCCACTCAACCATTACCCCGAACCCCCCCCCCCCTCTCTGTGTCAACATTGTGACGAATTGCTCACACCAACAGCAACATCGTGACAACAGACACTTACTATCTATTGCGATTAAGATAACTATAATGAGTGCAGCCCCAAAGCCTCCACATAAATAGCCAATGTAATTGCCATGAAAGGCTGAAGAGTAAAAACAAAACATGGAAATTAACAATCTTAAAATGGTATTTGGAAAATTAGTAAGCTTACTGTTTTATTTTAAACACAAAATTGATCACAGTTAGGTCACTTAATTAAACTTTTACAAAATTGACCACAGTAAGCTCATTTAATTTAACACTTACAAAATTGACCATAGTAAGTGGTTATCTAACTAGACATTCATAAAATTGGTTTCAGTAAGTCATTTAACTGAACGATACAAAATTTATCACAGTAAGTTCATCTAATTAAACACTTAAAAAATTGATCACAGTAATGTTATCTAATTTAAAACTCATAAAATTCATGACAGTAAGGTCATCTAACTTAACACACTTAAAATTGATCACAGTAAGGTCATATAACTTATCACTTACAAAATGGATCACAATAATGCAAACAAAATGATAGGGAAGTGATGAATGAATAAAATATTGATGTAAAATAAACAAGAATGAATGAAGTCAAAGTCTAAATATCAGAACACAAATTAGATACATTTTCGCTTAAATACTCCTTGTTGTCTTCTATCCTTTTTTAATTGTAAAAATTGAAATAAATGTCTCCTAACCTATCTCTCTATGTAAATTATATAACCGATATTGTAGGCCTACATGCAAATTATTGAATAAACTTCTTCGATAATAAAAAAAAAAGTTATCGATCTAAACCACATTAAAAGGACTTCTCAGTTACACTGAGCTCATAATATAATAGACTTTTGCAGTTGTTAGATCCTCATTTTGACTTACAGATGATAATGTTTAGATAATAATTACCATAAATGTGAACGTTTAGTTATAAAATATTGTATTTGATATAAATACAAATAAAGAGGATGATAATCACAAACGCGATTATTTTGTATTAAATATAAAACTTTGTAACGATTCATTTTAGGCTGTTGGCACGCTGAATGATTTAGAAATCCTAGTTTGGCACACTGTTAGCAAAAGGTTGCCGACCCTTGTTCTAAAGACTACGATCGACAGTAGCTCCCCATGAAGCTACGAGAAAAATATGTGTAGATCCGTCCGACACTGCATATTGCAAACCGTGTGCCGACATTTAAACATGCGACAGATAAACATGCGACACTTAAACATAGACACTTAACCACACGACAGATAAACATACGGACACTTAACCACACGACACTTAAACATACGGAAAGTTAATCACACGACACTTAAACATGTAGACGCCAAAGTTTACCCCCCCCCCACCCCACCCCCTTTTCCCTCTGAAGATCAAACCAATGAATCCTGTGAGCGGTGATAAATAAGCAACTTTATTCAAGGGGAATTATTGGGAAATAGTAAATGAACGTTCCAGGGGAGATAATTTTAGAACCTTAACTTACGGTGATTAATAATAGGTCTAAGTTTATTTTAAAAAAAAAATATTAACGAATTAAGCAATATTGTTGATAAAATAAAATTATCTTTTGGAGGACGTTTCCAATTTATACATTTAACTTTAGACCCGATTAGTCAAACGGCTTAGGAGCCTTTAGCGAACAAACAGACATCTAAATAAACAAACTCACGGTAATTATGTATTGTGATGATAGAGAGAGAGATGAAGATAAACGGAGAGAAAGGGAGAGAGAGAAAGAGAGGGAGAGAACGAGAAGGAGGGATAGAAAGAGAGGGACTTAGAGGGGAGAGGGGGGAAAGGGGGTAGAAAGAGAGAGAAGGAGAGAGAGGGAGGGAGAGAGGGAGAGAGAACGAGAAGAAGAGAGAGAAAGAAAGAGAGAAGGAGAAGAAGAGAACGAGATAAAGGGAGAAGGGAAGAGGGAGAGATGACGTAATTTGTCACAACGTCATCGCAAAAAATAGTCTCTAACCAAAAAGCCAAACGAAACAACAACGTCAGAACCAACAGACAACGGTTGTTGTGTGATGTTGTTATTATTTTTAGATTTGTCAGTCCGTGTTGGGTTTGAGCAGGGCCGGATTTAGATGAAAAGAGGCCCTAGGCTATTCCACTTGTGAGGCCCTTTCACCTCCGAATTTTAAGCTTGTAAATTACATGAGAGATAATAAAATACATCATAAGTGTGATATATATCAATATGTTAAATAAAACATGTTGTAAGTGGTACTAAATTTTATCAAAAATGAGCACGGATAATTAAAAAAAAACCTAGGGACTTAGATTTTTCAGGAACTGGTTGGGGGGAGGGGGGCGTCCCACTGTATCTGGGCGCTAAACATACGTCAGTGGGCGTGCAGGAGAAGCTATTGCTATTGAGTTGGATCTCGCATCAGCTGAAGCACTGGCGAGAGCCCACCTAAAAAAATTGGGGAGGTAGGAATAAGCGCAACAATGCCCGTCTCAGAAAGCCCGGTTTCTAAACGGCCAGGTTATTGTTCACATTACAACCTGGACTTAAAGACACGAAATGTTTGTTGATAATTTCACAATTCGGTGATGTCTGTCACGTTGGGAATGTGACAGAACTCAAGGCAGGGTAGCAAACTTTACAGTTGATCACTTTGTTACACATTGTTGGGTCTGCGAGGATTGGCATGTCGTAAAAGTGTTACGATCTGTGAAAAGTTTTCAGTAATGTGAAAAAAAGCGCTGATGAGTATATTTTAACTATTAGGTCCATCTGCAGTGTTTATCTATTTTGCATTTCTTTGTATCTACCTGTCTATCTTGTCAATGAATCCATCGTGTCTATCTATTTATTTATCTAAGTATTTTGTCTTTGTGTCAATCGAACTATTTTGTTCTTTCTTTTTTCTTTGTCATCTATCTATTTAACTTTTTTGATTATCAAAATTCATTGGAAAGCTTTATGGTTGCGTGTATGTCCGTTTTCTGATGCTCCCACACAGATCCTCAGTTGGAACAGTCGACATAACTCCGACTTCGTTGGGAGCTGCTCCCCTCTGGCAGGGAGTGTGTGACTTCGCCTTAACCTCGTTGGTTGTCCCATCCAGCCATCCGCTGGGGTTTACACCCAACCTCTGGCTGGATTGCTGGGTAGAACAGGGTTCACCGGCGGGTAGGTGAGGTAGACTTGAACAGGAGAGGCTAGTAGACATGAGTCTTGTTTTCGCATCACTGTCCCATTTGAACCCCCCCCCCCCCCCCCAATCCCTAAAACTAACCACCGCTATCACTATTTCTAAGACTATTCTAATTTAATCCCACTGTGTATGTCTAAACTTAGGCTATCTTCACTAGTTGAAACCCTACCAAAGTGAATTTCCCCTCCTAGAAGGGGTTTTCTTAACACTTTTAGTAGTGACTAGTGAATTGATTTGACCTGACATTTGTCAAACACTAGAAGGTGAATCATCTTGACACTTTACTAGTGAGACAGTCAGTGTGGGTGAATGGATATTTAATTTAACTTTGTACCACGACAAAGTCAAATTTAGTCACAGGCTTTTTACAGCGGCCTGTAATCATAATATATATGCTGGTTGATATTTCAGAGCCAGCTGAGTGAGAGTTTCATTGTGAGTGAATGAATATTTAATTTAACTTGTACCACGACAAAGTCAAACTTAGCCAAAGGCTTTCTTCGGCGGCCTGTCTTCTTCTATGCTGGCTGATATTTCAAAGCCAGCTGAGGAAAAAACTATAATCTGTTAGAATAAACTTTAACGAAAGGACGTCTTAGAAGGCATTTATTTAGGTTCTTCGATAAAACAACTTCCGACATGTTTTTGTTTACCAAAAATCATGAAAAATATGTCAGCCCTAATCTGATTATTACTTATGTACACCGATGGTACATGAGCTATATATACTTGTCTAAATAATAAATATTCATTAAAATTACTTACTCAGTTAATATAATATATATAACGTGTTCAAAGCATTATCCAGAAAAAATCATCAAACATTTCATCTTTTGAATTTGCCATTAAATTAATGAATCCGGTACTCATTAAAATTAACACTATTTACTCTTATAAGAGAGTATATCTAATATTATTAAACGAGAAAAAATTCGGGGTATATTTGTGGCTTTGTGACTTTGTGACTTTGTGTCAGCGTTCTCGAAAACGGGCCCTACGATTTTCGCGAAAACTGTCCTATTGATGTTTTCTGGTGAGAAAATGCGTTTTAGATCAATCTCATTTCATTTGAAGCTCTGCTTGACCCTCAATTTTCGGAAAAACCACTGACCATTTCTAAAAATAGCTTTTAAATTGGGCTAAAAGAAAAAAAAAGCATGTCATTGGATTCCCCATCTAGCGCGATCGCGTTCAATACAACTCTTATGACGTCACAGTCAAGTTTACTTTTATTTACTCTCAGCGCTTCGGTAATTCCCGTTTTAAAGCATTTAAATCGTTACCATTTTCGCCGCGCAATTAAATATATTTAATAGTGCGTTCCCAATGGGCGTGGCTTAGGTTTTTTAGTGACGTATTTGTGTAAATAGAAGCCACTATTGGTGTACAAAAATGGTGAAGTACTTCTTTATCATGCAAAATTCACATCTGAATATTGGCTATCCTACTCAAAAATAAGGAGGTAAATAGTAGTACTGTAGATTAATTGATTAATGTGATTAGGCTAGGGCCGGCTAGACCTATTTACACTTTCAATTTCACTTTGTAGGCCTACACTTTTAATGTTTCGTAGGCTAGGCTAATGGCTAATAGGGATGCCAAGTGATAGTGTTGGTGAATAGGCTATCTAGTCAAGTCACTAATATGCTCACATAGTCTATGATCTATGTCTATGATAATAATAAAATTGCCTATTTTTTTAACAGACATAATACAGCTTAAATCTTAACAAGACTTAAAACACAAAACATCATTTTAAAAAAGCTCGAGCCTATATGAAACTTTATTAATACAGCGGCCATTGTTACTTGTACACCATTACTCAAAGTAAACAAAAATCACGTGCTTTTTGTCACGTGATTGCAAACGCCCTATAGGAAATTGTGTCATCAATTTAAAAAAAAGGAAAGATATAGTTTTATAGTTAATTTGAAAGAGTCCAAGTTAATTTAGCTCTTACCAATGCATTAAACAATAAGGGTACTACTAAAGGTGTGGAATAGCCTAGAATCTAGATTAAAATATTATATATCGTTAATTGCATAGTTTTGATGGTAAGTAGTTTATACAGTCTTTAAAGTTATAACATTTACAACTTCAGAAAAATGCATGGCAGACAAAAATAATTATCCTATTTTAAACTTGAAAAAGAGAAAGGCACGGACTTATGATAATGCAGAAGCAGACACTATTTTAAAAAGAATTTCTTGCATGACTTTAGATATAAATGATGCAGTGGATACAATTATAAAGCCAAACAGAGTAGTAAAACTCAAACAACTAAGGAAACAGCAGATGTAAGAGAAAAGACGATTAAACGATCTGAGACGTCGCAGGCAAAGCAATTCACAAATTAAACACTAGATTATTAGATAATCGAAAAGAAACGTTGGAACTCAAGTGACAGAAAGCCAGTCAAGGACTATCGCTAGAGACCATTGATCAACGTGAACAAAGCTTGGAAGAGCAAGGTCGCCGTAATGTAAGGCAACATTTATTTATGAAACAAAACAACCTACAAGTGCGCAACCAATTCCGACGTTACCTGCACAAGTTTGGGACCTTTCATTATACCATGTATTTACTGTCATGCTGTTCATTTTACCGAAGAACGGGTGTCGAACACAATCAACCGCGACTCTTATGGTGACTGCTGTTTACATGGTCAAGTTAACATAGAGCCATCAGTGTTTCTAAATGAGTTGGCCTGCCTCTTTTTAAAAACTTCATTTACTCGCAGAAGAATTCCACAAGAGAATCAGGAACTTAAATTCATGTTTCGCACTGGCTTCGTTTAAACGTAGATGACGACCGGACAATCAATAGTCTTCATAGCAGCAGGACAAGTCTACAATAAGAGGAAAATGGCAGTACATTCAACACAAAATGTTAATGATAAACTTGAAAGTCCACAATACGTACAGTTACACTACTTATATTCCGATGACACCGTCACTGAGCTACTTAAATATCCATATAATAATATGGCAAGACAATGGATGCGCCCTAAGGGTTTTGGGATACTTAAATATTTAAAACTTGAATATCCACTCAATCATGACATCATGATTATTAATGTTATTTTAAATATTACATGCTTTCTTTTATAACGTATTTATGATATTGACGTATATCAAGCTTTATATTATGTCTATGGTTTAAGTTTTATTCCATTTATATACACATTTCCCATAGTGTTGAAGCCTGTCTGAAAAAATAAATCTGATATGATATGTAAATATGCAGTTTCTTATTTGTGGCTGCTTTATTTAAATTAAATTTACTTACTTTTTTATGTTTTTAGTTTTTTATAATTAGTCTACAATTCACATGTCAATACATATTTATTCGCGAACAATCCCCTCGATACACTAACCTACACTATATGATATAGTCGTTCAATTTGACAGGTTACATTGATGACCGTTATAAAGTCATTGATAAGTAGATCTATGTGTGTGATTTGAACTAGTCCATAGCTAGAACATATGATTGTTGAGGATTGATTGAAACTCCTTTCCTTGCTTTCCTTTTTTTTTTCTTCTTTTCTTTCTATGCTGGATGCGCTCTGACTTTGTTGTATTCACTGATTCTCAATCTCTTCGCTCTCTCTCTCTCTCTCTCTCTTTCTTATCTCAAGCTTACTCTTTTTCCTCTCGCGTTCTATCTCTCCCTCTCTCTCTCTTCCTTTCTCTCTTCCATCCTCTCATTTATTACATTTTCTCTTGACACTTTCTCTCTGGTTCTCTTTTCAATTTTTGTTTTCTAATTTCTTTTCAATATTTTTTTTTTTCGTTCATGTCGTCCTCGTCCTCTATAGTTAGTCTTCATACTTGTCAATACTCCGTCATACAGGTTTTTAGCATCCAGTAGCAGACGACAGCCTTATCAACCCTACACCCTGTCGCCTTTCTCTTACTCGCCCCCCCCCCCTTCTCTCTATTTCGAATCAACTCTAAATTATTACGTCTTGCAACCCCCACGCACTCTCTTTCATTTTCTCTCGCTTTCTTTCAATCTCTCTTTCAGATTCAGACAATGAAAAGATATAAGAAAAAAATTATTGTCGCGACCATTCGTGCAATAAACTTCCTGATAGTCTGGTAGTCTGTGAGATCAGACACGGATATCAGATTCCTTCCCGCTCCCCTCCACTCCACCCCAAAAAGCCAACCAGGATGTCCGACCCATGTCTTCTATCTATAAGCACATGGTCGATCTGATTTTTAGTGTCTGAAGCCTATGACCTTATCTACTATCTTCCTACTGACTGCGAATCCAGTCCCCAAGGCGTTTTTCTCCTTACCACTGTAAAAAATTGTGTACTTTTGTTTTTAGAGTATAAGAGTTTTTCTTTCCACCTAGTTTCTTGTAGGGCAGCTATCGTGATGTTATATTTTGCACGTTCTTCCACGAGGCAGGCAAGTACTCCGGCTCTATAGAGGCTAAGTATATTCCATGTCGCAATCCATAAATCATGTCCGTGTTCAGGCTTGGGTCGTAAACAATTAAGATCTGTCCGTTTGTTTAGAAGTGACAGTTTGCTCTCGGGATAGCTGCCTGTTTGTTCGGGTGAGGTTCCCTAGCATTTGTGGATGCCTCCACTAACTGCAAGGCAGAAGTTTCTGATTTTGGTCCGCCCCGGGTATTTTATTTCCCCGGAATCCGTCATATCTGATGGGCGTTCCCCTATCCGCCACATGGGGAGGCGCCCGATGAGAGTTCAGCAACTCCTCACGAGAATTCATTTTACTACCTATCACTAATAATATGCCAATTTACAATTTAGAACAATACCAAAGTGAACTATCATTATTAGTATTAAGTATCTTACGTATAGAGCGTTTGCAATAGGCGGAGTGGAAGTTTTTTTGGTGACGTCATTTTGTAAATATAAGCCACTTGAGGAACAAATGTGGTGAAATTGTTCTTTATCATGCCAAATTCACATCTGAATATTGGCTATCCTATTCACAAATAAGGAGGTAAATAGATCATCTTCCTAGTCCAAGAGAAAGCCTGACATAGTATTTTTTCAACGATTTTCAAAATTTTACGCCCATTTTATCATTTTCATATCCGCCATTTAAGTATTGCAATTGAATTGATTTTATTGATATTATAATTACTGATGTCATTGCGAATAATTGTAGGCCTAATCGGTCGGTATGCATTCCCCTATTTTAAAATTTAAAGACTGCAGATTAATTTATTAATGTGATTAGGCTAGGGCCGGCTAGACCTATTTACACTTTCAATTTCACTACTTTATAGGCCTACACTTTTAATGTTTCGTAGGCTAGGCAAATGGCTAAGTAGGGCAACAAGGGCCAAGGGTCTAAAGTCTAAGGCTACGATCATACCTTGTCTTTTCATCAGCCGACAATGTATGGAAATATGTGGATGTCATGAAAAAAAAATATTTCTTTTTAAACACAAAACATAAATAAAAACAAGCTCGAGCCAATACGAAACTTTATTGATATAGCGGCCATTGTGTACACCACTTCACAAAGTAAAGAAAAAACACGCGCTTTTTGTCACGTGATTGCAAACTCCCTATATAAAATGAACAATAAACTTTGATGTGTATCAGTACTAGCTATCTGAATTTCATGAATAGTAATTTTTTTTTTTACACTTACTGGTGGGTCGCGTGTTAGAGACCCCTGAAATAAAGGTTATTTGAAGTTATTTGTCGACATGTTACAGTTACCAATCACTAATTCCCGATACATTTTCATTTGTAATATATTAAGTTTACTTTAATTTTATTTGCATTGATAAAATTTTACTTTTTGCAAATTTTATTATTTAATATAACACGTATTATACATTTAATTTTTTTTTGTTAAAATTACTTTATCTATTACAATTTTTATTGTATTTTTTTTTTTACATTCAGATTTAAAAAAAAAAGAAGATTGCTTTATCCACAGTGGAAAATTAAACCAAAACAAACTTTAAAAAAAAAGAAATTATTCAGTTGCATCCCTTTAATTAAAAAAAGGAGCAGTTAATTGCCCCTTTCTGGCCATCTATCTCAGGAGCCATGTATGTACATATTGGTACATATATATTGTTTCCAACGAATGGTTAGGCATAATATAGCGATTTCTCCCCCACTCCCACCCACCATTTCTTTACATTCCTCCCATAAAAGAAGGTTAATCCTCCAAAAACTACTAGCTTAAAAATGTGTATTCAAAAGTCCAAAACGAAAGAAATCACGAATGTTTATAAAAATAATTTTTAGAAGATTTTCTGAAATTTAAAAAAATTAGCTTTGACTAGACTAAATGTATCAGCACATGTTACAGACGTTTCTACTTCTTCTTCTTCATATTATTGTGGGGACCCCGTTAGGGCCGAGGAAAAAGTCCACAATTTAACAACATATACAATTTTCAAACATCACAAAGAAGAATTACAAACAGATGACAGTTTCACTTGAGGTATTTAGTCCAGCCCTTCAGTGAAGATTTGAAAGCCGGCACAGATGGGGCAGTGATGGAGGCCTGGTCCAGTATGTTCCACAGTCTAATGGTTCACGGAAAAAAAAAAGAATATTGTAGACGTCGGAGCGTGCGGGACATGCAGTTTGAGCTGATGACCTCGGGTAGAGCGGGACACTTGTTGGATGCGACCTGGCCATGTGGACATTTCCACGTGGCGGTTCATGATCATGTAGATAGTGGTGACTTTGTTTACCACTCTGCGGTGTTGTAGGGGTTTCTGTAAAGAAGATTATTGTAGTTCAAAGCTTATCTGTGAATTGTGTTTTATCTTCTGTTGACCCATTAAAGAAAATGTTTTAGATGTAGAATCGAGATCTAGAAGTAAAACTATTCCCGTCGGGCCGAATTGATCCCTAGGGCTGGAGAGGCAGCATTTTTATGTGGCCACGGCATACTAGGGGATTGTGTGGCTCAGCCACATTTACTTTATCCCAACTAATTTCAGGTACCCAACAGAGCCGGGTTGACTCAGGGAACACCCTCGAATCCCTGGAAAAAAAAATCCTAGCCTTCGCCAGGATTCAAACCTGGGACCTTCGGTACGCCAGCCGCGCGCTTCCCAACGCCCCCCCCTCCCCTAAAACATATTGGATAAAGCTTTGTAAAAGTAACTGTTTTTTAGTTTTTACTTTTAAAGTTGGAATTACGAAATTCTAAGCATAACTAAATAACTAGAAAAAGCATCCTCGAGTGGATTCAACATCTGCAAATGTCGATAAGTTTATGTTCAGACATTTGACCTTGTCATTTTGTCAATAGAATTATGACGTGACAGTTAAACCCGTCAACCCGTCACACACATATATAAGCATGTTGTGACAACTAGCTGTCAGCCAAAATTCGTTCTAATGTCTACAATATATGTCATGCACCTCTAGGCGTTGGTTTCTGAAACACTTAAATCTGTCACATGGCTATCTGTTAATCTGTCACATGGCTATCTGTTAATCTGTCCCTGGCAGAGACGATTCTTTCAGATGTTGCGAATCTGTCAGTCAACAAAGTATCTGCCCTTTTGTATCTTGGGTCTCCCCAATCTCGCCCCCTACTCCCCCGGAAGGAGTATAGAGTCGAATAAGAACTGGCACTGACACCTATTTGAAGGGGCACTGACACCTATTTGAAGGGGCACTGACACCTATTTGAAGGGGCACTGACACCTATTTGAAGGGGCACTGACACCTATTTGAAGGGGCACTGACACCTATGTGAAGGGGCACTGACACCTATTTGAAGGGGCACTGACACCTATTTGAAGGGGCACTGACACCTATTTGAAGGGGCACTGACACCTATTTGCCAGCCCATGAAATCTGATAAAGTCTTCGACGTGAAATTGATATTTTGGACAGGTGCACCCATGTGAAAAAAGGTCACTGTATCATGTCACACATATAGAAAACAATGGCCTCATGATATAGGAGTTAATAGGAGGGAAACACGATACACTTGAACCTGCATGGAAGTAAAATTCTATCAAGATATCACTATAGATAGCGTTGGACGGGTCTTAGCTACGCTTGTGCAACGTCTGATACGCACGACACAAACACATATATATATGATACGTACGACACAAACACATATATATATATACATAGGACGCGCTCTTAGGCATTGATGTAGGACATAAATACGCACCCGCGCCAAGTAAGACACAGTTTAACGTGACGCACAGTTAAACGTGACGCACAGTTAAACGTGACGCACAGTTAAACGTAACGCACAGTTAAACGTGACGCACAGTTAAACGTGACGCACAGTTAAACGTGACGCACAGTTAAACGTGACGCACAGTTAAACGTGACGCACAGTTAAACGTGACGCACAGTTAAACGTGACGCACAGTTAAACGTGACGCGCAGTTAAACGAGACACACAGTTAAACGTGACGCACAGTTAAACGTGACGTGCAGTTAAACGAGACGCAGTTAAACGTGACACACAGTTAAACGTGACACACAGTTAAACGTGACACACATTTAAACAAGATAGGCACAAAAAACACGATAAACACATAAATAAGACACATATAAACTTGACACACACACAGACAAATACAGTCAAATTATGACCTGAAATAAGTTTTAAAAAAAAGAATAAAAATTTCGAATATTTTAAAAACATTTTCTGAATTAATCCCAACAAGTAAACTGTAAAAAAAAAAACACGTAAAGGGACATTACTAAAAGAAATATTTCCGCTGTTAAAATACTAACCTCTTACCTCCCTTTTAAAAAGAATATGAGTTTGCCTAATTTATACCAATTGTGCCCCAGACGATATAACATTTCGCCACCTGACCTCTGTCGGCCGCCAGTGACTCCCATCCGTCTGGGTCCACGTCTAGTTTTTTTTAAGGTTGCTTTCAGACGATCATTAAAATAATTTTCTTTTCGTTGTCCGCCGGTTCTTCTTCTCTTGCCCCGTGAACTAGCTCGCCAAGTAGGCCCTAGATCATACGAATATAAGAGTACCAAACACTAGTTAGACGTTAACTAGAACAGGGGTCGGCAACCTAAGGCACGCGTGCCAAACTTGGCACGCAGAACAATTTTCAATGGCACGCGAGAGACCTCTAAGAGGAGTTTTTTTATTGATGAAAAAAAAAACATTTTCTAGTTCTAAATGAGTAAATTTGACTGTTGAAACCGATGTTTCTGAATGTATTTTAAAACACAGCCAGTTAAAATTTAAACATAAAAAAATGGGCATCGAAATGTTGCGATTTGCGGGAAAATCTGGAAGGAAGCTTCTTAGGAAAGTCATCTGCTATTTTCAGCGGCCAGGCATTCGCTCTACTTTCAGTTTTTATTGCACATGAAAGCTGTGTTAAGCCTTCAAAGAGGACACTTACACTTCACTAATCAGACATGACTAAATATGTATCGGCCGTTATAAATTAGCGAAGAACATTTAAGACAAGGCGCTCATTAATTGATACAGACTAATTACATTTAAAAGAGTTTTTATGCTCATCTTCTTTAATTAAACATAAAAATAAATAATTCTAAAACAAATTTAAGTTTTAATAAATATAAGAGACTTCTAAATAGCATTATGTTATGCGATTGCTTTAATTATTAATGTATAACAAAAAAAAAACTCGTTGACAAAAAAATTAATGCAGGAAATATTTATTTACAACTGTTTAACGTAAATTAATTTTACACCTCTAATAATTAAATCTTTTAATGAATACCATAATGCTGTATTTATATAAAGAAATAATAATTTGTCAGTAATATTAATTTGTTTATTACAAAACTGAATTTGTTTGACATCACTCTTGAATCAAATTTTGAAACTTCATTTTAATTAAAAGGAGATAATTTTATTTGCGCTAATATTTCTAATGTTATGCTTCTTATTTTCTTTTAAAAAAAGACTAAATGGCCTACAACTTATAACTTTATAATGACCAACCTGTAAAAAGTAGGTGAAAATTATATAAATATTATATGACAAAAAAATTATATGCACATTTTTAAACATTACATTAACTACCTAGTTTTTATGATTACTGCGTATCAATTTCGCTTAACGATAATTTCCGCAGAATGAACAATAATAATTTTGGCAATGTAAATGCAATTTTTCATGAATAAACATTTTTGGAAAAAAAAAGAACAAATATAAGTAAATCTCAGTTATTAAACTGAGAATAAAATAATATAATCAATATTAGCAGTTGATAGATCCTTATATTGACAAACAAATGATAACTTTTACTAAAAAATGACCATAAATGTGAAAGTTTGGTAATAAAATATTGTATTTGATGTAAATGGTAAAAAAAAAACGGATTCTAGGCACAAACACGTAAACTTTTTTATTAAATATAAAACGCTTTAACGATTTTCTCTATAAATCTCCTTTGCTTTTGGCATTGGTATTGCTACGGAGTTAAATTAATTGTCTTATAAAAAAATAATGAAACAAGTATAATAGAGCAGGTTGACTTTTAGGCTGTTGGCACGCTGAATGACTTAGAAATCCTAGTTTGGCACACCGTCAGCAAAAGGTTGCTGACCTCGATCTAGAACCTGCTTCGTCTGTCTAGGGCCAATCAAGATAAGAAAACTTTAGAGAAAAGACATTTTCTACCAAGAAAGTTTAATTAGAAAACGTTGTCACAACGCATACGTCATTTAATAATCTTCTGTTTCCAAATGCATGGATTTGATTCAGGGGTCGGCAAACCTTTTAATTAATAGTGTGCCAAAAAGTTATTTCTAATTCATTAAGCATGCCAACTGCGTAAAACTCATCATGCATTGGCACCCAATTTTTTATTTTAGCAGAGATTCCAATTGCCTTTTTTAGGAGTCTTCCGCGCGCCATTGAAAATCGCTCTGCGTGCAAAGTCTGGCACGCGTGCCGTAGGTTTCCAATCCCTGGGTCAAACAATTGAAGCTTAAGAAATTTTAACACAGCCATAATAATTGAACAAAATACTTCACGATACGCAATACTCTTATTTCCCAAGTATCACTAGAGCCTGGTATAGGTTACCTTAGCTAGTCAGGTAAACCAAGAACTGAACATTATAAAAAACTTGTATTGAAAATTGAAACTATAAGACTTCACGTCTTCTACCTAAAAAATAATGAATTGATTTCAAGGGGCTTAATTGAGAAAATATTTGATAATTTCACAAAAAGCAGAGTTTATTACCTTGGTATTGACTTAGTTTGTGATTTTATTTTGGTGACGTTGAAAGGTATTTAAAAGTATCTATGTTCTATGTTCTATGTATCTATGTATCTATGTATCTATGTATCTATGTATCTATGTATCTATGTATCTATGTATCTGTGTATCTATCTATCTATTTATCTATCTATCTATTTATCTATCTATCTATTTATCTGTGTATGTATCTATCTATCTATCTGTTTGTCCGCATACCTGTCTATTTCTCTCTCTCTCTCTCTCTCTCTCTCTCTCTCTCTCTCTATCTATCTATCTATCTATCTATCTATCTATCTATCTATCTATCTATCTATCTATCTATCTATCTATCTATCTATCTATCTATCTATCTATCTATCTATCTATCTATCTGTCTGTCTATCTGTCTGTTTGACTGTCGGTCGGTCTGTCTCTCTGTCTGTCTGTTTGTCTATCTTTTCATCTATCCAGCTCTTCACCCAGTCATCAATCTACAATGGTACATTGAAAAACTATCTATAAATAGCCAACTCTTAACTAATAAATTTTAACTGCTGAAAACTAAACTAAATGAAGACATATTCTGTTGGTTATTCCGTGTCTCGTATATGTGTCTCGTATATGTTTCTCGTAAATGCGTCTTATATATGCGTCTCTAATATGCGTCTTATATATGCGTCTCTAATATGCGTCTTATATATGCGTCTTTTATATGTGTCTTATATATGTGTCTCGTAAATGCGTCTTATATATGCGTCTCTAATATGCGTCTTATATATGCGTCTTTTATATGTGTCTTATATATGTGTCTCGTATATGTGTCTTATATACGTGTCTTGTATATGTTTCTTATATATGTGTCTTATATATATGTCTGGTATATGTGTCTTATATATGTGTCTCGTATATGTGTCTCGTATATGTGTCTTTATATATGTATATCGTATATTACGTTTTTTTATATATGTGTCTTATATATGTGTCTTATATATGTCTCGTATATATGTCTTAGATATGTGTGTCGTATATGTGTATTATATATGTGTGTCGTATATGTTTTTTCTATATGTGCTTATATATGTGTCTCGTATATGTGTCTTATATATGTTTCTTATATATGTGTCTTATATATGTGTCTTATATATGTGTCTCGTATATGTGTCTCATATATGTGTCTTATATATGTGTCTCATAAATGTTTCTTATATATGTGTTTTATATATGTGTCTCGTATATGTGTCTCGTATATGTGTCTTATATATGTGTCTCGTATATGTGTCTTATATATGTGTCTCGTATATGTGTCTCGTATATGTGTCTTTATATATGTATATCGTATATTACGTTTTTTTATATATGTGTCTTATATATGTGTCTTATATATGTCTCGTATATATGTCTTAGATATGTGTGTCGTATATGTGTATTATATATGTGTCTCGTATATGTTTCTTCTATATGTGCTTATATATGTGTCTCGTATATGTGTCTTATATATGTTTCTTATATATGTGTCTTATATATGTGTCTTATATATGTGTCTCGTATATGTGTCTCATATATGTGTCTTATATATGCGTCTCATATATGTTTCTTATATATGTGTTTTATATATGTGTCTCGTATATGTGTCTCGTATATGTGTCTTATATATGCGTCTCATATATGTTTCTTATATATGTGTTTTATATATGTGTCTCGTATATGTGTCTCGTATATGTGTCTTATATATGTGTCTCGTATGTGTGTCTTATATATGTGTCTCGTATGTGTGTCTTATATATGTGTCTCGTATGTGTGTCTTATATATGTGTCTCGTATGTGTGTCTTATATATGTGTCTCGTATGTGTGTCTTATATATGTGTCTCGTATGTGTGTCTTATATATGTGTCACGTATATGTGTCTTATATATGTGTCTCGTATGTGTGTCTTATATATGTGTCTCGTGTGTGTGTCTTATATATGTGTCTCGTATGTGTGTCTTATATATGTGTCTCGTATGTGTGTCTTATATATGTGTCTCATATATGTCTCTCTTATGTAATCTCTTGTTTATATGATAAGCCGTAGCCAGGCCTGCTCCAAGTCACAGTGGACGGAGAGAAAAATAAATAAATGGGGAATTAATTCACTTCTGTCGTTTCTTATGACCAGCATGCGGCGGCCACAGTGGCCAGTGGCCGAGTCTAGACGACTCCCCTCCCCACTCCCCTCTTTCCCTTCTTTAGGAGAGTTATAATAAAGCAGATGAAGAGACTGACCTTTCCTGGAAGGGCGCGGGGAGGGGGGAGGGGCGAGATTGGGGTAAAGGTTATTCGTCTGTTAGATAATTGTCTTACGTAACAACAAGCACCGAGATAACAAAAAGATAACAAAAACTAACAATATCAAAATGAAACGAAACAATAACAATATACGGCTAAAAATGTGTTGCAAGGGAATCTCTGTCTAAATGACGATCTTACATTTAATTAGAATTTTTCATTACACATTTCAAGGTCGACATTATATTTTTATTTCAAATTATGCATTTGAAAAATGTGTACAAATAAAATTGTAAAATTACCTTACATTAAAGCATTTATTTACAATTTATTGTAAAATTTGTAAAAATATATTTTACTGCAGTTCAAACATGTACCATGTTTTACAAATGAGTATTTTACATTTTACCAAAATTCAATTTCACATATTGTGCAAAACTAGACTCAGAGCACGGGTGGGCGTAGGGCACAATTATCTTCTTTATAGAAGGAGCGTCTGTAATATGAACGGGACTGAGTAGGGAGGGGGGGGGCATATTTGGCATATTTTTTCAAAAATTGAGTTGTTTAGTTTTTGTTAAAAATAGCTTGTTAAACCTAATTGTAACAAAAATGCATGAAATAAAATATAAAAAATGACGGTTTTGTACTGAAATATTGAGTTTGAAATATGTGTGTCGACTCAATTTCTTTGTCGATTCTTTTGCCTTTAAATGGGTTTTTCTCAAGATGTGTTTTTTTGTTGTTTTTGTGCTATGATAATTGTAAAATAATGAGAAGCATTAGAGATAATATGTTGCAATTTGGTATGTAGCTTTATATATTATATCTAGAGGTACTAGACTGGGTTTTAAGGTGAATGTATAATTAGTTTGTCTGTAAAATGTATTAAAAGAAAAAAAATTTCATGAATTTTATACAAAATTCCAATACTAAAATAAAAAATTCATTAAAAAAATACTTTTAACAATATTTAATTAAAATTGTGATTGTGCCTAGTACCTGAAATGGTAATAGTACTACATAAAAACACTATTGAAACCAAAATATTTATAATACTTTAAAATTTTTTATAACTTTTGTAATGACTATTTTTTTTTCAAAATGGCGGCCGTAACCATGGCAACCATTTTTTGGGTCATAAAAATTACTTATGTTTTTATCAGGGCCAGTCAAGATATATATGTATATGCAATAAAAAATCATTTTGGTCCAGTAATAACTGAATTAGCTTTTTCAGTCCCATTCCCCCTTTTTAAGATAAGATATTATTTGACAGATTTATTTATTTATTTATATATATATTTAAGATAAGATATTATTTGACAGATTTATTTACTTATTTATATATTTATATTTATATATTTAAGATAAGATATTATTTGACAGATTTATTTATTTATTTATATATATATTTAAGATAAGATATTATTTGACAGATTTATTTACTTATTTATATATTTATATTTATATATTTAAGATAAGATATTATTTGACAGATTTATTTATTTATTTATATATATATTTAAGATAAGATATTATTTGACAGATTTATTTACTTATTGATATATTTAAATATATATTTAAGATAAGATATTATTTGACATATTTATTTACTTATTTATATGTTTATATATATATTTAAGATAAGATATTATTTGACAGATTTATTTACTTATTTATATATTTATATATATATTTAAGATAAGATATTATTTGACAGATTTATTTACTTATTTATATATTTAAATATATATTTAAGATAAGATATTATTTGACAGATTTATTTACTTATTTATATGTTTATATATATATTTAAGATAAGATATTATTTGACAGATTTATTTACTTATTTATATATTTATATATAAATTTAAGATAAGATATTATTTGATAGATTTATTTACTTATTTATATATTTATATATATATTTAAGATAAGATATTATTTGACATATTTATTTACTTATTTATATGTTGTGAAATTTTAAAACTACAATTTTTCATTATATATTATGAATCCGTTTTGCTTTGAATGTCTGCAATAGTACGCTTCTTTGTATAAGATTGCATTTATGTTTTGTTTTGATGTTATATTTTTATTTAGAATGATTATTTGGTCGGTACTTCTATGATTCGTATTCTAATACAGCGGTTTATTAGTGAGAGAGAGAGAGAGTGAGAGAGAGAGGGAGAAAGAGAGGGAGAGAGGGAAAGAAAGAAAGAAAAAAAAGGAGAAATAAATAGAAAAGGGAGAAGAGGAGAAAATGATGGTGAGAGAGAAAACACGAATGAAGGAGATTGTGGTAAACTCACTAGAAGCGCCAGCGCTCAGCCTGGTGCCATGGCACTTATTCACTATGGCTCCAACCTATAAACTACAATTAATCCTGGCTCATTGCGGTGCTCACCAATGAATGAAGAATGTGTGACTGTATTTGTATCTTGTATCTTTATTTTGTATATATGAATGTACTTACTCTCTTCTATAACTGTTGTACATGCATCAATATATATATATTCCTTATATTATTATTATACAAGCTTAGTTATCTGCCCTTGTATATATTTAACATGTTTACACTCCCCTTGTATGTACAGTCTAAACCCCCCCACCCTCGCCAAGCCCTCCCTTTGATCCCCCTCTCGGCTACTGACCACTGGTCAAGATAAGCAACTTGCGTCTACACGCGAAATCTATTACAGTCGGCCCAGGTGGCCAGGGAAACCCCTCCCCCTAACTCTTCCCCCGTAAACTGACACATACGCAACAGCCCTCGTCGGTATGTATGGTATCAAAGAGATTTTGTATCCCTCCCCCGACCGCCCTCTTCTCCCCCCTCCCCACTGCCCCTACCCCCACAGAGGGCACTTCTTGGTTTAAGATAGAAATAAGAAACGGGTATTGGGGCCTTAGACACAGAACGAAACAGTTCTGTCTTCGGTCGATCCAAATATATGTTGTTTACACAGTTAATTTGTGTTGTGGATTAACTTCTGCTATCTATCGTTTATGCCTAAATAAACAGTATTTGAAACTCATCCCAGCATTGAATCAATCATTGTTCTTGTGTCTGCTCATATATTAGCACTCGTGTCATATAGTAGTAGAAATTACTCTATTCAATAGGCTTACAGCACCCGCCAGCCAAGCGGGATAACGGACTAAAATATAAATAATTCTAAGGCCCAAACTTCACTGTGACATCCCAATAATCAGCCTCTACACGAGCCAAACAACCACGTAGAGTGCCCGCCACGCTACAGAGATAAAAAGAAAGAGATAGAGAAAGATGGAATAGGGAGTGAAAATGGAGAAAGAGAATAGAGTAAAAGAGGGAGTAAGAGGGAAAAGAGATTGGGAGAGGCTTATAATAAATAGAGACAGAAAAATAATCAAAGAGTTAATGTAAGAGTGAGCGAGAAACAGAGAGATAAAAGAAGAGTGAGAGAGAGAGAAGAATTTAGAGAAACGATAAGAGAGAGGAAGAGATAGAGAGACAATAAGAGAGAGGAAAAGAGAGATGATGAGAGGAAGAGAGAGAGAGACCATAAAAGATAGGGAGAGAGAGACGATAAGAAAGAGAAAGAGAGAGAGAGAGACGATAAGAGGAAGAGAAAGAGAGAGACGATAAGAGAGAGGAAAAGAGAGAGATAGAGACGATACAAAATAGAAAGAGAGAGAGGCGATGAGAGAGAGAGAGAGAGAAGGTGGAAAGTAGAACAGTGAGACAGTTTTAAAAAAAATAACAAACTGTGTCAGCTAGTACATGTGTCCAAGCATCGACTCTACGGTAAGGAAAATAGACAATTCAAACACGCAACGGTCTAAGGGAAACTACCGTTGTAATACTAAAAGCTCTCCTTGATTCTCCTGCTAGAGTTGTCTGTCTTAATTTGATCTCAGTGGTGACTTCCCTTCCCAGTTGACTCTGCAAGGACAAGAAAAATGACGCGAAATTGAGTCATTGGATTCGTTTGTCTAATCGCTCTCTCGCTCTTTCATTCTTTCTTTTTTTAAAATCTTTCTCTTCACTTTTACTTCCTCATCCAGTCGATCTTTCTGTATCTTTCGCATTATATCTTTTACTCTCTTTCTCTTCTCTTTCTTTTCTCTCACCCATTCCCTTTCTCTCTCTTTTTTTATCTTCCGTTTTCTTTTTTCCTAACTTTTCAGCTTACTATCTCCTCCATCTTTCTTTATAGCATACTCTGTCTCTGTTTCTTTCCAGCTTAACTTTCTTCCACTCACTCTTTCTCTCGTTCCCTATACTCTTTGAATCTATTAATTGCGTTCGTGCTATTTTCCACTGAAAACTATTTACCAGTAGCGGAACAGTTGCTCAGTGCCTGTCCTCCCTTCCCAGGAGCCTCAAAATGCTTTTTTTTTTCAATGTGAACTACCCCCACCCCCACCCTAAGGTAGGCCTAAGTACCTATTGATAAAGTAAATATATGATTGCTTCACTAATATCAGGTTAGTTAAAACATAAAATGTTTAAGTTTACAGATATTCCTTCTAGAATCTAGATAGAAGGTCAATACATCCAATAGGCCCAAAACTCCTGCAGGGCGGCAGGGATCGGTCGACGGCAGTGGCTAGAACCCGGGGCCGTTATTCGTGACAGTCCGGTGAAATAAACTACAGGACCAGCGGGCCTCAATACAAACACAATTCGCCATTTTGTTCAAAGAGTAAATGTAATAGTGATTTACTTGACTTAATTCCCAGTGTACCCATTGGAGAAAAGGGACGTAATTCCACATTTCCATCGGTCTCGATCAAGGGTGGCTCCCCATCAAGTGGGTCCATGTGAGACCAGCAATACTTGCCTCGTTTGCAACAACCGACCTTCTTCAGATCTGATACTAAAGCTGAAAATTTAATATGTCTGTCGAATCCAGGGCAAGGACTTATTGTTTTGTTGGTGACCAAGGGCACACGCCTAGCTCTTTGGCGCCAGTTTTTTAAGGGATGATACCCATTTCTAGCGCCAACACCACTCCCCTCATCTCCTTTAGATATCTCCATCGCCACCAGGTGAGTGGGTGCAGGGGGGGGGCGGGGGCGGTGGCGGGCGGAACGGTACGTGTTGAAACTGTAACTGGAAAAAAACAATTGAACCAAACCAGTAACAACGATATATAACTTAAAACACATCATCAATCACGCTATTCATTCCAAACTATGGTACATAACTTAGAGTAAATAAAAAAAGGGCACATACCATCATCAGCACGACTATGACGCTACCAGCCGGACTAGTACACACAAACAGATACACGCACACACACACACACACATGCACGCACACACACATATTACTCACTGACTGTTATGAACTGTATTAAATTAATACCCCCCCACCCCTCCCCCCTCCTTCCCTTCCAGCTGCCACCATTTCCTGGCGCGAGGTCAAGAAGTCTCAGTCCATCACAGAGTCCATCTGATGGAGGCGTCTTGCTAAACTTCCAGCCAGACTGGACTATGGGAGAGGGGGGGGGGGGACAATAAAAAAAACGTACATGTAAACATCAGTGTAGGGAAAGTAAAAAAAAAGAAGAATAAAAAAAGTTTTTTTCTACTGTTAAAGTAAAGTAAAGTAAATTGAATAAATATATGAGATGAAGAGAGAGAGAGAGAGAGAGAGAGAGAGAGAGAGAGAGAGAGAGAGAGAGAGAAAGAAGGAGAGAGAATGAGAGCGAAAGAAAAAGGTGGAGAACGAGAGGGATAAAAGAGAGAGAGAGAGAGAGAGAAAGGAAAAATGAGGGAGAGAGAAAGAGTTGGAGATAGACAGAGCGAGAAAGAGAGAAAGATAGGGGAGAGAATGAGAGCTAGAGAAAGAGAGAGAGCGAGAGAGAGAGAAAGTTACACTTAGAGCAAGAAATAGTTACTTTTTGTTGTAAAGCTTTTAGTGCAAGTTTATGTAAAGAGTTTATAAGAAAAATTCAGACACCTGCCAACTCCGATTTCTAATATCAATGTAAATCATAGGTTCTCAACGGGGGCGTTATCGCCCCCTGGGGGGCGGTGAGAAGCTTTAGGGGGGCGCTGACATTCCCGGGGGCGATTGGGGGGCGGTGAAGGGCAAGTGGGCGGTATCAACGTACCTGATATAATTTTAACACCTCAGCTATATGAATCGATTAGTTTTTGGATGAAATATGATGTAAACTAGAGTGCTGCTAAATATCTGATATCTCCCAACAGTAGGCATACATGTTATGAAACAAATAAGAATCGCAATAACTTTTTGATGAAGTAAGGGTCAGTATTTGGCAAATACGGTATGCGGCCATCTGGTCCTATAGTTGGTTCATCGGACTGTTGCCTAAAAATCTGCTAATATTACTATTTTGATCTCAGTTTTACCGAGATGTCCTTTAAAGCGTTTAAATCATAGGTTCTCAACGGGGGCGATATAGGGGGGCGGTGAGAAGCTTTAGGGGGGCGCTGACATTCCCGGGGGCGGTGAAGGGCAAGTGGGCGGTACAAACGTACCTGATATATTTTAACACCTCAGCTATATGAATCGATTAGTTTTTGGAGGATAAAATGTGATGTAAACACAAGTGCCCCTAAATATCTGATATCCCCCAACAGTATGCCAAAATATTATTATATTAATAAGAAATAGGAATCGCAGTGACTTTTCGATGAAGTAGGGTTCTGTATTTGGAAAATATAGTGTGCGGCCAGCTGGTCCTGTGGTTATTTCACCGAACTGTCAACCCTGCAGACAGATTACCGTCGCACTAACATCTGCTCATATTAATGATATTTTGATCTCAGTTTAACCGGGATGTCCTTAATGTATTTAAAACCATATTTAGACTTTCATTACTATGGTTACGCGGTATAGATAAGTAGTAATCATACAAACTAGGTAGTTATTGTAATGTTTGATAATATACATATAAATTCTTTAGTCACATAATATTTATATAATTTTCCAATAGTTTGTACAGTTTGATCATTTCCAAATTATAAATTGTAAGCCAATTATTTTTTATAAAAAAAAACAACAGAAATATTAGCTAAAAAAACGGGCTTATTATCTCCCTTTAACAAAAAAATGTTACCACATTTGATTCAATAATGATGCCGAACAAGTTCTGTTTTGTAATATAACAAATACTACTGATTTTTAAGACCTACGGCTTTTGCAACCAAAATTGATACACAAATAAACAAATTGCTAGCAACACACCAGGCAAACGATTCGCATTGATTTATTTAAACCTTTTGTTAAGGCAATTTTTTGAACTATTAATTATTACAATATGTTTCCTTTTCAGTTTTTTTAAAGATAATTAATCAAACAAAAAAGTTTAGTCCGCCAAAAAAAAATGCGGAAACTATAGTGCAGATGGGCAGAAGTGGGAGAGGGCGGTAAGCGGAAAAAAATTGTGAGCCGAAAAAGGTTGAGAACCTATGATGTAAATGATATCCAACGGTTACATAGACTCTTGGTTTTTAACCCTTCCCGTACCGACCTACTTCTATCTATGCTGCCTTCAGTTCCGCTATATACGCGCCCGGGACTGTTAAGGGTTAAAACACTTTAAGGTGAATCTACCGATGCAGATAGAGTTCTTGACTAAACAGTACTCGCACATCAGAGAGAACAGAAAGAATTCATTCTAACATAAATAGACCAGCAACTCAAAGTACAAAGAGAGTGATACAGAGAGATAGAGACAAGGGGAGAGAGAGAGAGAGTGGCATTCGGGAATGGAATGGGTTGCCTGAACAAACCATGAAAACCAGTAAACATCATTTAAAACATTAATAAAAAATGCAAGACTAGACTCGGACCACGGATGAGCTTATGTCGCAAAAATCTTCTTTATAGAAAGAGCGTCTATAACATATAATATAAGAGAGTGATAGAGATAGGGATAGATTAAAAAATAGATATGAACAAATATTGACAGCCAAATGACAGAAAATAATGTTGTTGTTGCTTTTTTATTACAAAATTCTCAAATACATCAAATTTATGGAAAAAACGAGTATTTCTATTGAAAAAAAAAGGTATATTTGCTAAATCTAAACAAACCAACCACTCAGCCGATCCAACATTTCAACAAAACAGTACGTGCATTTTAATGTTCTATATAGGTTACAGATGTAAATGTTATGTTACAGTTATGCCTACTAAAAACAGCTACAATAACAAGGAGTCAACACACAATGTAGAGATGCAACACAACTCGTGCGTCTATTAGCCGAGCCGACTGAGGTCTCTCGAGTGCGAGATATCGCGAGTCCCAACATTCTTCTATTCAACATGAATTCTGTCAGCCATCTTGGATTTGTAGTAAAAAGAATAATAGATTCAGTCCGCTGTGACGCGTCTTGGCGATAGTAGGTGTCAATCTCAGCGTGCGTAGACTGACCTCTGGTCAATTATACCTCTCCCCCACCCTTCCCCGCCCCCGCCCAAAGACTAAGAATCTCCCCCCTCCTTCCCAACAACATCTGCAAGACGATTCTTGACCCCTGAATGCCGGTTCTTATCAATCAATAAAAGAAATGGTAAAAAAAAACACAACAGTATTCTTTTTTTTATGTACAAGGGCATTAACTCTAGAGAAATAGACTGAGAGTTATTGGTGATCCTGTAGTTAGTTATGTGCCCCTCGTTGTTAAGTTTCGGGTCTAGTGTGTTTCTTTAAATTTAAGCCACTACAACTGCTGTAGTTTGGGATTCAGTTAGAGGATGTACCTATTGAATACTCAGAGAGAGAGAGAGAGAGAGAGAGAGAGAGAGAGAGAGAGAGAGAGAGAGAGAGAGAGAGAGAGAGAGAGAGAGAGAGAGAGAGGGAGAGAGAGAGAGAGAGAGAGAGAGAGAGAGGGAAAACCAATGGCGAAAGAGAGACAGATAGTGTGAATCAGAATAAGAAAGGCAAAAAGAAAAAAAAATGAAATAGTTTGAATTTCAAAAAAATGAAACACTCATTAGGTTTAGATGGTGGATGTATTCCTTCCAGCGCCATTAGTAGGCCTGTTTGAACGTGAGTGACCTCTGTCCAAACGACCGAGCGCTAAGCAAGCGTCCTCACCGCTTCTAGATAGAAGAAATCACGGACGCTCGTTTGTTTCATTCAACTGACGAAATTGTAGACGCTGGTGAGGGAGTTTGGGGGGGGGGGGGGTGCGAGGGGAGGGAGGTATTTCATAATTATGTTGTCTTTAGTCCTAACGTTTATAGGACAATTCGTCATACACTGTTGTTTTTTCTTCCAAAATTTTCCGAGGTGCAGCAAAAGTGGGGGCGCTACGGGGGAATTTCAGCCAAATATTTTTTTTTTAAAAAAAATAAAATACCAAGAAGGTATTATGACGGAAAGCTATGGCCACACAAATTGGTGAACGCTGCTTCGTCGGTCCTTAGGATAAATGTGGCCCGGCGGGATTCTTTACTTTTTATATCGGCGGAAAAGTCTTTTTTCATTTCCTGGTCAGGAGTGGGTGTGACTGTAGAGTAATAGGTCGAACCCCATTACAACTCCACTACGACTCTATTATGTCTCCATTCTGACGGGGGCAGCGCGCACCGAAGGTCCTGGGTTCGGATCCTAGTGAAAGCTAGGATTTTTTTTTCTTACGGGTTTAGAGGGTGTCACTGAGTCTACGCAGCTCTGACGGGCTAGCTGACTTTAGTTGGTGTGAAGTAAAGGCGGATGGACATTGTGTCAGCCACACAACCCCTCTAGTATATCGCTGCCACAGAAACTGGTGAACGCTGCTTCGACGGCCCTAAGGATAAATTTGGTACGACTGGATTCTTCACTTTAACTTTCATAATGCCATTTCGACTCCGTTATTCTCCATTCTAACTCCACTACGACTCCATTATGACTTAATTATGATTCACATTGCGACGCCTTTGCAATTCTTTTTATTGGCTGTATCACGGCTTCATTATGACTCCCCTATGACTATCTATGACTCCATTCAGTCATGAATCGAGTAAGACTGCATTGACCAGTCATAAGGATTACGCATGCATGGGGAACCTAAAAGTTTATAGTGTACCAACATTTTCGGTCCTATTCGTTTATTTACTAACAAAACATGTTTTTGTGCTGCGTTATAAGTTATAGGCCTTCTGCGAGTAAGCAAAGATGTAGTAAAGTACTAGGTGCTTGTGTGGCCATTACTATGCACAGCGTCTTTACTTTACCCCAAACTAAAGTCAGGTACCCATCAGAGCTGGGTAGACTCAGGGACACCTTCAAATCCTGGGAAAAAATTCTAGCTTCCACCAGGATTCGAACTTAGAACCCTTGGATCTCCAGTCGAACGCGCTGTAGACTGTAGACGATTACATTTTATTTCATTTCCAAAAGATGTTGCCGAAAGAAAATGATGGATTGTGAATGTCAGACGTGAAGAATCACACCTATTTTTATTCCCAAACAGTATTGCTTGATGCAAAAGAATTGTACGTTTTGTTTCTCTACGTATATATAGATCATGGTTTTAAATAGCCAAGAACCGCTACTCTTGACTGCTTTTTTTTAAAAAACAAACTAACTTTGACTCAATGCTACTAACACGTCGAGCATTAATTATCGCATACTCACTTTTGATGTTTAAAAAACGGATTCCTCATAACTTATAACTATTGTATTTAGCCTTTGTATATTTCTAAAAGACTTGAACTGGTCGTCGAGGTTGAAATAAATTGTCAAACATCACCAAAGGCAAAACACATCATTTAACGACTGTTTAAATTTAAAAAGCCAATGAGCACGATAAACTTTGAAAAGGTGAAGCCTCATTAAGACTGGTCGATAACAACTCAATATCTAATGTGGTTTATTATTTTGAAATTATAATGCATACATTAGTATTTTATAACTCTACAATCGAACTTTTCTGTATTGTTTTCTTTGGACCAATTTAGCATTTGCCATGTTTTAAAAAGAACTTAAAGACCTTTCTCTTTGGCTAATACATCTGCCACTGCAAATCACACCAAGAGCGCACTGAGGATGCTAATTTAATAGCAAGGATAGAAGCGCTATAAGAAATGCCCATTCTTATCTTATCTTTAACCACCTAGTGACAGTGTGTACATAAAAAAACAATAATACGGTGCCATTGGCCATAATATAGATCTATATCCATGGTTCTTTCAACATAATATTATAAAAATGAGGTGTGTTAGCTAAGATCAATGGGGTTACATCAACACACCATAAAAAAGGGGCGTGTCTTAATATAGATCAGTGTGTCGTCCACAATAAGCCCAATTAAGTCCTTACAGATTTCCTCAGTCTATATTAGTTATCCAACTTTCACCCCCCCTCCCCCAACCGTTCACCGTAACTCTATAAATAGATCTATGAAGTTTGCTAACGACACTAATCCAACAATCCCTTCTTTACTTTTATGATCGACCCACAGGAACAAAAATAAAAGAGGCGTGGCCCATTGTCGACGGATGACCACAAGAGCTTGTTCTAAAGAGCGCCTTATCAGAAGTTCTATCAAGTTTCCAGCGTATGCGGGGGCTCCATTCGATGGTACCGTTTATTATGTTTCAACCATGTAGGTATAACACTGCAAGGTGTTAAGGACGTTACCCCCTCCCCCCCCCCCAACACACAAAGTGTGGTTCTCAAAGGCCGAATACCTTAATAAAGGGCAAGTCCAAGTTGTAAAGTCTCATCTTTTTTGTGAAAAAAAAATTTGACTTTAAGAAAATATAATTAATTGAAACACAAAATATGTATTATCCCCTCGGGGAGCAGTTAATATCATTTATATTTATACACGTGTCAACTCATAATTAGATAAAACACGTAATAGGTTAATAACATTTGTGTGTGTTTCTCTGGAATTCACCAAAAGAAACACGACCTTTCACGGCGTTGGGGTTGCAATTCTCCAACGTACATTGTTTTTAATAAAAGGCACATCTTAGATATACAAGTCAGCTGGCCAATGAGAAAATGACCTTGTTCTAATTACCGGGATCTGGCCTTGATGTAGTGGTAGGTGGGTGGGTGGGTAGGGGTGGGGGGTTAAAGGTCAATTCCATTATCTCGGCTTGAAACGCATCAAATGATTTCTGATTGAAACGAAACGAGGCACAGTTTCCGTAGGTACTTCTTAGTACCTACCACCGCCTCCTTCCAATATGCAACATCCCCGCACTGGTTAAAAAATCAATTTCTATCGTACTTATAAATAAAAAGGTTAAGTCAGTCCTAACTTGATCCATAGGGTCGGTAAAAGCAGAGCACGCCAGTTGCTGTGACCGCCGGGCATACTAGTGGATAGTGTGACCAGCACACACATTTTTACTTTGCCCCCCCCCCCCCCAATTAATGTCAGGTACCCACCATACTTGGTACATAGACGTACTGCCGATGACTACGCAGTCTTTTACATCTTCAGACACTAACTCTGACCCACAACGAAATCTTTTTATATTTAAAAAAAAAAGGCGGGAAGGGGCGGGTTTAAGAAGAAAATAGTGCTGGGATAAACTTCAAAGTTTTGACCTGAAAACAAAAAAAAAAAGTATTAAAAAATGACATATACAGGATTTATAATAAAAGCTTTGCTTTTTTTTGGATTTGTTTAACCTAAATCTACTTATCACTCATGGCATCCCCACCTCCTCCCCATGTCCCTCTGGCTGATTGTAAAAAAAAAAAAAATCATAATGAATGTAGCACAAACAAAAAAAAAGATATTTTTTTCCTTAAAATAGCCCTGGGTGGAGCTTTTTTTAGCGGAAGTTATTTGTACGCCATTGGCCCCGGGGACTCGGACGTACTTTGTCGTGATTCGATCGGATGCTTGTAAAGTTGTTCTTAACTGCAGGGCCGATGTCAACTGAAATAATAAGATGAAAGAAATAGTAAGGTCAGGACCAGATAAGATCATTACAGATAAAGAACCTTTTAACCATACGCTCAGGGGTTAGTACAGAAATTTTACAATAGTATGTTTACTATTGACCAGTGGTCAGTACAGAAACTGTAAAAAAATATTTGACCATTGGTCAGTACCGGTACATAAATGGTAAAATAGTATGTTTACTACTGACCAGTGGTCAGTACTGAAATTTTAAAATAATATTTTTGCTATTGACCAATGGTCAGTACTGAAATTGTAAAATAGTATGTTTACTACTGATCAGCGTTAGGTACAGAAATTGTAAAAAAGTATGTTTACTTTTGACCAGTGGTTAGCATAACGATTTTCGATGTGGAGATGCGAGGTAGCCTATTCCTCAAAATACAAAGTGTGTGTGTGCATGAGTTTGAGTGTATATGTGATCTACTTAAATATGAGATCAAGACCTACTTAGCCACGTAGGCCAAGATCCAATAAAATGCAAGGTCATGACCTACTTGGTAAATAATCACAGCTCAAAAAAATCGAGGACTAAATTTATACAAGGTCGTGACCTAGTTATATTACAGTCCGTCGGCCTCTAAGCGAAACGGTCATTGCGGAAGTAAATACAAGGTGAAGATACAAAAATGTCTATAAATATAATAATATATTGAAATGCGTGATCGTTGCACATTAAAAAAAAAATAACGTAAATATATGTTTAAATACAATGTCAAGACCTACCTGAATAAAAGTGACTACCTACTTTTTAACATAATCAAGATCAGCTTTAAAAAAAACGTGATGACCTACTTAATAGAAAGAGCAAGATCAACTTAAATGAAGGAACGACCTACTTAATAACGAGGTCAAGACATACTTTATGGAAAAGTGAGACGACCTTATTAATAACAAGAACTTGACCTACTTAAATAAAGGAGACGATCAATGCCTTCATAAATGATCGGGAAGGGGTCACCTGCAGGAGGTTATCCAATTTCCACAGTACAATGTTGGAAGGTAAAAATTAAAGATCAACGCCCAGTGAGTTAGTGGCCAGCATGAAAAGACACCACTGGCTATAGCCATTTTTTTTTGTCACATCACGTGATGCCACTTGCCAAAGGTCAGTGTAACCGAAAAACAAAAGAAATGTCCTACTATCATATAAACGGCACTCACGTGTTCGCTCTCTTCCCCTCCCCACCGCACACCCATCTGCCCTCGCACCCCAGGTCTCTCCCCTTCCCACCTTCCCACCCAAAAAAAAAAACAACAACAAAAATCAGTAAATAGTGCCAGAGTTTCGAGAAATCAGACTTGCTAATGCAATACCTCTTTCCATCATTTTTTATTTTCTCTCCGACCCACAAATCGTCAATCAGGGGAAACTGTCCGAGAGATGCTGAACTCTTACATGCCCGGATACTATTATTAAAACAAAAACAAAAATGGACACTTCTTTTAATATATATTTTTAACATTTTGTCAAAAGTACATCAAATAAAATAATTTCCCCCTGATAGAGCTGAAAATACTAGAGAGCAGCGGTCTCCAAACTGTTCTTTGTCTGTTTATTTTCTAAACGTAGAGAGAATTAGGGCATATGTCTTAGTTGTTTTTTCTTGCATAAGTTCCTGTGAAAAATTTACAGGGAACCGCTGATAGTGTTACACCTTCAGTTGTTTCCCTTTCAAACAAATCATCTGTATGTTTGTCATGAAAAAACAAGACTTAAGACTTTAGATACAAAATTCAAGGCCCAAAACTCTTCTCTCTAGTTGTTCATTTTTTTGTTTAGATCCACATACAATGCTTGCTGGAATGTTAATTTTCCTATCTCTGGAGAGCTCGTAAAATACTATGTTTACTATTGACCAGTGGTCAGTTCCGAAATTGTAAAGTGGTATGCATGGTTACTAATGACCAGTGGTCAGTACAGAAATTGTAAAGTGGTATGCATGGTTACTATTCACCAGTGGTCAGTACAGAAATTGTAAAGTGGTATGCATGGTTACTATTGACCAGTGGTCAGTACAGAAATTGTAAAATAATATTGATCTATTTACTATTGACCAGTGGTCAGACAAGAAATGGTAAAATAGTATGCTTACTATTGACCAGCGGTCAGTGCAGAAATGGTAAAATAGTATGTTTATTATTGACCAGTGGTCAGTGCAGATCGTGGTCAGCAGTTAATGCTTCGCTATTCAATCGTAATTGACGGGGACAGTCGGAGATAAGTTTGGCAACCAACTTTGATTTTCAGTGATAGAAGGTTGGACGAATTTGTAGGTCCTGTTGTAAGTGAACTAAGTAAGACTCAATGAAGCCAATATATTGGTAGGATTAAAATGAAAGTGTTGTTACAGATAACATTGTGTTACGGCTGGTAGGTCTGTATTGCACTGTTATATTTTTACTGTACGTCACCTACAAGTGTTATTGATCAAATTAGCTAGATCTATACTAGAATATGCATCTTCTGTATGGGAATTATTGAGTAAAAGAAAACATTTTTTATAAACAAATCCAGTATGTTCACTACTAGGGAATATTCACAAATGAACTGAGTAACACAAATAGTTAAATCACTAAACCTAGAAACAATAAAGGACAGAAGGGCAAAGAGTAAAGTAAAGAAGTAATAATACATAAAGAATTGAATTCTAACTTAGAAATACAACACAATAAAAAATATATTACAATGCTCAGATAAACATAAGAAAAAAATATACTTTTCGTATGCCATATGCAAGAAAAAAACAAGGCATAAAAGTTCTCTTGTTTTCCTGAGTGCCATCCGGGCATGTAATGGGTTTCCTGAACAAAGCTGGAAAACCAATTACTTAACATTTAAAACAGAAAATCAAAATGCAAGACTAGACTCAAACTTAGAATAAGTGTAGAATGCAATAATGTTCTGTATAGAAGGAGCGTCTGTAACATACAAGATTAAGATTAAAAATAAATGTGAATAAAGAAATACATATAACAAAGTAATATTGACTGGATCTCTGTTGAATGAATGAGGAGGACAGCCTAATGAGTAATAAAAGAACAATTATAACACGTTATTATAATGCAGATCAAGGAGGGAAAGGCGGCTGAGCGGCCTTCGACTGATGTACCGAAGGTCCTGGGTTCGAATGCTGGTGAAGGCTATGATTTGTTTCCGGGTCTGAAGGATGTCCTAGAGTCTACCCAGCTCTGCTGAGTACCTCACTTTAATTGGGGTAAAGTAAAGGCTGCTGGGCATTGTGCTGGTCACACCATTCCCCTAATATGCCATGGCCACAGAAATCGGTGAACGCCGAATCAGTCCAACTAAGATTACGAATTGTTTGTCCATCTAAAAAGCTAAGGCAAATCTTTGTAACTACAAGACAGAAAACGACCTTTAAAACAAAAATAACTAAAACACGACAATAAAACAGAATAGATTAATTGAAATCTCATCAGAAGCCATTTTATTTAAGCCAAACATCCCATCAGCTCCGGAATCAGTTGTGCTCTACACCCATTACTTTCCCGCCCTCAGTTACGCCTACGTCGCATTGAAAGAGAAACAAAAGACTTTTATTTGCCGCCCTTTTTAGAGACATCAAGACAAAGTCCAGCTGAGACTGGCTATTGGATAAAACGGACCGGGAAGGGGGGGTTGGGGGGTTGGAGCTGCTGCGTAAAGGTTATTTGACTCTTATTTCGATGTGGTCACAGCGGGGAGCCAAGTGGTCAATGACAGTACCAAATGAAACTTCAAATGACTTCTTAAGTTTCTGTTTTGTATGTGTGTGTGTGTGTGTGTGTGTGTAACATTCCCCCCCCCCCCCTTAGTGTGGCATTCTCAGGGCAGTTCTGGGTATAGCTAAGGTATAGCTTTAAGACAGATAAATATATAGAGAAAGCAGGCAAGAGAGAGAGAGAAAGAAAGAGAGAGAGAGAACAAAGAAAGAGAGAGAAAGAGAGAGAGAGAAAGAGCGAGAGAGAAAGAGAAAAATGAAAGAAAGAGAGAGAGAGAGAAAGATAGAGAGAGACGGAGAGAGAGAAAGAGAGAGAAAGAGAGAGAAAGAGAGAGAGAAAGAGAGAGAAAGAGAGAGAAAGAGAGAGAAAGAGAGAGAGAGAAAGAGAGAGAAAGAGAGAGAGAAAGAGAGAAAAAGAGAGAGAGAGAGAAAGAAATATAGTAAAGAGAAAAAGAGAAAGAGACACAACGAGAGAATGAGAAAGAAAGAGAGAAGTAGTTATATAATTTTTTTCTAAGATTTCATTAAACCAGAACAGCCAAAAGTTACTAAAAATAGCATTGCTGCGTCAACCAATCGGTGAAACTCAGTTTGTGACGTATTTCCGTTTCCTTATATATTTATTTTATTAACCTAATTTTCTGAGTACGTAAAGTTCTTGAGCTAAAAAAACAATGTAATGCTGTTGAAGTATTTTTGTCTTTGTTTGTCAATCCTTTATTTCGTCAGCATTTACACAACGAAATAAAGAAAACACACACACACACACACACAGACACACCAACACACATTTTAGTATTGGGTAAAATTAAACACAAAGAATTTCTAAAACTAAAAAATAAAATTCACATAAAAAACAAAAAAAAAACACACACACACACACACACAAAACAGTCTTGAAAATAATCAGTTTTAAAACATTAAGATTATAAAAAAAATAGAATTTGTCTTTCAAATAAAACTAAGACAAGACAACGTTAACAAAATGTCACATGATCACTTTTGATGATTTGTGGTTGGCAGCTTCTTAGCAATTCAAGAACAAAAAAAAAATAAACAATAACAGATAACTTATTTTATATGTTACATGCACTGTTCGCACGAGGAAGATTTTGTTCATGCGGCCTACGTTTTGAAGTTTTGAATCTTAGTTTCTGCATTTCTATTGAACATTTCATCCCTTTCTCTTCCGTTGTACCCGGTGGCCATGGCAGTGCCTATAAAACCAACAACAACTACAACAAGGCTTGATCAGGCATGCGCAGTGCAGTGAAGGCAAAAAAGACAAACACAAAACAATAAGCGATAAAAAGAATTCATAAACAAAAATTATTATGTAAAAAAAATTCCTATCTTTAAAATAAAATTAGCTGTTTGTTAGGCCTCGAACTGTAAGTGTAATGTAAAAAAAAAAATAAAAAAGCTTACATAAGAAAAACGTAAATTTTTCCATTATTGAATTAGTATCGATTGATAATGTCATGCAGTGCATAAAAAACTTAAAAACTTCACAAGCCTCTGTTCTGGGTAACAACAAGCATATAATCCCATTCTATAATATAGCTGCTTCTTTTTGTCATTGACTTTAATGTTCATACACTGGTCATGTGGTTAGTTCACCGGAATGTCAAACAAAACGGCCCGGGTTCAAGCCCTAGTTGAGAAAGACAGAAAGAGAGACACGGAAACAGTGAGGAAGGAAGAACAAAGAGAAAGGGAAGAGAGAGAGAAGAGGGAGATATAGGATGGAGAGTGAAAGAAGAAGAAAGCAAGAAAGAAACAATGAGACGGGGAGGAAAGAGAGACACACGGAGAGACAGAGAAAGAAAGTAAGATACCAAGAAAGAGAGGAAGAAAGAGAGGAAGAAAGAGAGGAAGAAAGAGAGGAAGAAAGAGAGGAAGAAAGAGAGGAAGAAAGAGAGGAAGAAAGAGGAAGAAAAAGTCAGAATACTAAAAGAACATACAATTTGAGACGATAAAAACATAACTTATGTTTTGATCTTTTTGAAAGTAAAACAAGAATCCAACATACAGCTATATGCCTATGTTAAATGCAACAAGTAACTGGAATGTTCTACAACGGTTGACTCAGTTACTGGAACTAACAAAAACGTAGTCCTGGCTTAGATCTATCCCTGTTTCTCCCATTCCATAACGACCTAGTAAATATTTTGCTAAGGTGAAAAATAATAATACAATAATCAAATGCTCTTATGGTCACACATTTGAATCATTCAACTAGAGACCGACCGAAACCAAATTTTTAGTTTTGGCCGAAAACATAAACATACCGAATAGTATACATTGACTATCGGCCGAAACCGAAGCCAAAACCAAAAGTATAACTACAACTTCAGCCGAAACCTTAAAAAAAAACGAAAATGCGAAACAAATGATTTCAAAAGACTGCACATTTATGTGTAATATTAACTAGTCTATGGGCACTCTATTTGAGTAAACCATTCTTTGGAGTGATTAAATAATCCGTTATTATTAACTTCAGTCTTCTACTTCCCATTAGGGATGTTAATATCCTTTTTTTTTCTCAACACCTATTTTTGGTTCTAAATATCCGATTCTTTTTACCAATTTTCTGTCCCCCCTCTCCGCCCCCGGGCAAAGTAAGTTATAGTTTGGAAAAGACAAATTTGCATTGATTATACAAAAAAAATAATAATACGAAGATCCATTGATCCTAATAAAGTGGTGAAATATTTGTAAAAAAAACATAGTTGATTTTTTTATTCTTCTTCTATCCCATAACCCATAACCATAACAGCGAGGGTCGTTGGGGCACCATTTTTTGACAGTTGGATAATTTTACGCCATTTGTCTCGGTCCTGCGCCGCCCTCTGGGAGTCTGCAGGAGACAAGCCGGTCCACTCCTTGATGTCATCATCCCATCGTCTCTTCTGCCTGCCTCTCTTTCTTCCACCTCGCACTGTGCCCTGCAGGATGGTTTTCGCCAGGCCTTCGGATCTTGCCACATGCCTATACCATCGGAGTTTTCTGGATTTAATGACACTGAGTAGATCCTCATGAGGGCCGATGACGTAGGTGATTCGCTCACGGACAGCCTCATTTGTAACTCGATCTTTGTAGGAGATGTTTAAAATTTTACGTAGGTATCTCATTTCCATGGCTGTGATTCTTTTCTGGAGATCTGCTGTAAGTGTCCATGTTTCACAGCCGTACATAAAAACTGCCATCGCCAGGGAGCGCATCAGTCGAATCTTTGAGTAAGAGATTGTCTTGCTTCGCCAGATGTTTTTTAGCTTGCAAAGTGCAGCAGTTGTTTTGGGCTATTCTTGCAAGAATTTCCGGCTTGGATCAGATATTATGGATCCCAGATATTTGAAGGAGGAGACTTTCTCGAGTCTTTGACCGCACACTTGTATTTTGGATTCAAACTCCATGTTTGCCATAACTTTGGTCTTTTCAGCGTTTATTTCCATGCCATACGCTAATGATGTTATCTCCAGTTTGGCTGTTAACTCCCTCAGTTCATCTTCACTGCCAGCTAAGCCATCTATGTCATCTGCAAAGCGAAGATTGGTGACTTGTCTCCCACCGATGCTGACTGTCCCGACATGGTCTTCCATTGCATCGGTCATGATCCTTTCCAGGTAAATGTTGAAGATTGTCGGAGAGAGTAGGCACCCTTGACGCACGCCAATGGTTGTTTTGAACCATTTGCCAGTGACATCGTTGTGGAGGACTGCACTGGTAGCATTGTCATACAGACTTTTAATGACTGCAATAGTGTTGGGGGGGGGGGTGCTGTTATATGCTCTCATGGTTGCGCAAATTTTTTATTAGCAGAAGTCAAAAGCTGTAGTGTCATGAATTTAGACCTTTATAATTATAATATAAATCAGTGGATGTTAGATCTATACGTTACAAACATTAGAAGAATATTTATAGAATATGAATAAAATCCCAGACACATCTATCTAGGGTTGATAGACGTACGGCAAGAAAATTAACCGTTTTTGAAAAGAACCTTACATGCTCTGCAAAGTAGTTTTTTTTTAATTGCCCAAGTAGCTACTCAATCTACATTAAATAAAATGTTGGGTCATTTTTACTAATATACAATAATTGACAGCTAATGTAATAAAACTGAACTGATTGTGGATTGTGAAACACTAAATATGTCATTCTTTTTGTCTCTCTATGTCCTCCTTTTAAAGTCCCAGTATCTCGCAACCTTACGTCTAACGGTCTGTTTGTCTGTTAAAGGAGCGTTCAGCATGAGTGTGGAAATTCCATTTTTTTTTGTTTTCGAATACGTAGATCAAATGTCTGTACCGACGAATCACGGTAACATCTGTATTATCTGTTGTATGTGCTTGTATCGCAAATTCACAAGCAATATTCGGAATTCGAACAAAAAAAAACAACAACTATAAGTCGCCTCTGACAAACGAGTGTTTGCAAGGAATATAATGTTAAGGAATTGTTTTGTGCTAATCAAACAGGGTTTACAAATATTTCTTCAGATAAAAAGATAAATAAATCGCGGGACACCATTATGAATGATTTCCTCCCGTAATCCGGTTTTCGTTTAACATCCCTACTTCACACAGAGTTAATTCGCAACAGTTTTAAGTAAATGAAAGTATCAATAAGTAGAGTAAGCTAGATGCATAGAGTAGTATTTTGAACTTTGAAAGTTAAAATAGATATTCGGCTGATGACCGAAAGTCAATGTCAGTTTCGGCCGAAACCGTAAACAAACTGAAAACTAACATTTTGTCTTCGGCCGAAACCGAATCCACGCCGAAAAAGGGTTTTTGCCTTTTTTTCGGCGCCGAAACCGAATATCGGTCGGTCTCTACATTCAACGTATATCGTAACATTTTCTTTTATCGTTTACTACATTGCAGAACAAAACCAACCACTCTAGGTGTCAAACGAAAAAACTACAAACAAACAAGGGCACAGTACTCTAACAATGACTTGACATAACATTATTTTGCAGACGCCAATTATAAACTTGTCGAGACTTTTATTTGAAAAGGTCAACCAAGAATCCTTCATCCACCTGTAGTACTAACACCTTTTCGCGATACCTTTCTTTATTAGACCTTTTGGGACCAAGCAACTATTCCGCCCAACCTTCTCTCCCCATAATCGAATTCTCATTGTTTGGTATACAGTGGTTTTTACTTTATCTTATATATTACAGAAGATCCTTCTATAAAGCAGATTATCGCGTCCTACGCTCATCCGTAGTCTGAGAAGTCTTGCATTTTGATTAGTGTTTTATATGATGTTAAGTGACTGGTTTTCCTGTTTTGTTCAGGCAACACATTCCATGCCCCGGATGCCAAACCTTTCTCCACTCACGCCAGGATGTCAGTAAAAATATTTATCCGATGCCAGGCTGACCTTGACCCCTTTCACAAGAAACATTCTTGAGTCAAAACCTGCATAAAATAAGCACAGATGGTTTTAAAATTACAACAAAAAAAAAAGCAATGTTCTTCGAGTAGAGCAACTATTTACAATGACACCGCAATAGTGCAAGTTAGGAATGCAATAGTGCAAGGTAGGAATGCTAGAGTGCAAGGTACGAATGCAATAGTGCAAGGTAGGAATGCAATCGTGCAAGGTGGGAATGCAATAGTACAAAGTGGGAGTGCAATAGTGTAAGGTAGGAATGCAATAGTGCAAGGTAGGAATGCAAAAGTGCAAGGTATGAATGCAATAGTGCAAGGTAGGAATGCAATAATGCAAGGTAGAAATGCAGTAGTGCAAGGTAGGAAACAATAGTGCAAAGTAAGAATGCAATAGTGCAAGGCAGGAATGCAATAGTGCAAGGTAGGAATGCAATAGTGCAAGGTAGGAATGCAATAGTGCAAGGCAGGAATGCAATAGTGCAAGGTAGGAATGCAATAGTGCAAGGTAGGAATGCAATAGTGCAAGTTTGAAATAGGCTTGTATATGAGACCTAGTCTTCACCAAAGACACGAATGAACACACACGCTAATAATTAGATAAAACAAAGATGATAAATACTGTTAAATGTATATAGTAAGTAATAACGGCTTCTGTGTTTTAATCAACATTATCTCTCTATTTCACTACGAGTTATTTATTACCTTTCAATTGGCGAAGAGGGTATTTTTAGATAGCTATTTGTAATGTTCCCTATTACGTATTTAGTACATACCATTTTGTTTACAGCTTTCCTCCGTCTTTCTTCTTACGAGTTACAGACGCCCCTTTCTATATAGAAGATTATTGCGTCCTACGCTCATCTATGGTCTGAGTCTAGTCTTGCATTTTGATTAGCGTTTTAAAAGATGTCGAGTTTCTGGTTTTCCTGGTTTGTTAACTAAAAAAAAAGAACTGTAGATTAATTATACATAAGTAAATAAATATTCTTCTTTGTTCTTTGGTTCTTTGTTCTTTGTTCTGGAACTGGAATAAGCTTCATTATCGATGAAATAATGAAAAGAAGATGGAGATGGCTGGGTCACATCCTCCGCATGGACAAAATGAGGCTCCCAAGCAGTGCATTGAAATGGACACCACCAGGAAAAAGACGAAGGGGAAGGCCAATGGGAACGTGGAGGAGGACAATGGACGAGGAAGCAAAGGCCACAAATAAAACATGGCACGAAATCCGATGGCTCGCCCAGGATAGGGAGGCCTGGCGGAACTTTGTTGCTGCCTTATGCTCCACGGGGAGCGATAAAGACTAAGAAGAAGAAATAAATATTCTTAGACAGTATCCGTCTTTGGTTGATTTGCGACTTCATTTCATAAAATAACATTAAAGTGAAAGTACCTTTCATCGCAAGTCAATTTTCTTTTTAAAAGTCGATACTTTTGTCTAAAATTGTAACTCAATTACGATGTATTTTAAATCCAGACTTTCCAAATTTTAGTTTTAGAAACTAAAGTCTAGAGTTTCAAGTCTAAAGGTTTGATGTGTCTAGAGTTTGATTCAATTATAATGTAAAACTTCTATTTCAGTAGAGCTCAATTCAACGGCCTTTAGCCTCGTACGTGCGTTTTAGCAACCATCATTTGAAAATAGTTTTTTTTTTTTAGAAATCACCAATGGCTGGTATAGTCTGAATCGCATTGGGAGACAAACAGTGTAAGTCTGTGTGCAATAGTGCAAGGTAGGAATGATATAGTGCAAGGTAGGAATGATATAGTGCAAGGTAGGAATGATATAGTGCAAGGTAGGAATGATATAGTGCAAGGTAGGAATGATATAGTGCAAGGTAGGAATGATATAGTGCAAGGTAGGAATGATATAGTGCAAGGTAGGAATGATATAGTGCAAGGTAGGAATGATATAGTGCAAGGTAGGAATGATATAGTGCAAGGTAGGAATGATATAGTGCAAGGTAGGAATGATATAGTGCAAGGTAGGAATGATATAGTGCAAGGTAGGAATGATATAGTGCAAGGTAGGAATGATATAGTGCAAGGTAGGAATGATATAGTGCAAGGTAGGAATGATATAGTGCAAGGTAGGAATGATATAGTGCAAGGTAGGAATGATATAGTGCAAGGTAGGAATGATATAGTGCAAGGTAGGAATGATATAGTGCAAGGTAGAAATGATATAGTGCAAGGTAGGAATGATATAGTGCAAGGTAGGAATGATATAGTGCAAGGTAGGAATGATATAGTGCAAGGTAGGGTGCGCTAATGCAAGATAGGGACGCAATAGTGTAATATAGAGATGCAATAGTGCAAAGTAGGAATGCAATAGTGCAGGGTAGGCATGCAATAGTACAAGAAGGGGTGCAAAAGTGCACGTTACGGTTTAATAGTGCAAGGTAAGAATTCAATTGTTCAAGGTAGGAGTGCAATACTGCAAGGTATTGCATTGCGATAGTGCCTGTTAGGCGCTCATTGGTGCAAGGTAGAACAGTGCAAGTTAGGTGTGCAATAGTTCAAATCAAAGATGCAATAGTGCAAAGCGTTTGCAATATTTCATGCGCAATACCCGAAATTTCTCGACCCCTGCACCCCCCCACCCTTTGCAAGTTTGCATCCTAAACTGCCCAATAACTAAAATGTGTCTAACTATCTATGATTGAGATTTAAACTGGGCAAATGAAACATTGCTAAAAGTTTTATTTTCTTCTTTTAAAACAAAATCACCTGAAAAAGTCATTAATTTTTCTGAAGAATTATTTGAAATAATAACAATGATGTAGAATGGTAAAGTGAACTCCATTAACTACGTCAACAATTTTTTTTGTCGATTTTCACCTCCACCCTCCCCCCTGTCGACCATTGTCTAACTTTCAGAGATTCCCCCCCCCCTATAAAATTATGTCAACAATTGATTACCCCCCCCCCCCCTTATAATAACTAACACAACTTTATACACTGGCTTTTATGTTTAAAATAGAAGAGATAAAAAAAATTATTACTAATTTTCAAAACATATTGAACCTTGTTTAACAGATTTTAAAATTAACGATAACTCTCATATGCCAAGCCCACCCCTCAACTTTTATACAATCCTACAATTTTAACAATATATTTGTTTTCTTTTTGTTTATTAATTATTTTTATAGAAATATTTAGTGAATCAAATTGTACGTTTCACTATTGATATTTTCTGACAATGTTTGTTGTTCAATATTTTAATGGGAAATTGTGCACCAGATAAGAATTATACTTCTTTTTCCACCGTTAGTTCATTATTCCTTCTTGCATTATTGTCGCTGCGCACAACAATTGTTTCCTCCCACCGAGGCTCGGTCCCTCTCGGCGGTACAATGAGACCTCGGACGCGCAGCATAAACTGTCCACCATGCGAAAGCCCACCGGTGTGCTCTTGATGCAAGCGTACTGGTGGTTTCCACACTTCGCCAGCCACTAGGCCCATGGGCCATGGGTATAACGTACAGAAGTGCCTAAACAATTCAACAATAGGACAATATTAACATTAAAAAACAGAATTAAAAACATTCTTATTCAATATACTTGAATAAAATAGGGTCAATATAAAGCGGATTTGAAAACTGTAAACTTATTTTGGGAGAAGGGGGGGAGTGCGGGGGTGAGGGGGGCTGACAATTTGAAAGAATGTCTTGCACAGGGCTTAACGCCTATGTGCCAAGGTTGAGATCGATAGCGTAGCGAAAAGTGGGTTCAATGTCGGTTCGGTCGAACCACAGAAAGGTTTTGCGAATTTAACGTAAAGAAAGTATTTTAATGTAAAGGGAACTGTAACGACAAAATTTGATTTGGAAAAATTTCCGATTACCCTAAAAAGATTTTCATTTAATTCATTCAAGCTAAAAAAACTACAGATGGAAAATATCTTGTTTCCACACACACACACAAACAACAACATTGTTATCTTTTATCTGTACGTATGTGATACTCTACCAGTGTAATCTGATTATATACGCCCGTAAACTAACCAAAGTATTAACTTTTTCTGGGGTTTCCCGAAGTCTATCGCGACACAATAGTTTCATGGTTCGGTGAATCCGTCGAAAACCTAGTTTAACATTCTTCTGTTTTTTTTCGGAGATTCAAATTGAATTCCTTACTTATTGCTTACACTTTCTCGCGCCCACATGAACAAATCCGCCGCCCGTCTAATTAGAGTTTATTGAATTAATTTTAAATATATTTCAATATTGAAACAGTGTATAGGTTTTACTTTGGTTTTAATTCAGTTAGATCTAATGCTACATTTATTTGCTTTGTCCTATGTGTGTAAAGTTTTGCGTTTATTAATTAGCTTCATATCCTTTTTAGCTTAAATAATTCTATCCGTATTCTTATCTTATCTTATACATTACAGACGCTCCTTCTATAAAGAAGATTATTGCGTCCTACGCTCATCCGTGGTCCGAGTCTAGTCTTGCATTTTTATTGAAGTTTTAAATGATGTTAAGTTACTGGTTTTCCTGGTTTGTTCAGGCAACCCATTCCATGCCCGAATGCCACTCGGGAAGAAAGAGTACTTATATGTATTTGTTCTCGCATAAGGGACAAGGAAAGTATTTTTGTCTTTATGTTTATCTGAGCTTTGCAACAGGTTGTTATTGGGTTGCATTTCTAAATTAGAGTTTAATGCCTTATTTTTCTGGGTGAAAGGACATACTCCAGTTTGATTTCCATTTTTGTCGTTCATCTAGGTCTTTTTGTAGAAATTTTCCTGTCCTTATTATTCTATAAATTATGCAATCATCGGCAAATAAGCTTACTTTTGTTCCTGTGTTGATGCAATTTGGCAGATCATTAATATAAATTAGAAATAGAAGGGGTCCTAGAACAGTTCCCTGTGGAACTCCTGAGTTTGCAGTTATTGGTGATGACTTAGAGCCATTTATTATCACAGTTTGTTCTCTGTCTATAAGAAACTCCTCAATCCACTGATGTAAGGGACCAGAGATGCCAAAATATTTAAGTTTTTTTTAGTAGACTAGAATGATGAACTTTATCGAATGCTTTGGAAAAATCTAGTAATATAGCATCAATTTGGTTGTTGTTATCTAATCCCTTAGACAAATCATCTATTAAGCCTATTAATTGAGTCTCACATGATCGATTTTTCCTAAAGCCATGTTGGTGTGGGCACAGTGCATTAAGTTTGTCTAAATGATTTACTATACTACTATATATTATATGTTCGAGTATTTTACATGTTATGCTTGTTAGGGAAACAGGTCTGTAATTTCCGGGGTCAGATTTATCTCCTTTTTTGAAAAGGGGGTTATATTAGCTAATTTCCAATCTTTGGGCACTTTGCCCTGGTTTAGAGAAGCCTGAAAAAGTATTTTAAAGATTGGAGATATTTCATTAGTTAGTTCTTTAAGCAATCTTGCTGGTATGTCATCTGGACCAGAAGCTTTGTTTACTTTTAAGTTGGTTAGGAGTTGTTTAATGCCTTTTTCATCTACATTTATATTTCCTATCTCTTCTAGTTTGTTTAAATTTATGGAGATTTCTTTGTCACCTGGATTAGAAAAAGATGATGCAAAGTGTGTGTTTAGGATATTAGCTATAGTTTCATTGTCATTATCAGTTTCAATGTTTTGGCCTTTTAGTGGAGCTATTCCTGTAGTGTCCATTTTTCTTGATTTAATGTAGGACCATAAATTTTTATTATTATCTTTAGAAATTACATTGTTTACATATTCATTCTTCAGCTGTCTGCTTAGTTTCTGAGTTAACTGTTTAATTTTTAGAATATTTATATTTATTCTTACTTGTTTGTTGCTCAATGTTAAATGCGATCTGAGCTTACATTATTATGTTTTGTTGGAAGCGCTATACAAATAGAATTATTACAATATTATTATTATTAGTGAAAAAAATGAAGTCAATAGAAGACAACCAGAGTAACGGCCCGTAGGAAAAAAGCAAGAGAAAAGGGCCGTGGTATGGGAGGAAAGCATACAACTAGTAAAGACGATTTTTTATAGTTAAAAAATAGTTTCCATGCACACGACATGCAAAGAGATATCGTGGCCACCACAAGCAGGCTATACATTACCGTGAAAGCTGGCCAGACACCGGAACAACCTCTAGAGTCTAGAACCAAGAAAAAAAAATTTGTGTTTCGAAACAGGGAGATCTGGAAAGGCGGTAAATCCTAATTCGTTACCGCCAGGTTACCACGTACGCTTAATTATGATGTCTGGTCAACAGAGTGTGTGTATATGCAAAAATGACCCAGTTCATATGGTCAACAGAGTGTGTGTATATGCCAAAATGACCCAGTTCAAATGGTCAACAGAGTTTGTGTATATGCCAAATGACCCAGTTCATATGGTCAACAAAGTGTGTGTATATGCCAAAATGACCCAGTTCATATGGTCAACAGAGTGTGTATATATGCCAAAATGACCCAGTTCATATGGTCAACAGAGTGTGTGTATATGCCAAAATGACCCAGTTCATATGGTCAACAGAGTGTGTGTATATGCCAAAATGACCCAGTTCATATGGTCAACAGAGTGTGTGTATATGCCAAAATGACTCAGTTCATATGGTCAACAGAGTGTGTGTATATGCCAAAATGACCCAGTTCAAATGGTCAACAGAGTTTGTGTATATGCCTAAATAACCCAGTTCATATGGTCAACAGAGTTTGTGTATATGCCAAAATGACCCAGTTCATATGGTCAACAGAGAGTGTGTATATGCCAAAATGACCCAGTTCATATGGTCAACAGAGTGTGTATAAATGCCAAAATGACCCAGTTCATATGGTCAACAGAGTGTGCATATGCCAAAATGACCCAGTTCATATGGTCAACAGAGTTTGTATAAATGCCAAAATGACCCAGTTCATATGGTCAACAGAGTGTGCATATGCCAAAATGACCCAGTTCATATGGTCAACAGAGTGTGTGTATATGCCAAAATGGCCCAGTTCATATGGTCAACAGAGTTTGTGTATATGCCAAAATGACCCAGTTCATATGGTCAACAGAGTGTGTATATATGCCAAAATGACCCAGTTCATATGGTCAACAGAGTGTGTGTATATGCCAAAATGACCCAGTTCATATGGTCAACGGAGTTTGTGTATATGCCAAAATGACCCAGTTCATATGGTCAACAGAGTGTGTGTATATGCCAAAATGGCCCAGTTCATATGGTCAACAGAGTTTGTGTATATGCAAAAATGACCCAGTTCATATGGTCAACAGAGTGTGTGTATATGCCAAAATGACTCAGTTTATATAGTCAACAAAGTGTGTGTATATGCCAAAATGACCCAGTTCAAATGGTCAACAGAGTTTGTGTATATGCCAAAATGACCCAGTTCATATGGTCAACAGAGTGTGTGTAATGCCAAAATGACCCAGTTCATATGGTCAACAGAGTGTGTGTATATGCCAAAATGACCCAGTTCATATGGTCAACAGAGTGTGTGTATATGCCAAAATGACCCAGTTCAAATGGTCAACAGAGTTTGTGTATATGCCAAAATGACCCAGTTCATATGGTCAACAGAGTGTGTGTAATGCCAAAATGACCCAGTTCATATGGTCAACAGAGTGTGTGTATATGCCAAAATGACCCAGTTCATATGGTCAACAGAGTGTGTGTATATGCCAAAATGACCCAGTTCATATGGTCAACAGAGTGTGTGTAATGCCAAAATGACCCAGTTCAAATGGTCAACAGAGTTTGTGTATATGCCAAAATGACCCAGTTCATATGGTCAACAGAGTGTGTGTATATGCCAAAATGACCCAGTTCATATGGTCAACAGAGTGTGTGTAATGCCAAAATGACCCAGTTCAAATGGTCAACAGAGTTTGTGTATATGCCAAAATGACCCAGTTCATATGGTCAACAGAGTGTGTATATATGCCAAAACGACCCAGTTCAAATGGTCAACAGAGTATGTGTAATGCCAAAATGACCCAGTTCATATGGTCAACAGAGTGTGTGTATATGCAAAAATGACCCAGTTCATATGGTCAACAGTGTGTGTATATGCCAAAATGACCCAGTTCATATGGTCAACGAAGTGTGTGTATATGCCAAAACGACCCAGTTCATATGGTCAACAAAGTGTGTGTATATGCCAAGGAAAACGCAATTCAGAAATGTATTTTGTTTGTTCATTTTCGATCCCAGATAGCTTTTTTCCCCCATACTTTTACTTCAATTATCTAATAATGCAATGTTGTCTTTTCCTAACGACATCCTACATATCCAGCAGTCCGTCGGACCGTTGGGGCGCCACAGATGACATGTACACCAGCCTCCTCCATTCCTCCCGTCTCTTATCACTTCTCATTGCGTCACACAGCTTTACTCCCGTCCACTCCCTCCTGCTGTCCTCCTATAGTTTCTTTTGTCTTCCTCTTTTCCTCCCCTCCCATCTGGTGGTGCCCTGCAGAATAGTTTTGACAAGCCCAGTTGGCTCTTGTTATGTGGCATTACCATTACAACTTTCTTTTCTTGACTGTGGCCAGCAGGTCTATATATATTGTCCAATTCCCTAATTATCCTTTATTTTTACGCATCTGTTCATTGGAGATGTGGTCTTTATAGCAGATGCCGAGAAAGCTTCTAAAGCATTTAAACTAAAAAAACTAGAGAATCCAGTGTTACAACTTTAAATTCCAATATTGCGTACAGTAAGAGTAAGCCCCCTCTCATCCAATGTTAGTCCTGGTCTCTTGTTCCGGCTTACATTAGACTCCACACTTGTACTGGGACTTATAGAGTTAATGTATAGAGACAGGAAGTGATGTAACTATTGGAGTCTGTGTGAGATTTTTCGACCACCATTTGAAGAATAAAGTTGAGGATTGTGTGTGTGTGTTTGTGTGTGTGTGTGCATGTGTTAGTCAATCAACGATTGTGCTGGTAGAATTTTGAAATACTTCTGGAATTGCTTAAATCAGAATTTACTGGATTTGTGGTCTTTTTACGTTGTTGTTGTTGTTTTTTTTGTGCTAAAGCTTAAACACAAACAAAGAAACAACAGCCAATGACTGATTCTTGAGTGATTTACTTGATTGAAATCTTGTGTACTTAAGAAAGACCGTCTCCTAGAATTTCTCTTTCTCTTTGTGAGATTGGTGGGGCCTAAGGTGTTTTCGTTGTGAGATTATAGGTCTCACTTTTTTTTAATTGGTGGTCGTGTGGTAACTTTTTTTTAATGAAATTGGTGGGTCCATTAAAATATCTGGCCAGACTAACGAGTGATTTATATTTTTAAAAAAAATTAGCATCAAGAGGTCTCTTGACCACGAAGAAGTGATTTTTAAATTAGAATTACAAATTTGTCAGACCAATAAACACCTTGTTCTAATATGTTTCCTAAACATCGTCATTGTTTCAATGTATGCATCTCAATAGAACACACACACACCAAACCATAAAATAAATCTACACTTAGATATCTGTAGCAGAATAAGACACCAAGGTCTGCTATGCACTTTTCTTTCTTGTTTTTCAGTTTTCAGCCATCTTTGCCAGTTTTAAAAATAAAATTAAAACATATTTTATAAGCGTATAGTTATTGTCTTCTGGTTTGGTCCCAATACGAGTGCGATGCTGGTTAAGTTTAACTATTTAAAAGCCAGTCCAAGTTATATAACGGTAGGAGTTGTAATATTTCAGGTTTTTATTCTGAGTAAAATAATGGGATTTCCACTGGTCAATTGTTCAAAAGCATCCTGTTTGTCAGGAAGGGGTTAATGAAACAGTCCACTTTTCGATGACTTTATGGAACTCAATTTACTGAACACATATTATACAATACTTTCAACGTTAGATATTCTTCCGTTGTTATTTCTTTGAATCTTCTTTTCCCGTTATTTGTGGGATGAGTAGCCTACTTTTGATTAAGGTTATCAATAATTCAATAAGTAATCATTACTTTTGATTAAGGTTATCAATAATTCAATAAGTAATCATTACTTTTGATTAAGGTTATCAATAATTCAATAAGTAATCATTACTTTTGATTAAGGTTATCAATAATTCAATAAGTAATCATTACTTTTGATTAAGGTTATCAATAATTCAATAAGTAATCATTACTTTTGATTAAGGTTATCAATAATTCAATAAGTAATCATTACTTTTGATTAAGGTTATCAATAATTCAATAAGTAATCATTACTTTTGATTAAGGTTATCAATAATTCAATAAGTAATCATTACTTTTGATTAAGGTTATCAATAATTCAATAAGTAATCATTACTTTTGATTAAGTATAATAATCTGCAACTACAACTTGACTAGTTACCACTTCAACGTCTCATTGTATACGATTATATTTCTCATTAGTTATTATTGCTCCCTCGGCACACAACGTCCTCTTCATTCTGGCTCAGTAGACCAAAAGTTGGACACCCCTCCTCCGCCCCCTACCGACTATCTAATTTCTGAATTTTGGATGCTAAAAAACGTATAGATAAAAAATAAGAAAAAATCCAAGGAGCATCGATTTCATATTTGCATCGACTATCTCCACGTCAAATTATTTGCTCATGAAGGAATCCGATTACTGGTGGTAACCAGATACCGAGTATCGAATTCCGACAATCAACCCTCGAATAAAGGTCTCGTTCAATGAATTCAAATAGACGGTCGGGGATCCTAATAAATGGCGTCTTGAAAGCCAGCTGATTCTTTACTTTGTACTCGTGTTGTAGAAACAAAACTTGATCCTACTTGATCCATAGGGCCGGTGAGGTAGCGTTCACCAGTTTCTGTGGCCACAGTATACTATGGGATTGTGCGGTCACGTAAATGAAACGTATTACTACTAGACACGACTTATAATATGTTTACATAAACTATTATAGACCTACTATTTAATCAAATACACTATTTTTGTTTCTCACATTAGTGAGACCTATATTAGAATATGTCTCTTCTGTATGGGGCCCATCAACTAAAGTAAATATTTACAAAATTAGAACAAATTCAGAAAAGAGCTGCAAGGTTCATAACGAGTGAATATTCACAACTAAGAAGAGTAACACCAATAGTTTAACACTAGCGGACAGAAGAGAAAAGAGTAAAGTAGTATTACATAGGGAATTACATTCTAATTAAGAAATACAACCCAATAACAACCTGTTACAATGTTCAGATAAACATGAGGACAAAAACACTTTCCTTATTCCTCATGCGAAAACAAATGCATATACTTACTCTATCATCCGAGCATGGGATGGATTGCCTGAGCAAACCAGGAAAACCAGTAACTTAACATCATTCTAAACATTAATAAAAATGCAGGACTAGACTCAAGCCACGAGTGTGCGTAGGACCCAATAATATTTTTTATAGAAGGAGCGTCTGTAATGTATAAGATAAGTGGGGTGAGTGGGGGGGGGGGGAGTTGCCCAGTTCATGAGCTGAACAATGACACTATCTGTGTGTAAAGTAAAAACTTGCACACACACACACATACACACAGACACAAACACATACACATTTATATATATATATATATATATATAATCTAAAAACGTGCATTTCACGACAAGGGGTGTGACTGTCGTGAATAGGTCACGTCGATATGTTCCTACTTATAACATGCTTTTTGAAAAGTCTGAGGCGTGACAACTCTGACACCATTAAAGGTCACCAAGGAACACAAAGGCTTAAGCAGCAAATGGCAACAGAAGAAAAAAAAAAGATCAACTGACTCCCTGCCCCCCCTCCCCCGCCATTGCCATTGATCATCATGTCCTGATTCCATAACCCCCCAGCAGTCGTTATTTCTGGAAGATTCTCTACTTCTTCCTGCCAACTCAGATACTTTTCAGAGGTTTCACATGGACAATGTCCCCATTTTTGTTTTGTTTTCTATGGCACAGTTACTGCATGACTTCAATAAACCAGGATGTAATGTCAATGAACTAATCTTCACTTGTTCAACACATGCAACATGCAATTTTTTTTGCAAGAAAAAAACAACAACGTAATATGGACGCAAGTCAAAATGATCATTAAATAAATGACTAATTGTAATATTTTTATAAGTCCTGTTAACAGTGGACTAATTTGGTTAATTGCAAAACTACGTACGTCCAGGTAATGCTTTCATTTCCAGTAACCTTTGACCGTTCAATAGTTGATTTGATGATATTTTCATGCATTAATTTTTACGACGGTCTCAGTTCAAGTTGACAACAGTTTATCGCAGTTTATCAAGTAATTTACAAGTTATGCTTGTTAGGGAAACAGTTATGTAATTTCCAGGGTCAGAGTTATCTCCTTTTTTGAAAAGGGGGGTTACATTGGCTAATTTCCAATCTTTGGGCAATTTGCCCTAGTTTAGAGAGGCCTCAAAAAGTATTTTAAAGATTGGGGATATTTCATTAGTTAGTTGTTTAAGCAGTCTTGCTGGTATTTTGCTTGACAAGTTGTTGCTGAATTTTTAGCCAATTTAGTACAGTTTTATCTTTTTAAAGAATAGTGCAAAAAAAAAAGATTTTCTATGATGTCAACCCCCCTTCACCCGCAGCCCCACTCATGTGGATTCGCCCCTGGATGGAAATGTCATATTTTAAAAACACTTGTATCTACCAATGTCATCTGAATTAACATTTAAAATTAGAATTTGTAAGACGTTGACATTTGATAATTTATAGGTCAGCGGGGCTGGGTTTTTACTTCAGAAAATTGCCAATATTTTTAAAACATACTTTTACCATTCATTCTTAAGTCGCCCCCTAGTTTTCCCTCTTTGTCTTTTTATCTGTCTTAATTTTCACTTTCCTTTTTACTGCTTACTGCCTCGTTCTGTCTTCTATATCAGGGGTCTGCTACCTTTTGATAATGATCTACTAAAGAAAGAAATCTAATGCATCCAACATGCCAACAGCCTAACAGTAACCCTGCTCTAGCTCTCAAATTTCTTGTAGTGGGGGTGTGTGTGTAAACAAAGCTCGAACTTTTACATTTTCAAGACCGGACTCAAGACTCACCTGTTTATTATTGACTCCTAGCCCACTTACATTTTTAAACATTTGTCTGTTATTGTTATCATCGTTAATTGTAATTGTAATTGTAATTGTAGATGTAATTGTTAAGCGCATAGAACTGATTGCGGGATATGCGCTATATAAGCTTCATTATTATTATTATTATTATTATTATATCAACAACCTTCTTGCGCTCCCTGCTTCAATCACACACAAACATAAATGCGAGAACTAATGCAAATAAGTATTATTTCTTCCCGAGTGGCATTCGGGCATGGAATGGGTTACCTGAACAAACCCAGGAAAACCAGTAACTTAACATCATTTAAAACATTAATAAAAATGCAAGACTAGACTCGGACCATGGATGAGTGTAGGACGCAATAATCTTTTTTATCGAAGGAGCGTCTGTAATATATAAGATAAGATAAGAAACACACACGGACACTCTGAAAACAAAACCCACAGACTCCCTCCGCACCAATCAGGTTAGAAAAGATTAAGTTATGTAAAAAAAGGAAATCTCAAAAATTGACTCGTGATTGGAATACCAGACAGAGATTGTAGGCGTGAGGGTGGGAGAAGGGAGGAGGCGATTGGGATTGGGACGAGGCTCTGGTCAGTAGTGGTCAAAGGGGAGAGAGAGAGAGAGGGGGATGGGGAGGGAGAAGCGTAGGTATTGTGACGGGTGGGGTTGCGAGGGAGGGGCGCAGAAGGTCGTACCATGTAGTTGGTGCCTACACATATTTAGATATGAAAATAGGGTGGGGATGGGAGGGAGTTAATGAGGGTGGGTTGGGGGAAGGCAGACAAGGACAGATGTCTGAGTGCCAAAGCCTGTTTGTGTGTTTGTCGTGGCAGATTCAGAAGGCTTAGCGATGAGTGATTTCTCGCAAAAACCTGAAAATCCCCACTAGGGTTGCCGGAGGACGCAGATGATGGCGGAAGGGATTTTGGGGAGAGGAGGAGAGGCGTTTAAAAAGCGCTCACGGTTAATCTTTTACTTTTTTTTTCTTTAACACGGTGGCTTGGACACACCCCTCCCCCCAATCCCACATTCAGCTTTTCAACTTTTCCAACTGGTCAGCTGTTCGATGACAAGTAAAGTACATTACAATTTAACTTGTCCTACCAACACAGTATATAGATGTTTATATATATATATATAGATGTATATCTTGTGTTTTACCGAAAGAACTTTTGGCAATGAATGTACCCGTTGTTAACGTAGTCGTTGATCTATAAGGCTATTTATTGCCCAGTAGCCGAAATGCCAACAGGAAAAATACGCCGAAACCGTTTTTTTTTTACGTTAAATCTTAAACGTTATACATTTCCTAACGCAAATAGTGGTGCGCCTCTATCAGGCGTTAATCCAGTTGTATTTATTTCTTTTAGTTTTTTTTATATTTGTTTCCTGATTTGTTGTCCCCCTCCCCCCCCCCCCCCCCCCCCCCCACGTGCTGTTAGGCCTAAAGAACCTCGAGCGTTATAATAAATTAAGGTAGGCTAAAACACTGCCAACTGGTGCTAGAGCCATGACATGGCGTGGCAGCTTGCGTACCCTGACGACCCCCAGAGCTATATCAGCGGGAATTTAAAACCTCTGGCAGGTCCAACCAAGCTGGGAAGATCTGAGCTAGTGTTTGGGAGTTGAACATAAAAGTAGCAACCTTATTTTGTAAAAAAGAAAATCTGCTACAAAAAACGCCAATGTAGAGAACTAAAGATAATTCGACCCAGGGAAAAGAAGGATCTCCCACTGGAGAATTCATGACGCAAGGTAGTGAAAGTCAACCTCAGTTGAAAGCCACCAGGTCGACTTCCATCATTTTCACCAGGACCATCACCATCGTCGGTGCTTGGAACGTTAGAACAATGTTCGAAGCCGGGAAGAATAGCCAAGTTCCTGCATCTATGCGGGCTACAGCACAATAAAGAATTAACGAAACGACACTATAATAGGGCTTTATACAACATCAGACTGAGGGCATTTCGACCGGCTGAATGTTTTGTGAATTCCCACTCTATTTTGCATCCTCTAAAATTGATAAATATTTCACTACCACGCAAAAAGAAACCCAACATAACGTAATAAAACATAAGGTTTCACAATGAACAAATACTGTGAATGGTAAATAACGTTTGATTGTTAAGTGACACTGGCAGCATCGAGTCCACGAGGGGGCCTCTACATAAATTTGAATCTTGGGAACAGGGCCCCCACAATCCTAAATACGTCTCTTCCTGCACACAAAATAATTTATGAATCCAAATTTGTTTCTGTTTTTTTTTTGTCTGTTGTCGTTTTTTTTCCATTTTGCATAATATATTACGTGCTTTTGCAAAAAATAAGTTTAAAAGTGCATGATAAAATAATTTCCTTTTTCCGTTTGAAATTTGAAAAACAGCACAAAAAAAAATGAGTTTGGGAAAAGAGCGCAAAATGTGTTGTTGTTTTTTTTTTTGTTAAACGCTGACAGTTTTGATATCTAATAGCGATGCCAAATAATTTGGGTTATTTTTTTAAATATAAATGTGTTTCTTTTTTCTGTATTTGAAAATTAGGCGGAAGAAAATAAAGTGGTTTCCAGGTATAAAAGACAACAACAACGTACAACGTAATCTACAAAGTTCATCTTTATTTACTTTTGTGTTATGTTTGTAATATATGTGTCTTTATCTGTCTGTTTGTGCGCTTGTCTGTCTTCCCGTCCGTCTGTCTGTCCCGTCAGTCTGTCTATCTATCTATTTATTTATTTATCTTTTTAATCGTCTATATCAATCTGCATATGTGTCTATCTATCTATCTATCTATCTATATGAATATCTATCTATCTATCTATCTATATGAATATCTATCTATCTATCTATCTATCTATCTATCTATATGAATATCTATCTATCTATCTATCTATATGAATATCTATCTATCTATCTATCTATCTATCTATATGAATATCTATCTTTCTATCTATCTATATGAATATCTATCTATCTATCTATCTATCTATCTATCTATCTATATGAATATCTATCTATCTATCTATCTATATGAATATCTATCTATCTATCTATCTATATGAATATCTATCTATCTATCTATCTATCTATCTATCTATCTATCTATCTATCTGTCTATCTATCTATCTATCTATCTGTCTATCTATCTATCTATCTATCTATGTATCTGTTTATCTGTCTATCTGTCTATATGTCTATCTGTCTGTCTGTCTATCAATCTATCATCTATTTCTCTTTAAAATGTATGTTCTATCAACTCATCGGTTATAGTAATGGTGGCCACACAGACATCCCGTCTATTCAAGATATTGACATTTGAACATTCAGTCCAACTGTCTTTGCGTTAGTCCAATAAAAAATGAAATATATAACCCAGCTGGCAGACCATGTTGTATTGATGGGAAAAAAAACGTGGAAACCACGGGAAAACGTCGAAATGACGTGGTGTGTCTGTTGCGTACAAAGGTTACAGTTTAGTTGGATCATCGCTAGATTTTAAATTGCAAAGTTTTTAAAAAAATACTCCAACTTAAATTGCAATACAAAAGTACTTCACTTTCATTACTATTATAAGTCATCAGAAACATTACAAAGGACGAACTCAACAACTTGTGTTCTGGTATCACTTGTGGGTTCATTTGGGGGACAACCCTAGATTAATTATATGGGGGTATCTATATCTTTATTTGAAGTACGATTTGTGTGTTGTTTCCGTTCCCCATCGGTTAATTTAAAGACACGTGACCTTATTGACTCATATTTTACATATTTTGTCTCGGTTTTTATAACATGTGTCCTCTCTAGTATAGTGGTTAGCAGGGGCAAAGCCAGAATTTTTTTCCAGGGGGGGGCTGAACTTTTGCTTGGCAAACATTTACCAAATTCCAAGGGGGGCTTAACTTTCACGTGATAAACATTTACTAAATTTTTTGCGAATTTAGTACATATTTAAACAAAAAACTGTTGAAAAACAAATTTTTCAAAAATTCCAGGGGGGGCTTAGCCCCACTCAGCCCCCCCTGTGGCTTCGCCCCTGGTGGTTAGCATCCCGGACTGCTATGCGGGTGACCTGGATTCTATTCCCCACTATATTTTTTTTTCTTTTTCTGCAATAGCAAAAGGAATGTTACATTTTTAAAAAGATTGTAATGAGTTTCAAGAATTTCCTAAAATGTTTTCAGTAAGTAAAATATAATAATTATATTTTAGACATGCGGGAGATTGGTGTTCGATTCTCAGCCATGGATATTCCAAAATTTCCATGCATTTTCTTTAACCCGATTAAAAGTCTTTATTTAAAATAACTTTACTAAATATTTTCAGTAAATAATAAATAATTATATTTTTAAAGTTATTCATTGTAAATTGTAGTTTATACAACTTTTATCTGTAGTTATAGGCCTATGTAATCCCCCCCCCCCCCCATCAAGGAACGCCGGGCTATTTAGCTTGTATAATATATAAAAAAGGGACTCAATAAGCTCCGACTGTTATCCTAATTGCTTGACATGCACTTTACTGACATTATTAGCTATTGTCTGGATGGTGGTGGTGGTGGGGGGGGGGGTGTTTTGACATATTTGTATTAGAAATTTGCTTGGTCTGTCTTGTTGTGATAAAATCCAAGCATTTGTAGATTGTGATTTTACCATAGACTATAATATACATGGACCGCTTGCTTTAGTATTTCTGCTATATGATGACTTGAAACACTGATGTTCGGAATTCCCGATTCTAAATATCGTAATTGCTATACAGGAAAAAAAGTTATTGATATACAAGTTCCGTTTTATTTAATCGCTATGATTTTCTCAATGAAAAATTAAAATCGAAAGTTGTACAGAGCGGAAACATTTATCGATCAGTGTTGTGTGCGCACGGAAAAGGGAAAAAAGACTTTCTGAAAAAGGTGAAATCTTCCGGAGAATATAGTGTATTAACTACTTCTGCCGCAACAAGTTCCATTAAATTGTGTTCTGAATGAAATGTAATTTTTTTAAACAACTTTTAAAAATTCATTTCTACACCCCCATCTCAGAGTGTCCCGACAAGGTCCCAGCTAGATATGGCAACCCTAGCCACATAACAAGAGCCAACGGGCTTGCCAAAACCACTCCACTGGGCACCGCCAGAGGGGGAAGAAAGAGAGGAAGAAAAAGGAAACGATGGGATGACAACATCAGGGGAGTGGACGGGAGTAAAGCTGCGCGACTCAGTGAGAAAGGTGAGAGGCGGGAGGAATGGAAGAGGCTGGTGTACATGTCATCTGCGGCGCCCCAACTGTCCAACAGACCACGAGATATGTATGACGTAGGTAGGAGGAAGGATTCAAAACGGGCTTCAGCTCTTTGAAGAGCCTGGAGTAGAGCTAAACGTTATTAGGAGTTTCTTCAAATCTATTATTATTTAATCAAGTACATAATTTGTCTTTTTTCTCAGTTTTACAGATCTCATATAAATGAAAATAAAATAGCAGATGACCATTAGATAACCATAAGCTGACCCAGAAGCTTATCTTAAACTGACCATAAACTGACCATTCAGCTGACCATAAGTTGACCCTAAACTAAAAGTATAATCAGTTTCACAATTGTTTTGTTATAGACTGTTAATTTTACATTCCTCTCGTTACAATCCGATATTCCTATCCATTATATTCTATCCGTTTAAAAAATAGCGTATTCCAAGATCATTTCTATGAGCAGTAATGGCCCAGACATCAATCTCCGGCGCACAAGACGAAAGGCTGACCACATTACTCGTGGTTAGAAAATTGCAACATCGACCCGTCGTCATTGTTGACACTACCCTCGATCGACGGTCGTATTAGATTTATTACGATGCTGCTAGATTTATGTTATGAGATATGAACAGTCATGTAACAAACTGTGTTATTATATCAAGTTATTTTTTTAATGTATGCACTTTTAGTTTTTACGTAGTGAAAACACAGTAAGGGTTCGCAGGTGAAGTAGCGTTCACCAGTTTTATGTTGCCACGGCATACCAGGAGATTGTGTGGTCAGCAAAATGATCAGCCACCTTTTACTTTGCCCCCAAGTAATGTTAGGTATCCATCAGAGCTGGCCAGGACCTTCGGAATTGACTCTTTTCATTTTAAAATACTAAAAACCAACAGCTTACGGTGGCGTGGCTTATAATTTTAAAATGTCAATGCTTCTACCAGACTTGAACCTCACTTCTCCAGAGTCAGAATACGAGCCAATTGCAACTCTTAGGGCTCGGAGAACGAACAGGCGCGTGCTACGCACTGTAGCCAAGTCACCATATTGGTTCGGCGTAAAACAGTTCACCGTTCCCATCCACTCTAGAACTCCTGCAAGACATGCTTTTCCAATTTTCCTGCTCGGCAGTTTTTGACACCAGGTAGGGGCATATGGAAATGGTCCTCAAAAGGTCAGTCTCCGGTACGTAACTGGGAATGAATCGTGGCGAAACAAGTGACACAAAAAGTGATCAAAATAATATATGGACCAATTTATTGTCACATACAAGTGATAGACATTTAGTTAATAGTAAATTTGTCTCATCAATTGGACATTTTGTGAGGGAGGGAGGGAGGGGGGGGTGCGTGATGGGAGTTTCTTCATCTCAACAAACAAAGAAGAGAGGGTGAGGAAAGTTGGGAGGGGGGGGGGCTCTGCAAGATATTCTAAAGGACCGTACCAAGAATGGTATGTAGCCTACGCTTACGGCTCTTGGCTCCGGCAAACGGCACTCACCCAAGTCCCGCGTACTGCTTAGATCGCCTCTGGATCTTACGCCAATAGCCTGCCACCAATTACCTCTGTAATTATGATCCAATTGTGAATGTATTTTTTTTTCGACACTTCATGGTCGCAAACACCCCCCCCCGCCCCCCACACACACACACTCTTATTGATATCAACGCAAATTCCATATAAAAAAATACTATTTTATCACGACTATAATTTATCCAATAATCAGTAATATAATTTCGTTTCACGCTTGGTGTTATTTTGTTGATCGAAGACGATGAATTCAGATGGAATGATTGAAACATACAATGAGAGATACTGTGACTGGTTCAGTGAGAAATACGATCATTGGTTGAAGTAATGGGTTATTGTTCACAGCCGATAAGACGACTGTCTGAATTACATTAGTAAGTAAGATGTAATAAAAGGTAATAAGTAAGTAGGTACGTGTGTATGTATGAATTTTTGTATGTACTTATGTACGTATCTAATCATTATGTAAGATAAGCCAAGATTAAGATAAGATTACTTTATTGATCCAAATAAATGGAAATTTGACTTGATTACATAAATGCCGTCTTTTTCAGCAAATTTTAAACAATATAACAGAATTATTTATACGTATGCACAGAAATATACACTTATAAAAACTAACCCATAAAAACGAAGTTTTTATTATACTTTCCTTTCTTTGTAAAATAAGTTTATATTTAACTTATATTTTGATAGATGAAAATAAATATAAGTGATATCATACCTTATGAATTTCCACACAAAAATTTTGCGCATCGATTTTTTTTTTGTTCTAGCTTTGGCCCGCAAAAACCATAAAAAGAAAACTCGCTTTGTTTCAGCTATATTGTGTCGTTTTCATTCTATTTATTTCGTAAAAACTAACATATCCGAAGATTTTTATTTACTTCCGTCTCTTCCTGTACAGGCAGCCATGTTTTTTTTCTTCGATTCGCAAATTGGTCGAAGGTATTAGTGACTATTCCAAAGGCTACGATGCTGAAAATTTGAAAGAATGTATTGTTAGTCTGGACAAGTCTGCTGCCCAAGTTTCAGCTCGACGGGAAGTGGTCGAAAAATCAATGCAAAGTTTTGCTAACAAACATCCAAGCAAGCAAGCAGACAGACAGAAAAAACAAGTTAATAGAAAGGGAGTAAATATAGACATTCACGCACACTGTCATAGCATTTTTGCATACAAGTAAAAGTATCATTTAGGAGTCAGCTGTTATATTCTCTGGCTGACTGACGATTCTGGTGAAAGATTCTCACTGATAGTTTAACAAAGGAGTTATAAGTAGGCCTATGTATGCAAAGTATATGTATGTAAGTAAATACGTGCATTACTTGTAAGCATGTAAAGTATGTTCGTGGCCTGCGCTTGTTATTTATTTCGCTACTCATTAATTAATCTTAAGTCAAAACAATTTACGTTTGAAACCGGTGCGCAGGCATACATGAACATACACAAACACGCAAACATTCACACACAAACTGTCAGAATGTACAGCTAGACTCTAAAAATGAAATTGAGTGTTTATGCTTTTGTTTGAACAAAAATGTTTAAAATTATTTTTTTAAATTTCCGAACACATTTTCGTTTTAAGATTTCATCAGATCCACTGGACATAGCTGACCATAACTGTGTGTGACAATAGTAACTCGTCACTCATTGTACATTACAATTGTACATTGTACAGATAACTGGCATTATTCAACATTACGAGGCATGGAAACTAGTTTTAAGGGTTACGCTTTGTACAATCAAATCCCCCCCCCCCCCAAAAAAAAAAAAAAAAAAAAAAAAAAAAAAAATTAATGAAATACGAGTTCCACGATACTTTCCTGTCTAAGAGTGTCCAGTCGGTGCCAGAATTGAAGTAGGTGCTCCTAATTTTGAAATAAAAAGTCGTAATCTGGAATTCTAAATTGTCAAATAAAAGTTGGGTATTATCACACCTCCACACCTGGGGAAATGCTAGAACAAGATACAGTACTTAAGTGGTTAACCTGGAACACTTCAAAGAAATTTTTATACATATGCAATACATCCGTCCGTCTCTGCACTTTCATTTTCTCTAGTTTCTCCTTGTCGACATTCTTCGCTGCCAGAATCTAGGAATTGTAGCTTCATACTCAATACACACCCAGACTATTGTGCAAATATATTGTCTATAGTGAACTAGTCGCAGGAAAGCGCTCGCAAAAGAAGAAGTTAAAAGACACCCTGAAGGCCTTACATCAAAAAACTTTGAAATCGATCCAAACAACTGGGAAAACCTTAGCCGAGGACCGATCCTCTTGGCGTAACATGACCTTCACTGGAGCAGCAGCTCCACGAAGATAAAAGGCTAAGGATCGCAATTGAAAAACGACAACTCAGAAAATCCAGCAAAGACAGGTCCGGCTACTACTTGCCATCAAGCCACGCATCAATGCTCCCATTGCGGCCAACACTATTCTGGGCAAGCATAGGCTTCACCATACATCTCCAGACCCACAAGCAACTATGTCTATGACAAAGGATGGTCCTCATCGTAACCGATGGATAAGCATCATCGCCGTCGGTGTGCAAAATGTTCAAATAAAGGAGGCTCTGTGACCGAACCGACAGCGCTTTCGGTTGGCGTACCGAAGGTTCTGGGTTAGAATCCTGATCAAGGCTAGATTTTCTTCCTAGGACTGGGGGGAGGGTGTTCCTGAGTCTATCTAGCTCAAATGGGTAACTGACATTAGTTGGGGCAAATCACAATTACGCCGTAGTGAAACAGACGATTAATTTCTCTGTCTTCTAACCCAGTTCAATACAACCTTATATTCTTGTTAAAGCGCATCTAAATTTGAGAAATAAATACATTAAATTAAATAGCAGAGGTGCTCAAATTATTTTTCAAGTATGTCCGTAGAGCCCAGTGGTCCTTCATTGGGTTCATTTTCGGTTCCAATCTCAAATTTCAACAGGGAGAACTTATCAGGCTTCCCATTTTAGTAACTAATTTAAGTATTTTTTTTTTTTATTTTTTTTTTGCAACGATACAGTATGTTGGGTTAGTTCTATACTTCCTTATACTCTAGTCATATTTCTAGGTACCATTTCTTCTAGTAATTTAGTTTTTCTCAACTTCTTTCCTGATTGCTTTTATTTACAATACAAAAAAAAGTTTACTTCATTGTCTCCTTTGTTCTCTATTGTTATTCTCTTTTTATTCTCTTTTTCATCCTCATTTCGAACTTTTTTCTCCTTGTTTTCTCCTCATTGTCATTTTCATCCCCTTTTTATCAGTATTTTATCCACATTTTTTTTTCATTTTATTATTATCCTCATTTTATTCTTTTTTTGAGCCTTTTATTTTTTTAATTCGTTTTTTTTTATCCTCTGTTTTTATCCACTTTTATTCATGTACTAAACACTATTATATATTTTAAAGAACTTCTCTTTTTATCAAATCAACACTTTTTTTTCCACTCTGTAGTGTGTTTAAATTTTTTTTTGTTGATGCGTTTTATGACTATTTTTCATTGTGTCCAGCTCTAATCCTGTTTTGTTATTCACCTTTTCAAGACAGCGTTTTTATTTTCAGATTTTTCTTCACCTTTCTTGATTCTGGAACGTAACAAAAAGGGAAGGGGACGGGGTCGGGAAAGAATCAAAACATCACTTTTCACTCCCAGAACATCTCAACGTAACAAGTGAGACACCCCAACCATGAAGAGATAAATCTCGACCAGGGGGCCACTCACCCATCCAGTGGGCGCTAAACACATTCAGAGAACATAAGAAAAAAAAGAAAAAAAAGAGGCGGGACGCGAGATGTCGCTTCTGCGCCGAGTCGTCAGCTTCCCGCGCGCCGTTGCACGCCAGTTCCGGTCACACGCGCAGCTTTTAAAGAAAAACAAATTTAGCGAAGCAGAAGTGAGACGTGGGGGGGTTTCAACCTTGATGGTGAGGATTGACAACTCGCGATTTTATCCATGTCATAGTGTTCTACCCATTAAATATATATATATATATATCTGTATCATATATTTTTTTTGCGCTGTTTTAGTTGGCATGTAATATGACGTCATCAATTTGTGTGCGCGGTCAGAAACGTGGCTGTCCTAATTGATTGGCTATTCAGTTTACAAAACAAACCTTTGCCTCGGACTCAAAGCATTTTTAGGGAGGACAAGAAAATACTTTTTTTTAATAGCAAAAAAACTTTCATGAATGAAAAACAACTTTAAAATCTTAGTTTTTAAAAATTTCATATCGCGAATAGAGGATTGGCCTACCTCCTTTTCTCGACGGATTTGAACAATTATAGTTTACAAATCCTAAATTCAGGATTATGAAATTGGATTACGTAGGAAATGTGTTAATCTAAACCCTTAATCCCGATTTAAAGATTTCATATTAAGGTGAGTTAGAAAAAATTTTATTTTCCTTTATTATCCAATAGTGAAATAAAAAAAAAAAACTTTGTCCACCACAGGATATGTTTTATTTCAACTGCAGACGAAGGTATCGTGTAGCTAATACGATGCTCAATAAACTATTTTAATTTCTTTTTCTTCACTTGAGACTATAGACCATAGGGTCTCAACCTTTTTCAGCTCACCGCCCCCTTTTACACCGCCCCCTCCCCCAAACTTTCTTTTAGCGTCCACCCCCCCCCCCCCCTTCCGCCCATCTGGACTTTATTTTCCGCAATTATTTAGGCGGACTAGACTTTTTGTGTGATTAATTATCTTTAAAAAAACTGAAAAGGAAACATAGTGTAAGAATTAATAGATAAAAAAAATTGCCTTAACAAAAGGTTTAAATAAATCAATGCGAATCGTTTGCCTGGTGTGTTGCTAGCAATGTGTCTTTTTTTGTTTCAATTTTGGTTGCCAAAGCCTTAGGTTTAATAATAAGTAACATTTGTTACATTACAAAACAGAACTTGTTCATCATCACTATTGAATCAATAAATGTGGAAAAAAATTTTTTTTAAAGGGAGATCATTAGCCCGTTTTATTTGAGCTAATATTTCTGTTTTTTTTTCTTTTATAAAAAATAAATGGCTTACAATTTATAACTTTGAAATGATCAAACTGTAAAAAGTATTTGAAAATTATATAAATATTTTATGACTAATGAATTTATATATATATTTTCAAACATTACAATAACTACCCAGTGTGTAGGATTACTACTTATCTATACCGCGTAACAATGGTGAACACGTTACTAACATATATGAAAGTACATTAAGGACATCTCGGTTAAACTGAGATGAAAATATTAATATTGGAAGATGCTAGGGCGACAGTGATCGGTCAGCAGGGTTGACAGTTCGGTAAACCAACCACAGGACCAGCCGGCCGCACACTATAATTGCCAAATCGAAAAGTCACTGCGATTCCTATTTCTTATTAATATAATAATATGTAGGCATACTGTTGGGGGATGTCAGATATTTAGCGGCACTTAAGTTTACATCACATTTCATCCAAAAACTAATCGATTCAAATAGCTGAGGTGTTAAAATATATCAAGTACGTTTGTACCGCCCTCCCAATCGTCCCCGGGAATGTCAGCGCCCCCCTCAAGCTTCTCACCGCTCTCCGGGGTGCTATATCGCCCCCGTTGAGAACCCATGCTATAGACTATAGATATGTTACACACGAGACAGCAATCTGGGTTTTGAACTATAAGCGGTTGCGTTTGAAATATCACGCTCGAAAAGTACAATTCCTCTTCATCACGAGGGGCTTAGGGCCATATTTTAGTTCTGCAATTTAGTTGTTGTGGTTGTTGATGCTTCCAGGTGAAGGCATTGTATTGTGAAGCTAGTACCTCAAATTCTGCTGATGTGACTTTTACATAATCAGTTTCTTTGACGGATCGTCCCTTTCAATCTGTCTCTGTAGCGTACCTTGTTGTTTTTTTCGCAGGGAATGACGTTTGGACCAGCTATTAAGAAGAAACATTCATAAATGAAAATTATCGCTTCGGATCAAAATAACCCATAGGGACGATGAAGCAGCGTTCACCAGTTTCTTCGACCACGGCATACTAGGGTATTATGTGGCCAGCACAATGTTCAGCCACCTTTACTTTACCCCCCCTCCCCCAACTAAAGTCAGGTACCCTATTACACTCAGAGACCCGGGAAAAAATTATAGCCTTCACCAGGATTCGAACCCAGAACCTTCGGTACGCCCGTCGGTACGCCCGTCGGTACGCCGTCGGTACGTCCGGCCACCGTGCCCTTAGACATACATTAACATTGTGTCAATTATTATATCTATAAGGACACAATTTGAATAGACTAACCAAATACGTTTTGTTATTTGTGGAAATCAATACATTCCATTGTTGAATACAGTAGAGAAAAGAAGAGAGTGTACTTTTTTCAGTCTATATTCACTGAAGAAAACCACCAGACTGGAACTTCTTTTAGACTAAGTACTGGGACTATTCATCACTTTAAATCTCTGGCTATTAGCATTGATGAAGCTGATAGCTCCGTAGAGAAGAGATAATTTGGAAACATGTAGTAAAGCTAGCGAGCTGGTTGCAAAAGAAAATAATCACTAGCTTCTCAGACCATGACTCAGAAGAGGATTGCGTGGTCAGCGAAAAAAAACAACCACTAAGCTGGCTTTAACTTTCCTAACGTATTGAATCGACAGGATGTAACGAAGGGAAATTTCATGTTCCTGAAAAATGTTGTTTGTTTTTTTTTCATTTTATTTTACGTCAGCTTAAAACAGTTAAAAATGTAAACCCCACGCTCTGTTTTGGACCACCGCGTTTGTTTATATTTTATGGAAACACTAAATAAATTAAAAACCAAAAACCCATATAAAAAATCGGATAATTAGAAGGGACAATTTGATTATTGAATGAGTTCTAGATAGATAGATAAATAGATGGATAGATACATTGATAGCTAGTTATATACATCGAAGGATCTATAATAAGATGGATTGAAGTATAGTTATAGAAATATAGTTGAAGCGATATCTACACCTATATCTTTATCTATCTATATATATCTACGGATATACATACATTAATACATTCAAAAACTAAATAAATATTCATTATACAGATATATTATATATATATATATATATATATATATATATATATATATATATATATATATATATATATATATATAGATAGATAGATAGATAGATAGATAGATAGATAGATAGATATAAGATTTCTTTATTGATCTACAATGGAAATGTGGTTGATTTTATTGATATCAATTAAAACAAGATAAACATTCGACACACAAGCACAACAACCAGAACAAATACAGCACATCCGCTCACACACATTGATCAGAGGGCTGATGAAGCAGAGTTCACAAGTTTCTGTGGCCACGGAATTTTAGGGGATTATGTGGCCAGCACAATGCCCAGCCGCCTTTACTTTGCCCCAATCAATGTCAGGTATCCACCCGAGCTGGCACACACACACCTGAGACATGTTCAAATCTGCAAAACACAAAAACACAGAGAAGCAAGGATGCAAATCAGAGTTTACAGATGAACAGAAAGAATATATATTAAACAAATAATAATTCACTGGCGAAAAGCCAATAACTAACTGCAAATGTAGATAACGCGGTTTTCTCTTTCTCTTTGACCTTTAACTAAAAAACGTCTTCAATTATTTTCAGGGGCAGGTAATCAAACCTAGACTTCTAAGCAAAAATCCACTCACCTAAAAACCTACCATTCATCCATTCCATTTTCACTCGTTTCAATTTCCGCTTAAATATATATTTTATTTTATTCAAAGGCGGTAACCTTAGTATTTCTTTGTATTTTTTCTTTTTCTCTATATTAGATCTAGATCTAGATCTAGATATCTATATCTCCATGTACTCTAGCTGCTTTGATTTTCAGTTGTTTTTTTTTTATATTATCGAATTTGGGTGTCCGCATTTCTTAATCTTAATAAACTTTTAAAAAAGGCGAAATCTTATTTTTGTTGTATCATCAAAGCAATTTTGTGCTGGATGTGGCTGAACAAAAAAAATTAAACAAATGTACGTTTTATCCGTTTGAGTTATGATCCGCGCCATGCAGACGCCGAGGGAGGTAAACAGATAAAACCCGGGGGCCTCCGATTATAAACATACAGATCACGGATCAGATGGAGTAGGTAGGGGAATCCGGCGCCAGTTTTAGCGGCTTCCGTGTCTCATAGCAGCAAGGTTCTGTAGAATCTTAGATATGGCTCATAGTTTGGGCTTCGCACTTTAGTCTCTGTATTTTTGTTTATATAGATTTGTAATTTACAAGTCAGTAATAAAATATTGACTTGTAAAAGGGGCAAGGGTGTTAACTCTCAGCAGCAATACGGCCCATTGCGCTCAATTCTGTTACATTCTTTAAAAAAAAATAATTTCGCATTGTTTCAGAATTGATATATCTACAAACATTGCGTGGAAAAAAAGACTCCTGTAGAAGCGTTTAGAGTTTAAGTTTTATTTTAGAGGTAAAAGCTTTGATCAGGTGTTGTTTTTAAATAGTTTTTTTTTTTAATACATTTTTGTTCATCTTTTAAAATAATAGAGTTATTATAGAATATTTTATTTAAAGTTACAGTTCATGTTGTTTGGAGTTTTTTTTTTTAAATGAAGATTTAAATATTCATAACCAATATGATGTCATTGATGGAAAAAATTTTAGCTACAGAAAAAAAGGAAAATGAAAAATGGTAGAAAGCGAACAAAAAGAAGAATAGATAGAAAGAGAATAAGAGAAAGGGAAATTTAGATTAAAGAATCCATAACATAAAAAAAATATTGACTATATATATATATATATATATATATAGATAGATAGATAGATTGTGATAATATTATTTCTGTTGACATAAACAAATTGTCGTGATAAATAAAAATCTCTTTATTTTGCTGGTATAACATTGCGACTAGAGGAGTTGGTTCTATTGTCTTATCTTCTTTTATACAATAAAAAAGATTATTGCGTCCTTTGCTCATCCGTGGTTTGAGTCTAGTCCTGCATTTCCTTTAGTGTTGTTAAATGATGTTAACCCTTACAGTCCCGTGCGCGTATATAGCGGAACTGAAGGCAGCATAGATAGAAGTAGGTCGGTACGGGAAGGGTTAAGTTACTGGTTTTTCTGGTTGCCACTCGGGGGGAAAAAAGAGTACTTATATGCATTTGTTCTCGCTTATGGGGTGAAGCCGGCTGGCCTAGCGGTTAGCTCACCAGACTGTCAACCAAAAAACCACTTGACACGTCGCGGGTTCGAGCCCCACCACCGGCAGATCCCTGTCGCCCTACAGGAGTTTTGGGACTAGATGACGTTAATATAGAGTTGTTATCACATGCGCTTAACCGG